>JAHLJS010000002.1:31978097-32319843 GCA_038502445.1 Eremochloa ophiuroides
TGTCACTCTCTTTACTTTCTAGCACATATATTTTGTGTAGTGATAGTGGTAATTAACTAGTAGAGTAGAGTACCATAATTAGTTGTAATTAGCTCACTTCCTAAGCCAATGAGAGACATAGAATTATTAGAATTATTAGAATTGTTGATAGGTGGCTTGTTTTATATTTAGAGTTAGAGCAACCACATTAATCATTACTTGTGTTATTAATCCTCTGCTCTAGTGATTTATAGGTTTCAAATTAGGCTATTCATCCTCCTCCATCCAAGTAAGACCTTTTACTCTCTAATAAATTTAGAGTGCCTTAGAGCATGTTTGATCTCCACTCTGCCAAAGTTGTAGGGGGTCGTCGATTTCAAGCGCCTGCCGCCTGGCGGTCGAATTGACTTGGAGGAAGTACTGCGTTTTGTTAGGTTGGTACTTTCTCACTACGTCATTATTATGGGCAAGAATATATACAAATATTATTAACATTTATGGTGTGTAGTATGTATTATTAGATTAATTCTGAATTGACTTTTTTAAGTTAGACTTATCTAGAGAATAAATTTTTTTGAAAATTTGACTTTGACAATTTTTTTTTTAACCGAGGGAGTACTTCATATGCATGAAGATGATTTGTTAAACTACTGATACATCTCTAAATAAAGCAACTTTTATAAGTTTGATCTAATTTGATCAAAATACCAATATTTATATTTATATAGAATTAGTATAGTTAGTTATCACCATGAAATCTAGTTTTCTTAGGCCAGTCTCAGTAGAGAGTTTCATTGCGTTGTTTCCAAGATTGGCATGTCATATAGAATGAAATGAAACTCGAATGAAACTTTGCACTGAGAGTGGGTATTTCATTCTAGAGTTTCATTTACATTAAATTTCATGACTCATGGAGAGTTGATAATCGTGTCAAGAGAGTTTCATCTAGATGAAACCCATTTCTTCTCTCTCTTCTTAAAATACACTGCCATGTCATCAAATATGCCTATGTGGCAACACATTTAATACAAATGAAACTCAGCTGAAACCCCCACTGAGACTGGCCTTAGTGTTACAGAAGTTTGACTTATGATAATTCTACAAGTTGATTTATTTGGGAAAGAAAGGAAGTTGCTATGAGAGTTATAGAATTCGCACAACAATTGGTTAAATTTTTGCAGTGGAACTAGTCGACCCAGGCCCAAGTGTTTTTTTTTAAAAAAATTGGCATATGTGCTCATTTTATTTTTTTTGAATTATTTCTATTTCGCACAACAATTGGTTAAATTTATCTTAGTTTTTTTTTTGAAATTTTATGTAAGGAATCTAATTCTTACATGGTAGGCGATGTACTCCTCAATTGCGAGGTATATGTGTTGATTTTACCAATTTCATGATCTGTTGGTCAGTCTTTCATATTGCTCATAGGAATAGGGCTTCTATGCTTGTTGTGGGTATCTGCATCTATACCGCATTTTTTTATAATTGTTTCAGGATTTAATGATTTTATTCGTAAAATGAATGGAGAGGTGTCCTTCGATAGCGAGGTTTCTATGATGTTTTCATCAATCTCACCGTCTGACGGTGCAGTCTTTTATATATGCTCGTGGGAATAGACTTTGTATCGGTGTTGTGGGGATTTGTATCTATATTGTGTGGTTCATTTAGATAACAAAGACAATTGTAGAATTTGGCTATTTGAATATGTTTCGTATTAGGAATACACGGCCAAATGTACCATAAACTCGCGGACGAGGCATACTGTGCTTCACGTCACTTTCTCATAAGGAATCTTCAAGCCTTTGTGATAAGGTTATAGATTAGAGGTAAACATTTTTCAATGCCACAGTGCCACTGGAATCTATACCATACTTTTTAGGAGTATGCTATTGGAAATTATAGACTGTCATTGATTTCAATTTTTTTTCCTCTTTGGCGCCATCGCCGTCAGATTGTTCAAAAGAAGACGGTTACCTGGTTGCTGGGACATCCGAATATTCGACATGGTGATGCCGCTGGTGCGAGCGGTGCAGTGGTTCTTGCGACTGCGAGAGGGGGCAGCGATGAGCCGATGACCGGGCAGTCGATAGTACATCGTGGTGGCTAACTTTAACCTTATGCAAACAAGATAACAAAGAGACAAGTCGTTTGAGTACAAGTCAAGTTGCAAAGAGCTAAACTATACGGTAGAGGTCCACAATTTATTTTTATTTTAAAGAAATTTCTATTTTCTATTCCTACTCATAACAATTGTTATTTGAGTCCATTTATATGTTTTCGTGCTCTGTTTAGTGTTTGTATAGGAGCCCATCTGTCATCTCTTTTCTCTCTTTTCTTATCTATACATCAGCATTTGCTTTGGCATAAATTTATTATTATACTATACCTGCTCTGATATATAAAGCTAGCATCGGATCATAATCTTCTACAACTAATAAACTTAAAGTGCTCTGTCGCTCTGTCGCTCTGCTCCTGGGTGGGTGCGAAACGTTGCTCCCGCGCCTTGGCCCTGCTGCTCCGTGCGAAATCACGGCAACAATCGCGGCACGGATCGCCCACGACCCCTGCTGCGATCCCCGCCTCCGCTCGTCCACGACGCAGGCCCGTGTGACGCCACTCCATCCGGAATCAACGGCGCAAGAAATCGCCGTACGAGATGAGATGGGCGCCTTCCATCTTTCTGCAGCGACCCAGCGGCGGCGACGTCGGCACCCTCGCCCTCACCCTCACTCTCGCCGGCCTCGCCTCGCTGCTGCCGCCGCCGCCGCCGCTTCGTTCCTCTTCGACTGTTTCTCCCCCCCTGCCTTCCGTGAAAAATACAGTCGCGCCTCCCCCCGTCCGCCTCCATCCTCTTCCTCGGACCTAGCCACGGTGCGCGCAGATGTCGCGCCCGGCCGCCATCAAACAACCTAGCAGACTGTCGCTGTCCCCGGCACAATCGCCAAAACACACCAAGCCACCAACCTACACAGCCGCGCCCCCGACCCCGTCAAACAAGGGCGGCATCATGAGCAGCAAGGGCGCAAGGCCCATGCCTCCATGCTCGCCGGCCAGGTAACCTGCACGCTCCTTAGCGGTGGGTGTCATCTAGGTGTTCGACCAATTTGATGGCCCATCACGTCGGGGCTCCGTCGAACGTGTTGGGGGTTGTTGGTCGGGGCCAACCCGCTATTAACCATCTTGCTCGCCAGGTGTTCGAGAATATGCCAGCTTCTTTGTTGTGCTCCTTTGCTATGCTCTTGCTGGAATCCATAGGTGTTCAAATCTGCTAGCTTTCTTTTAGGTCGCACTGAGGAAGTTTAATCTGCCTACCCTCAAGGTTTTACCAGGGTCCGTTGTATTTTGGTCAAATGCTGAATCAAATTGGCTGTCTTAATACTTAAGCTATATATATGTTACTAAAACTAATTATCAAAATATTTGAGTTGGGTTTCTGAACAATTGGCATTGCAGGGTTTGATAACAGCTACTGACAGGGATATCATCTTAGAGGGGCTTGATCAGATAGAGTCTCTGATCCGAGAAGGCAAATTTGAGTGGAGGAGGACCGGGAGGATGTGCATATGAACATTGAAGCAGCTCTGATCGATTGAGAGGGTTGGTGAGCCAGCCAAAGTTGCATACTGCTAGGAGCCACAATGACCAAATTGTGACGGATCTATGGCTTTGGTGCCGTGGTGCTATTGGCAAGATTTTGATTCGCATCAAGCAGCTTCAGGTTTGCTCCTGAATTTACTCTGTGGTGCTCATGAAGTCTGGGCACTATCATGTTCCCATTTATTTTCTATGTCTCACTGCTTGCCCGTGTGGCACTCTTTTGTTTTTTGCTCAATTAACACATGGCCATTCCAATTCCAGCAATTAAGAAAATCTTGCCCGGTTGAAAATTCAAAGATTCTTTCTATTGTTTTTTTATTCTATATGTCAATTTAGGGTAGGAATTTCTGAAGGAACTTCTGAATAACTTTCCTGCTTCTTGATCTAGAACTGATGCAAAAGAATAGATTAATGTTTTCAAATAAAGACTTAGAGAAAAGCTGTTTTGAGTACTGTACCTGATAGCTGATGTTGTGTATTCTCATGACTGCATTATAGCATTATTGATTCCAGTCTGTCATGCGAATACATTTTTTTTTTAAAATTTCCCAATGTATATGAAGAAGCTGTTCACCTCTAATATTAGTGTAATTCTTATCTTTTCAGGTGTCTCTGGTTATTTTGGCTTTAAAATATTGTGCTCATCTGCAAAGGGCACAGCCTGTTCTGCTGTCACATCTTCTCTTATCATATGTTGAACAGGTTATTTAAATCTTCTTGGCTTTCTTGAGAACACATTGGAAATTTATTATTATTTTTTAACTTGAGGGAACTATAATATTAGTGTCTAATGTGTGCCACCTCTAGCTGATGATTATTCCCTAATTTGCACCTTGTGGTCATGGTGCAAACAAGTCCTTAAATCATTAGTGCACCCCTATCTAAGCAAGATATAGTTCCCAGCTTCCTACGCCATCTCGTCGACTCCTCAGCTTGGTCCGCTTGTTTTTTCTTCTTCTGACATTTCTACCATGCAGATCTTCCGATTCCGTCGTTTTTAAGTGTCGATGCGGTCAGCTGGAGGAGAGAGGTGCTTTTTTCAGGATTGTCTTGATGCGATTCTGTAACAACCCTAAAAATCCACACAACCTAAAATCCCAACCAATTAAAATTTTTCATTTATTTATTAGTGAAAACCCATTTTTCTTGTGCAAGCATATAGGTTTCATTATGAATTTGGTAATAAAGGAGTATAGCTTGCATTTTAATTCCATTCACATAGAATAATAGCTTATGCATCACATTTGGGATTTATTGCAATTTATGTTTGTATTTACTCAATATTTAAAATGGGTAATATATGTATTTATACCCTTAAGTGAAAAAAGAAAAGAAAATGAAAAGGGAGAGAGAGCAAGGCTAGCCATTCGGCCCAGCCGGCCTGCTAAACCAGCCCAAACACCGCCGCCGCCCATCTCTCGCGTGCGCTCGCACCAACCACACTGGGCCAGCCCAACATTCGCGACCGCCCTCGACGCTCTCACGCGCGCGCGTTGAGTCACTGCCGCAACGACCCCACCCGTCAGTGTTTTTCCTCTCGCTACTGTTCTTCTTCTCACCTCGCGAAAGACGGTGGCCGACAGAGTCATGCAAATGGCGTGACCGACAGCGCCACGCATGGCAGAGCCCTAACCCCGCTGTCCCTCGCCTGTCCCCTGCCTTACTCGCCAAGAAGCCCGCGCGCACCACCAGAACTCTAGCGCGCGCAAGCCACAGCCCTCCGATCGGCCCGAGCAGATCAGAGCCGCCCGCCATAGGTAGCCACCCGACCTCCGCTATAAATTGGAGCACCTCACGGCGCCCTAGCCTCGTTCCACTCGCCGCCGCCACTGGTGGCACCGCCCTACGACACCGCACCACACTAAGAGAGAGAGCGAAGGAGGAAGGCGGAGCGGAGAAGGAGAAGCTGTCGAAGCGCCGCCGCCGCGGAGCACGCCGGAGCCGGACACGGAGGAGAAGCCCGAGCTGCGGACGAGGAGCGGCACGGCACTGCGATCGCTCTGCACGGCTCCGACTCGCCACTGCACCGCCATCTTAGCTTCACCGACACCACGGTGAGCCACCGCACGCTATGTCCGAACCTCGCCCTACTTTTGCCATGGCGTTCCGCCCACGGGACGCGCAGGCACGAGCCTTTACCGGCTCAGGAAGATCACCTGCACCATGCACTCATGCGACCGGCCGAAACCCCCGGACTACAAGCTTTGCTAGACCGAGAACGCAGCACGACGCATTCTCGGCGGAGCGCGCTCACCACCGACGCGTTCCGACGCCGAATCACCCATTCCGACTAGCACCCGGATAGGTTAGAGCTTCGTGGAGCACCGCCACGACCCCCCCCCGAGCTAGCTACGCGGATCTAAGCGCTAGGGGAAGCCTCGTCCGCCCTGCTCGTGTGCGTCGCGACCTCACCGGAGCTCCGCCGTATGCCGTGGGAGAGAAGGAGGCCATACCACGACTCTAACTCGCCACCAACTGGTCGGACGACTGCCTGAGCACGCCAATTGGGGAAAGCCAAGCCCTGTCTTGCCGAAATATGGTCATCGCCGCCCTGTCATCGTCCGCCGCACCGGAGAGACATCGCCGCCTTGAACAGACGCCCTGGAACCCTGCTGGCACCAAATTGAACGTCAGATCCCTGTCAACAGAGCTCGGGGAGGCGGATTCACCACTCCTCAGACCTTGTCGCGCCTCGCCAGAGCCCTGCCGGTGCAACGGCCTCACCGCCGGCGACCGGAGCATCTCAATACCGCGACCAGGTACAAAAACCGACACCTTTTGGACTCTAGAACACACCACTAGCCCGATGGCTAACTGTGAGAACCACCCTCGACCACTGAGAACCACCCCCGACCACTGAGAACCACCCCCGACCACCGTCGAGCTCGCCCGACCACCGCCGAGCTACGCCGACGCCCCCCGACCAACGTCGAGCTCGCCCGACCACCGCCGAGCTACGCCGACGCCCCCCGACCAACATCGAGCTCGCTCGACCACCGCCGAGCTACGCCGACGCCCCCCGACCAACGTCGAGCTCACCTGACCAACCGCCGAGCTACGCCGACGCCGGCGACTCTCTGGGAACCAGCATCGAACACCTGGTGAGCGACCATTGGGTCTGTGTTCTGTTGAGGCGCCACATGCCGCACGACTGGACCCGCGCGCCACGTGGACCAATCCCGAGCTACCATCCCCTGATTAATCGGTCATTTTCCATTTTCAGAAAATAGGATAATCTTCGGAAATTCATAACTTATTCATACGATGACCAAAAATTGCGCACCATATATCAAAATTCTCATAAAAATGAGATCTACAATCTAAGACTATGTTTGTGTGCATTTGACTCTTTATTTTATTGGATTTTTCTGAAATACTCTATAGGAGTCGCTGACGCGACTATTTCGTGTTCGATTTCAGAGCCGGAGGAGGATCTGACTAAGGAAGACGACCACGAGT
This sequence comes from Eremochloa ophiuroides, assembly GCA_038502445.1. Lineage (NCBI taxonomy): Eukaryota > Viridiplantae > Streptophyta > Magnoliopsida > Poales > Poaceae > Eremochloa > Eremochloa ophiuroides. Next base: position 31,985,133 of record JAHLJS010000002.1, read on the forward strand.
ACCTTCAGGAGCTAGGAGACGACTACGAAGGTGCCACGTCCCATCAAATCCTTAGATCCTATTTACGCATTGCAAATGATATTGTTGCTATTGCTTTATGATTATGTATGGATTGGTTGCATGATAGTATATTTGAATTCCCTGCCTTGATAAGACTTTACCCTGCTGTCCGCTGCTAGGTTAGCTGCTGCTAAATTTACTGTTACTTTTCCACTACTTACTACTTGCTATATGCTATGTGGTGAAATTGAAACGGTGTATAACTGATTATAACCACTGGGAGAGAGTGCTGCGTGCGTCTTGGGTGCGTGGTAAGGGTTGATGTCGACCAAGTGGGATGTGAGACAAGCCCGTGGGGCAAGTCGTGCCGGGGGTGCAACCTGGGCATCCCTAAGCGAGATACCTGTGGCGGGTAAAGTTGTTGAGGAGGTTTCGGGTGGGATAGCCTTGGTGGTTTGAAGCCCGTGGATGGAGGTGCTGTGATGGCACGGGGAGAGTATCCCCTAAGTGAAGATGCCTGCTTGGTCAAACCTAGGACGGACTAGTTTCAGGTTTCATGGGAATCCTTTTCTACTCACTCGCTTCTGATGGGTGGGAGACGGCTGGACTACTTGGTAGGACGGTGCCACTACTGCTAGGATGAGAGGTGATAAGGGTGGGCGGAGACGGTCGATGGGTTCCCGTTCCGTTCTAGATGCGCAGTACCACTGGATGGGCCCGGTACTGTGTCTCCCAGTCTCAGCATAACGGTGTAGGATCCGGAATATCCTAAGGCTGAGTGGTAGGGTGGCATCGACCTAGGCAAGCAAGCACCCGGAATTCTGCCTAGGTGTTTGCGCAACACCTATGATGGCTAATCTTGTGGGTAGTGAAACCTCGGCAGAGTGTATGGTTGATCGATCGATACATATGCCAACCTGTTGGCTATGGACCTTTCCTGTGAAGCTTCTACTAGTGTAGTGAGTGTTCTCTTCTCCCCCTGGATGACATTTTCCGGCAGTGTACCCGTTGTGGTAGTGTGCCGCTGAGATAGGCCCGAGAGGGAGTTGGGCCTGGCGAATGAGAGTGAGGTGTGGGTAAGTGAGATGTGGTGATGGGAAAAGGGATGATGGTGTTAACTGGAGATAAAACTTGACTAATTGAACATTGATTACAACTGCATAGGAAACCTCAGCCTATAGGTCTGCTTGAATAGCCTTGCATCCACTTTCCACAAAGCAAATGTTGCATAGGTGGGCTCCGTGGCCAGTGCATATCGTACTGATAAATTTGCTGTCAGGTGACGAGAATGAGTACGACTTCGAGGAAGATGATGGCGAGGAATAGGGTCATGTGCTACACTCAAGTTGGCCGTGAAGGATGAAACGTTTCCGCATCTTCTAAGCTTCTCTGAATGTTGATTCTGCCAATGTGGCGATGTAATAAATGTTTATGTAAGACTTAATTACCGTTGTATGGATCCTGGTGTCAACTGAGAAATGGGTAATTTCATGGATTGTCCCAAGCAATCTGTTGAATTACAATTCGAGCCTGTGGATTTCCCTTCGCGGAAATCGAGGTCGTTTCAGTTGGTATCAGAGCCATACTTGACTGTAGGACGAGACCCATAGAAAATGGACGTTAGAATAGGAAGCCAGACTCTGTTTCGGCTATATTACCGACCTTGCATTCACTTTTTATGCAATGGCTTATCTAATACAAGGACCTGCTAATCCATTTCTTGAAAAATTTGCAGATGACCAGCCTTGGGCCACCACTTCGTCCACTGCACGACGGCACTATTGAGATCCCGATCAATGGGAGGAACCACGACGGATTTGCCATGATACTACGCCATGTGCTGGAGGAGCTGGGAGCACCGTCTAACCAGATCCGGTACATCAGCCGAGGGAAGCTTGTCGAGGCTGGGAGGTTTGAAGGACCTGTCACTACCATAGTTGAGACACCCGTCAGCCTGACCCTTCCAGGAATACTGGTTTTTACTGACTACACTGCTGGAGAGACTGTGAAGGACGGAGTACAGTCCGTCTCCCGCAAGGTACTATGCGCAGTTGTGTATACAGCATACGAGTACCTTAAGGGGACCCATTTCCGTCTGCTACATCAGGCTTTGGAGCTGCACCCTGACCCCATCTAGAGGATTCTGTACACTAGCCAGATCGTTCAGGCCGAGACTGACCCTTGCCTACGCACAGTGGCACACCACCTCCAGGAGCAGGATGAGTTCATTAGCTCATTGGAGCAAAGGAGGCAGCGTGACCGAGCCCGCATGGCAGAGGTCGAGGACAGTTTGCAGAAAGGGACTCAGACCCTAGAGAGTTTGAGCAGAGCAGTCACTGACTTACAGCTAGAGATGCAGCGCCGTGATGAGTTACACCGAGCCGAGATCGCCGACTTGCGAGACAAGATCGAAGATTTTGGGTTACGCAATGACTACCTGAACAGCAGAGTATTGGGATTACAGAGGAGGCTGGACGACAAGGAGAGAGCGCTTGCTGAGAGGGAGCAGAGGAGCAGAGACAGAGGAGTCGAGATGAGCACGTTGCGCTTCAGGATCAGGGAGTTGGAGAAGCAGTTGGAGAAAGCCGAGGAGAAGTCCACCCGCAACCAAGGGATTTTGATCGACCGCGTGAAGATGGTGGAGTTCTTAAAGGACAAGCTACGGAGGACAGAGACAGCTTGGAAGCAGTCCGATGCCAAGAGAGCTATTGAGGTCCGGAAGGTGCAGAGTTCGCTTCCCCCACTGGAGATGGTGAAGCCCCGGGAGGGAGACTTCCGCGTACCACCCACTACGCTCAACCTAGGAGCGTGTCCGTCTCTAAGGATGCAGGAGATTGAGGCCACTCCAGAGTTAGCTGTAGCACTCGACTACGTCAAGCGCCTGACCATGACTGATGACGAGATCGAGGCAGAGGACAGGCGCATACCTGACGCCGTACTCGACCTTATGCACCAGTAGCTTATGGGACCCTGCGTGGCCCTTAGACTAGTGATACCATGAGTTGTCCTGTCATTGGCTATCTGCGCATAGCACGATCTTCTTAGCAGCTAGGAACATCCTTTAAGTAATAATAACCATGTGATGAGTGACATTTGGATCTTATGCTTCTTATGGTTCTCTATGCTTCTTTGGTTGAGTGTAGGATAGCATGAAAAATGTTTAAATTCATTTAAATCGTTGAAAACATCTAACTCCTACTTAAACCACTACAAGATAATTACTGCACTGAGCACGTACCTAATAATTTCAGATGTCGATGAGACGTTCCGCGCGTCTGGAGAACCGCCAGCCCTCCCCCGCACCTGCGCCAGGACGCGGGCGTGGTCGCAACCGTGGACGCCCAGCTGGCAGACGTGCTGGAGTTAACCTGGAAGAACAGCTGTGCCGGGCAGAGGATGCACCGCCGGTGAACGATCCGCCACCACAGGGCGAGAACGTGCCTCCGCCACCGCCACCGCCGCCGCCACCGACGTTGGCGGAAGTGATGGCACAGCAGACCCAGCTGCTGAATGCCATAGCTACTGGGATGAACAGGCACCACGGGCCACACCAGGGTTTCCTGAAGCTGAGGCCACCTACCTTCGACGGGACCGACAGCGATCCCCTCGCTGCCGACGATTGGCTTAAAGAGATGGAGAAGAAGCTGGATCTGACCACTTGCTCCGACGAGGAGTGTGTTGGGATTGCTAGCCACCAGTTGACCGGTGCTGCACGAGCATGGTGGGACAACTACACCAGCGCTCACGAGGACCCAGCCCGCATTGACTGGGATGAGTTCACCGAGACTTTCCGTGACCACCACATTCCTGAGGGAGTCATGGAGGCCAAGGAGAACGAGTTTCGCAACATCTCCCAGGGAGCTGACCGGATCCACGAGTACACCACCCGCTTCAACTGCTTGCTCCGCTACGCACCTGCGTCTTGCGTAAGTTCCGAGAAGGAAAAGATGTACTACTATAGGAAGGGACTTCAGATCAAGATCAGGTTGGTTCTGTCAGGGAACAAGAGCTACACTCTGCGTGAGCTGATTGACCGCTGTATTGAGATCGAGAAGGATCGCATGGAAGCACGTCTGGAGTTTGAGGCCCAGAACAAAGGAAAGAAGCGCCGCTCTGAGGGACCCGCTCGCACTGCTCCACCCCAGAGACAGCGAACGGGTGCACCCCCGCCTTTCCGGACTCGCCAGGGACCTTCTTTGGGAACGAGCCGTGGTGGTACCAACAGCAGCAACTATCACCGCCCCGCTCAGACCTACCCTGCGCCGACTCGAGCTGTGCAGAACACACCCGCCCCCGCTACCAACACACCAAGGACAAGCAATTGGAAGGCTCCTGCGACAGCCACAGCAGGCAGTGCGCCCTTCACTTGCTTCGGATGCGGAAAGCCTGGACACCGTGTGGCTGTGTGCCCCGACCTCAACCGTGCACCAGCAGCTGCACAGGGTACACCGAACCGGGGATCTGCTACCCGAGGAAGACTGAACCACATGACCGCTGAGGAAGCTGAAGCTGCACCTGATGCTGTGTACGGTACGTTCCTAGTTCAGGGTAACATGGCTACAGTTCTGTTCAATTCGGGAGCTACATGTTCATATATTTCATCTGCATATGCACGTAGGCATAACATACCTGTAACCCCGAGAGCAAACCCCATCCTAACTAGCTCGCCCTTAGGAACCTTCAGAAGCGTTCACATATGTAGGGGAGTGATAATCACAATAGAGGGACTTGACTTTCGAGCTGACGTAACCCTACTACTCTCCAATAGCTTAGATGTCATCTTAGGCATGGACTGGCTAACCAAACACCGGGGAGTGATATCTTGTTCACCTAGATATGTTCAGGTAACCCACCCTTGGGGAACAGCCGTCCGATGTATACCCCAAACCGGGAGAGTCCAAGCCCTCCTATGTGCTCTGGAGACTAAGGCACATAAAATGGAGCTGACATTCAGATATGTGCCAGTAGTCTGTGAATTCAATGACGTATTTCCAGAGGAGTTGCCAGGAATGCCACCAGATAGAGATGTGGAGTTTGTTATAGAGCTGATGCCAGGGACTGCACCGATTGCCAAAAGACCCTACAGAATGTCGGCTGATGAGTTGAAGGAACTCAAGAAGCAGCTGGGAGAATTACTAGAGAAGGGCTTCATTAGGCCTAGTGCCTCACCCTGGGGATCTCCCGTTTTGTTTGTCAAGAAGGATGGCACGATGAGGATGTGCATTGACTACCGGAATCTGAATGCGGTTACAGTCAAGAATAAGTACCCATTGCCCCGCATCGATGATCTATTAGATCAATTGAGTAAGGCCAAGTACTTCTCAAAGATTGATCTCCGATCAGGGTATCATCAGATGAAGATCAGGGAATAAGATATCCCGAAGGCTGCATTTGTCACTTAGATATGGACAGTATGAGTGCACAGTAGTCTCATTTGGACTCACTAATGCTCCAGCCTACTTCATGAACATGATGAACAAGATCTTCATGAATGAGCTAGACAAGTTTGTAGTGGTATTTATTGATGATATATTGGTTTACTCAGCCACAAAAGAGGAACATGAACATCATCTGAGGACCGTATTGGAGAGGTTGTCTCGCAACCAGCTATACGCCAAATTCTCCAAGTGCGAATTCTGGCTTAAGGAAGTTGCTTTCCTTGGTCACGTACTGTCAGGAGAAGGAGTTGCAGTGGACCCAGCCAAGATTGAAGCTGTGAAAGAGTGGGAACAACCCCGTAATGTGTCAGAAATCAGAAGCTTTTTGGGACTTGCAGGATACTATCGCAGATTTATTGAGAATTTCTCCAAGATTGCAAGACCCATGACCAACTTATTGAAGAAAGAGAACAAGTTTATATGGACTCCTGAATGTGAGAAGAGTTTTCAGACCTTGAAGGAGAAACTCACTACTACACCTGTACTAGCCCTGCCCGATATTCACAAAGATTTTGTTGTATATTGTGATGCCTCTCGGCAAGGTTTGGGCTGTGTACTAATGCAAGAAGGAAGGGTGATAGCTTATGCCTCAAGACAGTTGAAAGAACATGAGCAGCGATACCCGACTCATGACCTAGAACTTGCAGCCGTGGTACATACACTCAAGATTTGGAGACACTATCTAATAAGCAACAAGTGTGACATCTACACTGACCACAAGAGCCTGAAGTACTTCTTCACGCAAGAAGATCTGAATATGAGGCAGCGCAGATGGCTAGAACTCATCAAGGACTATGATCTTGAGATCCATTACCACCCAGGGAAGGCTAATGTTGTCGCTGATGCACTTAGCCGCAAAAGCTACTGCCATACCCTCATCATCAACTTTATGCCGCCTGAGCTCAGGAGAGAGTTCGACGCATTCCAGCTCGAGGTAGTCTCCTATGGCATGCTAAATGAGCTTCGCGTCGAGTACAATCTCACCTCACGGATCCGTGAAGCACAAAGGAACTGTCCTGAGATAGACTATATCCGTGGTTTGATGAAACTGGGGAGAGGCCCCGAATACCGAGAAGATGAGCAGGGAACTGTATGGTACAAAGATAGAATCTGCGTACCGACGGATTCAACGATACTGAGAAGAGATCCTGTCGGAAGGGCATGACTCCAAATATTGCATTCACCCAGGGTCAGCCAAGATGTACCATGATCTAAGGAAGCACTTCTGGTGGGAAAATATGAAGACAGACATCGCAGGGCATGTGGCCCGATGTGATACATGCAATAGAATCAAGGCCGAACATCAGAGACCAGCAGGGTTGGTACAACCAGTTGAGATACCAGAATGGAAGTGGGAGTGCATATCCATGGACTTCATATTAGGACTACCCCGATCCGAGCATGGATATGATTCTATATGGGTAATAGTGGACCGTCTGACCAAAGTCGCACATTTTATACCGGTCAAAAGGAAGTATAGAGTTGAAAAGCTAGCAGATCTGTACGTATCAAACATTTTGAAGTTACATGGGGCACCTCTGAGTATTATATCTGACCGAGGATCACAGTTTGTATCACAGTTCTGGAAATCCTTGCACAAGTCCATCGAGACCAAGCTCGACTACAGCACAGCATACCACCCGCAAACAGACGGACAAACAGAAAGAGTGAACCAGATTCTCGAGGACGTGTTACGTGCTTGCGTATTGAGGTACAAGGAAGGATGGGAGAGCTGTCTACCCCACGCCGAGTTCTCATACAACAACGGTTATCAGACAAGCATTAAGATGTCTCCATTTGAAGCGTTGTACGAAAGACCGTGCAGAACACCGCTAATGTGGTCGGAACCAGGTGAAAGGACATTCTTCGGTCCTGCTAAGATTGTGGAAGCAGAAGAAGGTGTTGCCCAAGTAAGAGAGAATTTGAGGATTGCACAAAGTTGGCAAAAGAGCTATGCAGATAGAAGACGTAGAGAGCTTGAGTTCAAGGTTGGGGATTATGTCTACCTCAAGGTATCTCCACTTCGTGGCACCGTCAGATTCCACGTGAAAGGGAAATTGGCACCAAGATATGTTGGGCCATACAAGATCTGTAAAAGGGTTGGAAAGCTTGCTTACAAGCTGGAACTACCGGAGGAATTATCTGGAGTACACCCTGTGTTCCATGTCTCGCAATTAAGGAAGTGTTTGAAGCTTCCCGAGGAGCAAGTTCCTACGGATGCATTAGACCTGCAAGACACACTTGAATACAAGGAACATCCGATCAAGATCTTGGCACGGGATACCAAAGAGACGCGAAACAAGACTATTCCGATGTGCAAGGTACAGTGGAGCAATCACACTGAAAGGGAAGCTACGTGGGAGAAAGAATCGGACTTGCGGATTATGTTTCCTTACCCCTTCGATGGGTACGTTATCTCCGAATCTCGAGGTCGAGATCCTAATGAGGGGGGAGGACTGTAACAACCCTAAAAATCCACACAACCTAAAATCCCAACCAATTAAAATTTTTCATTTATTTATTGTGAAAACCCATTTTTCTTGTGCAAACATATAGGTTTCATTATGAATTTGGTAATAAAGGAGTATAGCTTGCATTTTAATTCCATTCACATAGAATAATAGCTTATGCATCACATTTGGGATTTATTGCAATTTATGTTTGTATTTACTCAATATTTAAAATGGGTAATATATGTATTTATACCCTTAAGTGAAAAAAGAAAAGAAAATGAAAAGGGAGAGAGAGCAAGGCTAAGCCATTCGGCCCAGCCGGCCTGCTAAACCAGCCCAAACACCGCCGCGACCATCTCTCGCGCGCGCTCGCACCAACCACACTGGGCCGGCCCAACATTCGCGACCGCCCTCGACGCTCTCACGCGCGCGCGTTGAGTCACTGCCGCAACGACCCCACCCGTCAGCGTTTTTCCTCTCGCTACTGTTCTTCTTCTCACCTCGCGAAAGACGGTGGCCGACAGAGTCATGCAAATGGCGTGACCGACAGCGCCACGCATGGCAGAGCCCTGACCCCGCTGTCCCTCGCCTGTCCCCTGCCTTGCTCGCCAAGAAGCCCGCGCGCACCACCGGAACCCTAGCTCGCGCAAGCCACAGCCCTCCGATCGGCCCGAGCAGATCAGAGCCGCCCGCCATAGGTAGCCACCCGAGCTCCGCTATAAATTGGAGCACCTCACGGTGCCCTAGCCTCGTTCCACTCGCCGCCGCCACTGGTGGCACCGTCCTACGACACCGCACCACACCAAGAGAGAGCGAAGGAGGAAGGCGGAGTGGAGAAGGAGAAGCTGCCGGAGCGCCGCCGCCGCGGAGCACGCCGGAGCCGGACACGGAGGAGAAGCCCGAGCTGCGGACGAGGAGCGGCACGGCACTGCGATCGCTCTGCACGGCTCCGACTCGCCACAGCACCGCCATCCTAGCTTCACCGACACCACGGTGAGCCACCGCACGCCATGTCCGAACCTCGTCCTGCTTTTGCCATGGCGTTCCGCCCACGCGACGCGCTGGCACGAGCCTTTACCGGCTCAGGAAGATCACCTGCACCATGCACTCATGCGACCGGCCGAAACCCCCGGACTACAAGCTTTGCTAGACCGAGAACGCAGCACGACGCATTCTCGGCGGAGCGCGCTCACCACCGACGCGTTCCGACGCCGAATCACCCATTCCGACTAGCACCCGGATAGGTTAGAGCGTCGTGGAGCACCGCCACGACCCCCCCCCCCCCGAGCTAGCTACGCGGATCTCAGCGCTAGGGGAAGCCTCGTCCGCCCTGCTCGTGTGCGTCGCGACCTCACCGGAGCTCCGCCGTATGCCGTGGGAGAGGAGGCCATACCACGACTCTAACCCGCCACCAACTGGTCGGACGACTGCCTGAGCACGCCAATTGGGGAAAGCCAAGCCCTGTCTTGCCGAAATATGGTCATCGCCGCCCTGTCATCGTCCGCCGCACCGGAGAGACACCGCCGCCTTGAACAGACGCCCTGGAACCCTGCTGGCACCAAATTGGACGTCGGATCCCTGTCAACAGAGCTCGGGGAGGCGGATTCACCACTCCTCAGACCTTGTCGCGCCTTGCCGGAGCCCTGCCGGCGCAACGGCCTCACCGCCGGCGACCGGAGCATCTCAATACCGCGACCAGGTACAAAAACCGACACCTTTTGGACTCTAGAACACACCACTAGCCCGACGGACCACTGAGAACCACCCCCGACCACCGCCGAGCTACGCCGACGCCCCCGACCAACGTCGAGCTCGCCCGACCACCGCCGAGCTACGCGGACGCCCCCCGACCAACGTCGAGCTCGCCCGACCACCGCCGAGCTACGCCGACGCCCCCGACCAACGTCGAGCTCGCCCGACCAACCGCCGAGCTACGCCGACGCCGGTGACTCTCTGGGAACCAGTATCGAACACCTGGTGGGCGACCATCGGGTCTGCGTTCTGTTGAGGCGCCACATGCCGCACTACTGGACCCGCGCGCCACGTGGACCAATCCCGAGCTACCATCCCCTGACTAATCGGCCATTTTCCATTTTCAGAAAATAGGATAATCTTCGGAAATTCATAACTTATTCATACGATGACCAAAAATTGCGCACCATATATCAAAATTCTCAGAAAAATAAGATCTACAATCTAAGACTATGTTTGTGTGCATTTGGCTCTTTATTTTATTGGATTTTTCTGAAATACTCTATAGGAGTCGCTGACGCGACTATTTCGTGTTCGATTTCAGAGCCGGAGGAGGATCTGACTAAGGAAGACGACCACGAGTACCTTCAGGAGCTAGGAGACGACTACGAAGGTGCCACGTCCCACCAAATCCTTAGATCCTATTTACGCATTGCAAATGACATTGTTGCTATTGCTTTATGATTATGTATGGATTGGTTGCATGATAGTATATTTGAATTCCCTGCCTTGATAAGACTTTACCCTGCTGTCCGCTGCTAGGTTAGCTGCTGCTAAATTTACTGTTACTTTTCCACTACTTACTACTTGCTATATGCTATGTGGTGAAATTGAAACGGTGTATAACTGATTATAACCACTGGGAGAGAGTGCTGCGTGCGTCTTGGGTGTGTGGTAAGGGTTGATGTCGACCAAGTGGGATGTGAGACAAGCCTGTGGGGCAAGTCGTGCCGGGGGTGCAACCTGGGCATCCCCAAGCGAGATACCTGTGGCGGGTAAAGTTGTTGAGGAGGTTCTGGGTGGGATAGCCTTGGTGGTTTGAAGCCCGTGGACGGAGGTGCTGTGATGGCACGGGGAGAGTATTCCATAAGTGAAGATGCCTGCTTGGTCAAACCTAGGACGGACTAGTTTCGGGTTCATGGGAATCCTTTTCTACTCACTCGCTTCTGATGGGCGGGAGACGGCTGGACTACTTGGTAGGACGGTGCCACTACTGCTAGGATGAGAGGTGATAAGGGTGGGCGGAGACGGTCGATGGGTTCCCGTTCCGTTCTAGATGCGCAGTACCACTGGATGGGCCCGGTACTGTGTCTCCCAGTCTCAGCATAACGGTGTAGGATCCGGAATATCACAGGGCTGAGTGGTAGGGTGGCATCGACCTAGTCAAGCAAGCACCCGGAATTCTGCCTAGGTGTTTGCGCAACACCTATGATGGCTAATCTTGTGGGTAGTGAAACCTCGGCAGAGTGTATGGTTGATCGATCGATACATATGCCAACCTGTTGGCTATGGACCTTTCCTGTGAAGCTTCTACTAGTGTAGTGAGTGTTCTCTTCTCCCCCTGGATGACATTTTCTGGCAGTGTACCCGTTGTGGTAGTGTGCCGCTGAGATAGGCCCGAGAGGGAGTTGGGCCTGTCGAATGAGAGTGAGGTGTGGGTAAGTGAGATGTGGTGATGGGAAAAGGGATGATGGTGTTAACTGGAGATAAAACTTGACTACTTAAACATTGATTACAACTGCATAGGAAACCTCAGCCTATAGGTCTGCTTGAATAGCCTTGCATCCACTTTCCACAAAGCAAATGCTGCATAGGTGGGCTCCGTGGCCAGTGCATATCGTACTGATAAATTTGCTGTCAGGTGACGAGAATGAGTACGACTTCGAGGAAGATGATGGCGAGGAATAGGGTCACGTGCTACACTCAAGTTGGCCGTGAAGGATGAAACGTTTCCGCATCTTCTAAGCTTCTCTGAATGTTGATTCCGCCAATGTGGCGATGTAATAAATGTTTATGTAAGACTTAATTACCGTTGTATGGATCCTGGTGTCAACTGAGAAATGGGTAATTTCATGGATTGTCCCAAGCAATCTGTTGAATTACAATTCGAGCCTGTGGATTTCCCTTCGCGGAAATCGAGGTCGTTTCAGATTCCATTCATGTGAGTGCCTCTCTGATTTCTCTCATTCTCAGACATTCATTTCAAACCTCGATTGGTCCCTCCACATGTTCAATCGTGTAGGCATTTCATGCGATTTCTTGTCCCAACAAAATCCATCAATAATTTAGCACGCCTGTATCGAATAGTAATCTCTAGCTCTTGTTTTATGGAATAGTATAAGTTGGTTAACTGGTTAATGCCTTTGATGAAATTGAGCCTACACGGATAATAGTCCGCTATAAATGGATAATGATGGATTTCCATGCACAAGATTCTTCTCTCCCAAGCATTGCCAACACAGTTCATGCTTGGGCGCTTGGCCTGGAGGCTGCCACGGATGTTGCAGCATGCGGCCATTGGGGCATGAACCCTGGGCACTGAGTGGCCAGGTGATCGAGTCTACAGTGCCAATGTATTGACGTGAATTGAAGAATTAAGCAAAGAAGCTGAAAGAACTAGGTATGAGGCATGAAACTCAGAATTCAAAAGGTAAAATAAAATCTATTGATCACTTGCTAGGTGTGCCAAAAATGTTTATTTGGGGGGGGGATGCTTGAATAAGGGACTTTTGTGTTCAAATCGCTAGGATCTAGCTCACACTTAAATTTCATCTAGAAGAAAATTCTAATAAATCGAGGTCATGGAAGCCTTTTGGGCTTCAAATCTAATGAATTGGGGCTGAAAAATATGTTTTAGACAACATTTATATACCTTAGCACATGACTTTTGATTAGAGTGCAATAGAGAAATGTTTTCATATTCATGGGCAGCATGACTCAAGAAAGGTAATTACTCTAAACTTCAGACTTACAGCCTATCAAAGAGTAGTAAGATGTATTGTACTTGACAATATACGATGATACCTGTGTAGCAAAAGAAAAATGCATCCGCATAGGCAATGGAGTCCCAGTTAGATGAATCACATACACTTCTCAGTATTGTAATTTGCAACGTCTTTCGCGCCATTATGTGTGCTGATAGTATCAAGCATCTGTCTGAGATAATTTTGCAAAGCCATATAACCAAGAGATCCAAATAGTAGTTATTGAATTGTGCTGCTACAAAATTTGTCAATTTTTTTAGTTTTTTAGACTGGTTTTGTTCTTAGAGATGTTGTCTATGTAGTAATGCTTTTCTCTAAAGTTCTTGTTTATCAATCGTGCGATGTGGCATTTTTCTGTTAACAATGATAGACAGCTGAACATCCCATGGTGTCCTCGGCAATCCTGGGAGCACCGTCCGTGAATGGGTAAGCTCTGTATTTTTATTCCGTAGAAGATTATTAGATCGTCAACTTGATGTTGATCTGTTCTATGGTTCTCAACTTGATGTTGCCACAGATGCAATCAGGATTTGTGGCAACCTATTCAATCAAAATATTACATTTCATTTTATGCTTCTTCTAAGACCGAAAATAAGTGAACCTATTTTCCTGCTGTTGGACCTGCATGCACGAGGCTGGAATGATTTGGATTGTATGCTTGCATGGCTTTGTTATGTTTTCTGTAGGAGTGTCAGTTGCTACATAATAGTGGATACGGTTTTCAACCCTCATCGTGCATTTTCCTAGGGAGTGATTGATATGATGTTTTCCTGTTTCTGTGTGGTAGGATGAGATGGACCTTCACCACCCTCAAGTGTCAACAAGATGAAGGACGCTAACACATCATAGTATAGTGAGGCTCAATCATCCTAGCTCAGGTGTATATACAACATTTTCTGTTTCACTTGTATTGTGGTATATCTATGTAACGAACAAATATTAATTTACATGCCATATCCTCAATACATTGCCTGTCTAAATCCAGAATGGTTACATTGAAACCAGCGCATTTGGACAACCATGGCTCTGAAATTGCTGAACATACATAGACTTCTACATTATACATAACAAAGCTCAACCTCTTGACTGAAGCTAAAGATTGATCCCACCAATCGCCTGCCTTGGTATCCACCAATGTGCTGAGCTATCGGTAATGAATACAAGGCCCTAGAGTCGTGGTTCAGACTCAAAAAAACGTTGCTAAAAAGATTGATTGTACAGTATGTGAATGATCCACTATTTAAAGAAATTAAAAACCGATTTTCACGTGAAACCATTACCTTTTGTACCATGATTTAATGGAGATGGTCCCTTTCGTTGCAATGCCCGTGTTTACGACTTCTAATACGTCTGCTGTATTCTACTGTTTGATGAGTACACATGTTTATATTATAGCTCACTAGCTCGCGCAACTACGCAGGGTTTTTACAAAGAGTTGTGAAGCCATGTACGTTGGTTGTTTCCATGTATTTAAAGATGTGGATGTGAAAGTTTTCATATATATTAAGTTTCCATGTATTTAAAGATGTGGAGTGCTTGAATCTATAAACGTTGGTCCCACATATTTTCTTTTCATGGTTATCAGGGCATTAGGCAAAGGGGATACACTAGAGTTGGTGAGCCTGCGACACCAAGCTCTCCATGATTGTATTAATTTTACGAATTTTATCTTTTTTATTAAATATCATTTTAAAGTCGTATTTAATTTCACGTTATTATTATTTTATCATGCGATCTGTGTGTTTTTAGTATAAAAGTTTAGTTCTCCCGTAGCAACACACGGACACGCTACCTAGTCCTAATAAGATTATAATACGTTTCCCATCATAATTCGTTCAGCCTTTTTTGATGCCAAGTTTGATCACTTGTCTTATTAAAAAATTTATGCAAAATATCACTTCTTTTTGTATGGCTTGCTTTATTAATAAAAGTTTTGCAAGTATAATTTAAATTTAACTTTTTTACGTAAGTATTTTGAATAAGATGAGTGATTAAAATTAGGGTTCAAAAGTCAAACGACTTATAAATTAGGACGGAGGGAGTGTTTAATATTGTGACATGCCTGTAGATTTGGTGACCTGGTAGATTATATGAAGAGAGAGATGGAGAGAGTTTCATAGAGTTTATGTGTCGGTGCTAGTTTTAGTGGGGCTAACACCGGCTAGTAAATATGTGTTTTGCGGTTGAGGCTACGGATGGTGTGTAAGGGGGAACATAGGGATTATACTAGTTCAGGCCAAGCAAGCCCTACGTCCAGTGGAGAGGAGAGTCGTGTTGCCTTACACCTAGGTGCTCGTAGTAAGGGGTTACAAGCTAGGCGAGAGAGGGAAGTGTTCCCAGGTCTCTTGTGAGTGTCTAAGTGTTTACAAGTCGTTTGCTGTGGGTGTGTAGGTGTGGTGAGAACTTAGAACTTCTCCCTTAAAGCTGGCCTCTGCTCTCCCTTTTATAGCCGCAAAGGAGAGGCATGAGCAGCGTTTACAATGCTACCTATGTTACAGCGACGAGTTGCTGTTCCCCGTTTGACTATGGTCAGCTACCGTCTTTTCTCCGCGTCTCCAGGGTATAGCCGTCGTGGTTCGCATGATCTTGGTGAGTTCCAAGGGAGTCGTCGGATTACGCCATGTCGTCAGCCACGGTCTTTTCTTCGTGTCTCCAGGATATGGCCGTCGTGGTTCGCATGATCTTGGTGAGTTCCAAGGCGGCAACAGTCGTCGGATTACGGCGTGCCGTAGGGTCACACCTATCAGCTATCCTTCCGCATGATGTGACAAGAGGGTGAGTCTCTTCGAGGCGTTGTCTCCCGAGGCTCGGGACTCCTGAAGGCGTGATGGGATGGAGCAGGGGATATCTCCCCTGGTCATATTTCCGACCTTTGAACAGCACTTCCCGAGGGTTAGGTGGGCCCGGGTGGAAGGCGTGTGCGTCCTTTCGAGTGGACAGTGCAGTAGGCGCCTTTCCCGTTCTTGCGTAGCCCGCCGTCAGGCGCTCGGACTGTCGCAGTCGGAGTTGATAGACCCCGGCGGAAAATGGGGCGGCGCACCGTAGACCATACCATGGAAAGGACGGCCGTAGTGGGCCTATCAAATCCTATCCTGACAGATGGTATGGCCGTCAGGGGCGTGCGAAGCACAGTTACGTCGAGAATCTCATCTGACGGGACAGTGCCTGTAAAGTGGTCAGGGAGGTCTCTTGTGGTCCAAGATTGCTCTGCTGACATCACCGGTGCCTTGGATGCCTTTGTGGGACTGCGCTCGAGGAGGATGGGGAAGCTCGGGCGAATCGGAGAATGGGCGCCGAGGGCGCCGTTCTCCCGAGCTCTCCTGGGGAGGCTCGGGCGAATCGGAGATTTGGGCGCCGAGGGTGCCGCTCTCCCGAGCTCTCCTGGGGAGACTCGGGCGAATCGGAGAATTGGCGCCGAGGGTGCCGCTCTCCGGAGGGTTGGCTGTCATTGGTGCAATGACGTCGTGGGCCTCTGTAGACGCGGCCTTCGTGGGCTCCCACTGGCTTCACTTGGGCCAGGCCATGTTGGGAATGAGCGTTTTTGCATCGAAGTTGGGTACCCCTAACTTTGGTACCCGACAGTAGCCCCCGAGCCTGTGGCGGAGTGAAGGCATTCCTCCACAGGTTCACGCTGGTTTTTCCTGTCAAAAAAGGTAAAGTGCGGGTTGTTTTTTTCCAGGGTGCGCGCGCGAGCGCACCCACCGGGTGTAGCCCCCGAGGCTTTGGAGGGATGATATATCCCTTCAAAGGCCTAGAATCGTGTTTGTTAGTCCTCGTGTGTTTTTCGATTTATTTAGGTGGGTTGTTTCCTTGGAAGCGGAGCCCCCGAGCCTCCCATTGTGTTGGGAGATCGTTTGGTGGTCTTTCCAAGGTGCAGGGCAAGTTCCTGAGCCTCCGTTTCGTATCGGAGATCGGTCGGGTCTTTCCCTGTCTTTTTTAATTCGGCCTTCACGCTCTTTTTTCGGGAAGAGGAAAGGTTTGGTCCTGCTCGACTTCCCCGCTGGGGCACGAGTCGGTACTTCCGGTGAGCTACAAACGGGTTGGTCCAAGTGGAGGTCCGTGCCCCGTTCGTTAAGGGTCGGCTAGTGGCCTGAGCACATTCCAATTATTTCCCGAGGGTCAGTTAGCGGATGTCGGGTCCCTTCGATGGGTCCCGAAGGCATGATGCCTCCCATGGAGGGATTCCACGTAACCGACTCGCTACTGCGACTTGGACACAGCGTGGGATGTCCCTTGTGACGTTCCGGGCGTCGGGATACTGGCCGTTTTCGTGACCCATCCACTAGCTGTCCCTAACTCGGTTTCCCTGGGGCGACTGTTCGAGCCACGGAGGGCCAGTCTTCGATCCCCCGGGAACGTAACGGGTGCCCAAGCCCGGGGTTCCTTCGTTGGGAAGGAGAATGTAGGTGGAATCGAGGTGCGCGGTTGTAATGATTCGGCTCACCTTTTGAGGCGCGACGCTTGATGGACGCGACGGTTCGGCTCAGTCGAGGCGGTTTGCGTGCGCAGCGATGGCGGCGGCGTGGGGATCATGGCGGGCCCCGCGCAGTTAATGCGGCGGATTCTCCGCATCCACCCACGATCCGCCGGCGGAGTTTATAAGAAAAGCTTACGGTTTTTTCTTTCTACCCTAGCCATTCGCTCGCTCGACCGTTTGCTTTCTTACCTTCGTCGCCTGTTTTTTATTCATCTTCGTGGTTTGTTCCCTCAGCTCTGCAGGGGTCTTACGATGGCGAGGTGGCCGAACACATGGACCTGCAGAAGGTCGCGCGGACGCTGTGTGACTCCGTCGGCACCGGTGGAGAACCTTCCGGGATGTCACTCCGGAGCCGACTGGAGGCACTCCACGGCAGCATGAGCGGCCGCGTCAAGGAGGCCCTTCTGACGGGTGTCTAAAAGACACTGGCGGTCGTGAAGTCCCACTACGGGAATTTTGACGTCGGCCCTGTCAGCGAGGGCTTCCTTGGAGCCGATGACGCCGAGCTCCTGGCGCTGGAGGATTCGATGAAGGAGCCGGGAGAAGCGCTGGCGGGCCTCTTCCAAGCCGAGGTCGAGCTCCCTCCTCTGAACCTGCCGTGAAGAAGGAGCGGGCCACAGTGCCCATGTAGAAAGTGACCTTTCGTGAGTGGTTTGAAAGGAAACAAACAATATGGCCCTTCGTGGCCTCAACATTTATGTAAATATTTGCTGAATGTTTGTTTCGTTTTGTTTCGTGCTTTTTTCCTTAGGCATTTTTTCTTGCCGATCCTGTGCCCGGGCCATCGAGCCTCGGGGGACGCTTTTCGGGTGTCGTAACTTTAGTGGCATAGACGCAGCCGATGTCCTAGGAGCTTTGGCAGAAAGAATCCTTAGAAAAAAAAGCTTAGGTGTTTCCTCCCAAGCTTCCTCCCTTGGCCGAGCGTAGATCTTATATGTTTTCTTCCGAGTGCGGGTTAGCCTTCGAACACAGAGTGGCGAGGGAAGATGCTGTAGCCCTGGAGCATAAGCGGTCTCCGACTCGACCGGCTCTGTCCTCTGGGGCTTCCCTCATTCTTCGAATTCTATAAGTTCATGCTTGATTTCCGGAAGGAAGCGTGTTTTAGGGAGAAACGAATTCGACGAATTTTGAAATTTTTTTGTGTTTCCAAAATTGTTGAACCTCGGGAGAGTCCGGGGGTTCCCCCCGTCCTAGCCCCCGAGGGGGGGTCGGCCTTTCCGTAGGTTAGGCCGAGCCTCGCTTTGACTGTGCGGTGAAATGAAGGGTCATTTCATTCCCGAGTGTAGGCTCGGATTGAAAATCTAAAATCATGTAAAAAGAGTAGAAGTCTGGTCTTTTCATCGATTTCAAGATTTTCAAAATAGTACAATGCTTGGAATCTTAAGGATAGAAGCGACGTAGCTGTTCGATGTTCCAAGCGTTGCTGTAGACCTCGTCCTTCTCATTCGCGAGCTTGTATGTGCCGGGGCGTAGCACCTCGGCGACGATGAACGGTCCTTCCCACGGCGGAGTGAGCTTGTGGCGCCCTTTGTTGTCCTGCCTGAGCCGTAGCACCAGATCGCCTACGCTGAAGGCTCGACCTCGGACGCGCCGAGCATGGTACTTGCGTAGGGATTGCTGGTATTTGGCCGAGTGCAGCAGGGCCACGTCCCGAGCTTCGTCGGCTTGGTCCAGCGCGTCTTCCCGAGACGTTTGATTGCCTTGTTCATCGTAGGCTCGGACCCTCGGGGCGCCGTACTCCAGGTCCGTAGGGAGCACGGCCTCAGCACCGTACACCATGAAGAAGGGCGTGAAGCCCGTGGCTCGACTTGGCGTAGTCCACATTTGGCCAGAATTCGTCATCATCGTCGCTGTAGCTGCGACGAGACGACGAGTTCTGGTCATAACGATTCCCCCCTCCGAGTGTTGTCGAGGGGTGAGGTTGACTGTGGTGTCTGTTTCCCCACCGCCATGTGTCCTGGCACTTTCCCCAGGGGATGGCGGTGAGGAGGCCACGTGGTCTCCCATGAGGCTGTCCTGGCGCTCAAGGCGCTGGACTGGAGTGTCCGACAGCTCGTGCAATAATGCATGAACTGCACGAACGTGGGCGTCCATGGCGGTCTAGAGCCCAAAGAGGGATGACGGCGCCGCTCCCCTCCGCCGGTGAGGGCGGAGAGAAAAATCGGCTGGCGTCGCGTTTCCGTCCTCGCCCGTCCTTCAGGCAGTAAGCGGATACGTGACCGCTGGTGCCGGAGATCCCGGGACCGTGGCCGGTGCAGTATTGGCTACTCCCGTTGGGGGTGCTTGGTGGGCCGCATCTCCCGCGGCGAGAGGCTGGTTGGCGCCACTGCGCCTCCTCCTCCTGATCCGCCGAGAGCGGCGTGCAACGTTTCCCCCGTCCTTCGAGGCGGGTGGAAGCGTTGCGGGGGTCCCTTCTCCGGCTGCCTGCGGGGCCGGAGTTGGGATGACAACGACGCGGGGCCCGATCGGGCGCCCGATCGGGCGCAGGTTCATCTCGAGCCCTTGGCCAGTGGCCACGAACTCGAGAGTCCCGAACCGGAGTACCGCGCCAGCGGGAAGCGTGGTGGAGCTGGCTGCCATCCAAAACCTACGTCAACGCGCAAAAGGCCCCTACCTGGCGCGCCAACTGTCGGTGCTAGTTTTAGTGGGGCTAACACCGGCTAGTAAATATGTGTTTTGCGGTTGAAACTACGGATGGTGTGCAAGGGGGAACACAGGGATTATACTGGTTCAGGCCAAGCAAGCCCTACGTCCAGTGGAGAGGAGAGTCGTGTTGCCTTGCACCTGGGTGCTCGTAGTAGGGGGTTACAAGCTAGGCGAGAGAGGGAAGTGTTCCTAGGTCTCTTGTGAGTGTCTAAGTGTTTACAAGTCGTTTGCTGTGAGTGTGTAGGTGTGGTGAGAACTTAGAACTTCTCCCTTAAAGCTGACCTCTGCTCTCCCTTTTATAGCCGCAAAGGAGAGGTATGGGCAGCGCTTACAATGCTACGTATGTTACAGCGACGAGTTGCTGTTCCCCGTTTGACTATGGTCAGCTACCGTCTTTTCTCCGCGTCTCCGGGGTATGGCCGTCGTGGTTCGCACGATCTTGGTGAGTTCCAAGGCGGGAACAGTCGTCGGATTACGCTATGTCGTCAGCCACGGTCTTTTCTTCGTGTCTCCAGGATATGGCCGTCGTGGTTCGCATGATCTTGGTGAGTTCCAAGGCGGCAACGGTCGTCGGATTACGGCGTGCCGTAGGGTCACACCTATCAGCTATCCTTCCGCATGATGTGACAAGAGGGTGAGTCTCCTCGGGGCGTTGTCTCCCGAGGCTCGGGACTCCTGAAGGCGTGATGGGATGGAGCAAGGGATATCTCCCCTGGTCATATTTTCGGCCTTTGAACAGCACTTCCCGAGGGTTAGGTGGGCCCTGGTGGAAGGCGTGTGCGTCCTTTCGAGTGGACAGTGCAGTAGGCGCCTTTCCCGTTCTTGCGTAGCCCGCCGTCAGGCGCTCGGACTGTCGCAGTCGGAGTTGATAGACCTCGGCGGAAAATGGGGCAACGCACCGTAGACCTTACCGTGGAGAGGACGGCCTAGTGGGCCTATCAAATCCTATCCTGACAGATGGTATGACCGTCAGGGGCGTGCGAAGCACAGTTGCGTCGAGAATCTCGTCTGACGGGACAGTGCCTGTAAAGTGGTCAGGGAGGTCTCTTGTGGTCCAAGATTGCTCTGCTGACATCACCGGTGCCTTGGATGCCTTTGTGAGACTGCGCTCGACGGGGATGGGGAAGCTCGGGCGAATCGGAGAATGGGCGCCGAGGGCGCCGTTCTCCTGAGCTCTCCTGGGGAGGCTCGGGCGAATCGGAGATTTGGACGCCGAGGGTGCCGCTCTCCCGAGCTCTCCTGGGGAGGCTCGGGCGAATCAGGGATTTGGGCGCCAAGGGTGCCGCTCTCCCGAGCTCTCTTCGGGAGACTCGGGCGAATCGGAGAATTGGCGCCGAGGGTGCCGCTCTCCCGAGGGTTGGCTGTCATTGGTGCAATGACGTCGTGGGCCTCTGTAGACGCGGCCTTCGTGGGCTCCCACTAGCTTTACTTGGGCCAGGCCATGTTGGGAATGAGCGTTTTTGCATCGAAATTAGGTACCTCTAACTTTGGTACCCGACATTATGTGAATAAACCCCATTGTCACTGACAGGTTAACAATAGTAAAGTTACTTGGCGGTCTTAGTAAAAATGTTAGTACTGAAGCATAACGATGAGACCAGTCTTATGTACAACAAAGGAGTTAAAATCTTTGGTAACAATAGGACCCCTATTTTCTATTGGTCGAACAAGCTCCCAGGCTCGTAGAAGGAATTAATATTCAAAACAAATAGAGTGATGGAGTGATATTGATATTAAAAAAGACAAAGATGTATTGAGACAATAGAAAAGTACATCAAGCTGATATAAGATTAAATAATTTGGGTGAAATTGAAATCTATATTGGGATGGAAGTAATAGCTACATGCTTCACAACTACACTTTAACCTACCCATTTTAAGGGAGTATTTCGACGGCTTCATACACTCTATTCCATCCATCGTAGAGCAGCTCTATAAAAAAAAACTTATAGAGTCTTAAGTGGTATGATAATTCCACGTTGTTTTTTCTAAATAGAGTTATTGGAGCTGAAACTATTTAGCTAAAAAACATAAAACAACGCTTAAAAAAATATAAAGTGTAGTCCTAAACACCTCATCTTACGAAAAGATCTCGGTATCGAACTTATACTAAATCCGTTTCAATTTATAAGTCATTTGACTTTTTTCTCTAAGTTTGATCACTTGTCTTGTTCAAAAATTTGTGCAAAATATTAATTTTTTTTTGTTATGGCTTGCTCTATTAATAAAAATTCTTCAAAAAAATTAAATTTAATTTTTTGTACAAATATTTTAAATAAGACAAGTAGTCAAAGTTAAGGTTGAAAAAGCCAAACGACTTATAAATTAGGATGGAGAGAGTAGTGTACTATAAAGTTAATTAATGAAGATCAGCTTCTACGTAAAATAGATTTCACAACATGGAAACTGTACCTCCTTCCAGATGGGACTCGCGCACGAGGCAGTGAACAAAATCGTGCGGCAATTCAATACTCCTGCCAGCCTTGACAGTCTAGACGCCCCTACAAACAAAACCCACGGGCAGCCCCAAAAAAAGGATTAGGAAACACGCCCCGTTGGTTAGGTGGGTCAGGGTCGCGCAAGCTTGCAAATTGCAGGACGCCTCGTGCCTCGTGGGGGTTGGGCGATTGGTGGCCTTTGGCTTGGGAGATGGGGATGGCGATGGCGTTGGCGCCAGCGCCGGGTCCCACATCCCGGTCCACGGCCGTGCCTTCTCCGGCGATTCGATTGCCAACCGCCGATGACGCGGAATGGGTGCCGTGTCAGCAGTCGCGCGCGGCGGCAATGATTAGAAGTAGAACCCGCACAGCGATAACCCATCACACGCACGCCGCTAATGACCCGGATTAATGATTACTATTTTACTACTAATACTAATAATCCACCCCGCTGTCTCGCCCCCCACCCACCGCTGTTCCCATCCCATCCCCCCGCCGCTGCCACGTCGTCGCCCACCAACGCACCGGCGAGGTTTAGGACACCGCCCAGCGCATCTCGCCGCGGCGGATCCCGTATATATCCGCGCGCCGAGCTTCAGGGACCGCAACCGCCCCTACCACTACCAAACTGCCCCTCGTTGTAAAAGCAAAGCAAAGGAAAGGAGACGAACGACAGGCAGGGGAAAGGGGAGAGGATTTTTTTTCTTCCTCCTTTTCATTCTGATTTTTGCGGCAGCGACCTACCCCAGCTCCGCGAGAGAGACCACCGAGCCAGCGGCGGCAGCAGCAGCCGCAGCTAACCTTCCTTCCCCCGCCCGACATGACGCCGCATCTGCCCGCCTCCACCTCCTCCTCCGCCACGACCACCACATCCCGCGCCGCCGCCGCCTACCACCACCACCTGCTCGCCGCCGCCGCGGCGCATCCGTGCTCGCCGCACCAGTACCGGAGGCGGAGGCGGCGGCGGGCGCCGCCGGGGTGCCTCCGCCCGCGCGCCGCCGCCGCCGCGTCCGTGCGCGTCCGGTGCTGCGCCGCGGCGGCGCCCGCGCCGCAGGCGGCGGTGCCCTCGGCCGCGGCGCGGGCGCGGGCGACCACGCGGGTCTTCGTCGTATCCGACCTGCACACGGACTACCCGGATAACATGGACTGGGTCCGCCGCCTGCCCGCCGAGGTCGGGGCCGGCAAGGGGGAAGGCGTCGACGCGCTCGTCGTCGCCGGAGATGTGGCCGAGACCACAGACAACTTCGCGCGCACCATGGAGGTCCTCAGGGAGAGCTTCGCCGCCGTCTTCTACGTGCCGGGGAACCACGACCTCTGGCTGCGCCGCGAGGGCGGGCGCTACGTGAGTCCCATTTTCCGTACTGATGCATTTCTTCCTTGTGCTGCAAGTAAGGTGTTTGACGAAATGCCTTTGCCGTAGCTATCACGGTATATCATGCTGTTTTGGTTAGTCAACTCTGATGGTTTCAGCTAGCCGAGTAATCCCACGTATCTTTTCTTGATCCAATGGTACATTGCAACGCTTGCCTGCTGCCTGGTTAGTGCGTCTCCCTGTTTTAGGAGGCCTAATTTTAGACGCACTGCAGAGTTTACCCATGAGGTTTTCATTTTGCTCACTGATTTCTAGCAGCCCCGTCTATGTGAACTGCATTTCATCTGTAAATGCTGTTTTGTGCTTGTAATGTTGTAATTCTACTGTTTTCTTGACATAAGGGTTACCTTCGCATTCAGATTAGCTGTTGCTTGCTGAGTTCCCATTTAGTAACTTACTCAAATTATTAGCTGAGTATCCACACATGCTGCAAAGCGTTGTCTCAACTGACAAAATGGAATGTGGGGTCGTATTGTTAGATAAAAGCATACTAGCATAATTGTTAGTACACCACATTCTTCTTTCAGCACATCATTCAGCTTTTCCTTTTTGAAGAAATCATTACAGCATTAACCTTATTAGCTAATATATATCATTGGTGAGACTCTCTCAGTTACTCAAATTATTCCTTCCAGATGGATTCGCTGGAGAAACTGACTGCATTGCTTGATGCGTGTAGTGAGCTGGGTGTGGATACAGGCCCAAGAACGATAGGTGACTTGGGAGTCATACCATTGTTCTCATGGTATCACAAGGTTGTTTAATTTTTTGCTTCAATTAACTTCCAATATTTTGTCCAAATTGTAATGCACTACTTTGCTAGTATTTTTCCACTTTCTCATCTTGCTTAATTGTCCTCCAGAGCTTTGACAAGGAGAAGGATGTCAACAGTGTGCGTGTCCCATCACTAGAAATGGTAGGCTGGTCTTTCCCTCAATGCTTACTCATTGTTACCAAGTACTGTTAATTAGTGCAGTTTAAGATTTCTTGAATTATATTTTCCATATCCTCTAGGGGTTTGCCTGGTTTATTTTGTAAAATTAGATATCTCAATACTAGTTATTTAAAACCATGTGCACCAAACTGACAAACCAGCTATTCCAAAGTTCCAAACTAGAACGTTCAATGAGAAATGTAGCATGCATGTGAGCCATAGGCACAAATATTTACTGGCATGGTCATGTGGACAAGCCAAAGCAATCGTGCACTCTTCCCTATTTTCTTTTGTAGAAATTTGCACGATTTCTCTTGATATCTTTGAACTGATGGTTTACGGTTTTGTATAATCAGGCTTGTAAAGACTTTCATGCTTGCCAATGGCCTTCAGACCTGACAAATGATGATGAGGCTCTTGCTCTTTACTTTGACAAGTTGAATGACAAGAATCATGATGCTATTGAAGAAGTGAAAAGTAGCAGCAAACAGATATTAACATTTTCACACTTCGTACCAAGGTGCATTGTGCTCCTCCTACCTAGATCTTCCATTTTTCTGAGCTTCTGTTTGATATTTGTTTGACCTTCAGTAGTTCAGTTCTGGTTATGCTTGACCGAATTACTTGTTGAAATGCAATTAATGATAGCTGCCGAATAAATGCCTTTTTTTTTGCTGCTTCCATTCCTCCTAGCATCTCAGTTTGTTTGTTGCATGTATTTCTTGCTTAGTCAGCATCCTAAAGCATTTATATTAATTATTTAGTGTGTTTCATTTCTTTTTGTATTTTTATGATGAAAACACTTAAAGCGGAACCATCTTATCAGTCAAGGTGACAACTTGGAAGCAACATTTGTATCTCAGTATCTGCACTAGCGACTTCATATTTTTACCTTTTTTTCACCCCCAAAGGAATATATTTTGTGTGGTTATGTAGTGTTTCAATTGCAAATCACATGGGCGAAAGCAGTAGTTTTCATATTGGCTGCCTAATTACATGAAATTCCAGATATACCAGCAATTGCGAATGTGTGATGGAGGCTATATTTCTTTACCTCACTGGATTGTCTTGCCTCTGCTGTATTTGTATTTACAGTGTTGTTTTGAAATTTCTCTTGGAACATTTAGGATGTCTTACCAAACATCCATGAAACTTCAAGCCCAAATTGATGTCTTCTATTCAACACTGCAGGCAAGAGTTGTGTCCGGAGAAACGTATGCTTTATTACCCATACCTTCCTAAAGTCATTGGCTCTGATTTTTTGGAGAGGAGGCTGAGGGATATACACAGCAACAGAAAAGACGGAGCAGCTTGCCATGTTTTTGGGCACACTCATTTCTGTTGGGATTCTGTGGTTGATGAGATCAGGTACTGATCTGGCCATTTCTGAGATCAAGATGCACGATGATTATTCTAATCCTAACGGATATAAAATTCCTCCAATGCAGGTACGTGCAAGCCCCTCTGGCATACCCTCGAGAAAGAAAACGTCGGATGAACAGCGAAGGTTGGCTGCCATTTTGTGTATACCGTGATGGTTTCAACCCAGAAATATATCCGGCATTGTGGTCAGACTACTACAACAAGAACAAAAGGGAACCCGAGAACACTCAGCTCGCGCCTTGGGTTGCCAGCCATTACGCGAAGTACCACAAGTTTCACTGACCCTTCCTGAGTTCCCTTGGCTTTTTGCCGAAGTGGATGCGGTTCGTCTGTTCAGGATGGTGTTGAAACCTGCATTTACCTGGGGAAAGGAGATATTGACGTTTTATTTTACCTGTACATGATCTTTTTCTTGTTTCCACTCTTACCATAACTTTTGGGCAAGTAAGCGCCAGCCTCTGTTCGTTGTATGTTGCAGAAATCTGAATAATGTGTATAAGATTCTTCAAAAAAAAGCCTTGCTGCAGAGATAGTGAAATACTATAGCTTATTCTGTTCATCTAACAAGCACCATCTGAACATTTGACTTCTCTCTAGTGGAGTTTTAACTGCAAAGTCACAGATAATTCTGCTTCACCCTCAGACTATGTTAGGTTCTTTTAAATGGGATATTTGGAAATCATTTGTCTGAAATCTGAAGAGGAAGAGGATTACTACGGCCTGTTGGGATCCACTGTAAATTGCAATTGTAACTAGTCACATCAACGTTGTGGTACATGCATGGAGCATTAAATGTAGACGAAATATTTGTATGTTTGTACTTTTATACATGTACATCACGAGACGAATCTTTTAAGCCTACTTAGGGTCATGATTGGACAAAAATTATCAAATACAAACGAACATGCTACAGTGCAAAATTGCAACTGGGATCTAAACACACCCTACATGTGGATGTGGCCGGCGCTTGCCTCCATTCAGGCTCTGTGCATCACTACGGCCATGTTTGAAAGCAGCAACTAAAGTTTAGCTGATTAGTTTTAGCTGTTGTGCATCCAAACACTCAGCTAATTAGCAGTTAAAAGGTCTCTCAACTAATAAAAAGTAGCTAATCCTATTAACTGGTCCAACTCAGCCTAATCCAATTAACTAGCTAAACTTTAACTGGGGTGCTTCCAAACAGGACCTTCAGTCTTCCCGTTCCTCCAATAGAATAGTCAAGGCTCGGTGCACGCAGATTTCTCGTGTGTTGCGCGCTCTAAGTTATGCACGTGCGTACGTCCCTTCTTTTGTGATTTTTTTTCTCCCCTCTTTTCGTTGAAAATGTGCATCCCTTACATTTTTCAAGTTTTGAGGCAATTATTTTCTTCCAAGTGTACAAATGTACTGTAACCAACATTTTTTTCCCCAAAATTCATGGCATCCATAGCAGGTGCACGGGACAGGTGGGAGGCGGCCAGAGCGGTGCACTTCTGGTAGCATGCTCAGTTTGTCCATTGGCCCTACAGGGATGGCTGGGGGGCAGCAGCCGGTTCAGCGGTCGTGGCGAGGCAAGGCTGCAATGGTGCCGCCGACTAGGCTGTGGAGGACAACCGGTGGGTATGATAGGTGACACCAGTCAGGGGCAACAAATGCAAACATTACAAGAGGGCAGCGCTACGACAATGGATCACTAACGACTAGTACAGCAGTGCCAGGGCAGCTGGGAGAAGACGAGCTTAGGCACAAGATGCGAGCAAGAAGGGAAAAATTAAGCGCTGCTAACTGAATCGACGCGCTCGTTCCATCACCAAGCCCAAAACTAGATAGGTTATAAAGATGATCTTTAGACCAAAAGAAAAGACTGAAGTTTTATATGATTTTTGGGCACATGAAGCAGCCTTAAATAGTGTCTGATTTACAACTGCACAATCTGAAATCCAACAGACATTATTATGAGATTAGAGCCTTAATCCCATCCACTAGTCCATCACATTCAATAAACTCTAGTATGGATAATCACAGCATAAAAGCGTGTTCTAGGTGTTAAATAAGAGCACGATTGCAGACTCCCAGCCATTCTCATATAAACAGATAAAAAGAGAAGTAACCAGATAATAAATATCTAAACAGTAGCTGAAACGCTAGATAGTTGGATAGCAGAATACAACTCTAGCAGATAATCAGAGATAGCATGGTTTTCTGAATGTAAGATGCCATCTAAACTAACAGAAAACGGGCAGACACCAGCTTAAAGGAGCTGAGAACTTCTGCAGCTACATAACGACTGATCAAAGGGATTACCAATGCTCATATCATGCATATGCCTGATGTGCATTGAATCATTCGAGTTCGGAATTCCACAAAATGACAACTTCAGCATCCATAGAAGCTCTGTTCTCCAACTGCAGATTTGTTTTTATATGCTGGTTACTCAAAGATTGACTCTGGGTTGCTAATTCCACCATTTCTAGCACTTTAGCATTCAAGAGAAAGAAGTTGGCAAATTCCACGTCTCTCTGCCTCGGTCGATAATTAATCAATACTAATTTCTTCAGATGGAGATCAAGGCATTCCAGATATTCAAGTGGATTATGATGCTGCGCCTGTTTTGACCAATCCTTCTGCGATAGCTAAATAGGAAACAGGAAAAATCTGGGGAAAAAATTCTTATCATGAAGACAGAAGGAACAGGTTACAGGAACAGAGCAGTTGGAAACAATATAAAAAATTAGGTGGGGAACATTCATTACCAGGACATATAGCTTCTGCAAGCAGAGAAAACATTTCATGAGGCCAATAACATCATCGATACTAGGAGGGGACATGTGCACAACCAAAACCTTCACTGTTCGCACTACCGCTGTTGAGTTCACCGGCATATGTTCCTGAATTAAAACAATGGGTATAAATTAAACAGCAAGACCGTGAAACATAATATGGTGACACCTTCAAAAACTAGAGACACCTTCAAAATAGTAGTCCCAAGCTCAAGGGTTGTAATGGCAAGCGTGAGAGACCCCAAGAATTCAAGTTTGGGCGCCCTAGACATCCGAACCAACGGACCATCTCCTCCTGAATGTGTGATGAAGAACCTTTGTAGGAGAGGCGCATCCTCAATAACGATTTCTTTCAGCATTACAAGATCCCACGCGTCTCGGCCTTCGCCTTCTTCATCCCACACGTCTCGGCGGTCATTAGAAACACCAAGGCTTCTAAGGGTAGTGGAGCTAATCCGGATGCGCTGAAAGCCCTCATTTTGGCTGAGTACCAAGCTCTCAAGCACGGGGCATTTGGAGAGCAGAGTGTGGAGCGCGTTCTCCGAGATGTCCATGCGCTGGACCGTGAGCTGCTTGAGGTTGGGGAAGTTGAGACTATCCACGTCATCCGAACGAAACTTGACGCTGTTCCAGCCGCAGCCAGCGCTGAGTACGAGGACGCGGAGGGAGGATGACAACCGGAACGCGGCCGCCGGCGGCATCGGGTCCGGATGCGTGAACATGTGCCACAGCTCGAGCTCCTGCAGGTTGTCGAACGCGGGGGACCGGAGCCAGGAGTCTAGGTCGAGGCAGCGGACGAACCTGCTGCGCCAGCCGAGGGAGAGGCGGCGGACGGGGCCGCGGTGCGCGGAGAGAACGCGGGAGACGACGGCCGTGACGCGGAAGCCGGAGCCTCCCCCGCGAATGTCGCCGTCGCAGAAGTTGAGTGGGGAGGAGCGCCAGAGGTGGCGCCACCGCGTGGACAGCTCCTGCGTCCGGGCGCCGTCGTCGGTGGGGAGAAGGGAGATGATGGTGCCGAGGATGGCGTCAGGGAGGTCGCTGGTAAGGTCCCGGCCGCCGGCCAAGCATTCCGGATGCTGTTCATGGCCCCCGACGCCAGCGCCGCCGCCCTCCGCCGCCACCCGACGTTTCTTGGACTTGGGTCTACGAACCGTCGCCATTGAGCATTGAGCGACGGCGAATAGGGAGGATTCCCAAGGCCCAAGGGTCTCGGCTTTGACGAGAAGGTTTATGGATTGGAATTAGGGGAAGCAAATATTTGGAGGTATCTCCAAGAGATTTTATAATTTGAATCTTCAAAACTTTTTTTAAAAGTCAAATCATATATTCATTAAACACATGGTTCAGGCAAATCGCCTAAAACAAGTTCATTCACAAACTCAGGGTTTTGGCTGGTTAATAACTCAGAATTAGAGGACAACATACGACTTCCATAACCAGCTAAAGCGTCAGCCACCTTGTTACAACACCTATTACAATCGGAGATAATACATGATGAAAATTCAAAATGCATGATTAGTTGGGCTTGTCGTATAAAACCTCCAACACCACTTCGATCAATTCCATCTGCTTTAAGAGCAAAAGCCAACACAGAAGCAGGCCATCTCTAGAATGATATGCGACATGCCCATTTGTGAAGCAAAAAGCAAACCTTTATATGCTGTCATCGCCTCTGTGTGAAGAGTTGAAGCGGCGTAGTTGATCTTTTCGGCCCCTGCAGCAAGTACCTCAACATAATTGTTGCATACAACAAAGCCCCAACCTCCTGTTCTTACCTTAGGATCAAAC
Source organism: Eremochloa ophiuroides (assembly GCA_038502445.1). NCBI lineage: Eukaryota > Viridiplantae > Streptophyta > Magnoliopsida > Poales > Poaceae > Eremochloa > Eremochloa ophiuroides. The sequence goes on from JAHLJS010000002.1 coordinate 32,015,556, forward strand.
GCCCCATCCACATTAACTTTATATATGTCCTCGGGTGGTGGCTTCCATTTATCTCTTTATTAGACTGAACCATTGTGTTGCTAGACATATTTAATTTCTCAAACTCCATTTGGAAGTAGCTGACAGAATTATTAATTTTCTCAGCCTTCAGCATCCTTCCCCCATCATTTGCCTTATTCCTCGCTGACCACCACCTCCAAAGGAAAAGTATAACCTTCAAGTGAGTATCTTCTTCTAACTTCCAAATAACATTGCAAGTTTCCCATGCTGAACCACAATTCAACAATTGAACCCTGATATGCTCGAAATTCATTATATGCCAACATTGTTTAGCATACTTGCACTTGAAAAAGAGATGCCCGCAATCTTCATCAAACCTTGTACAGATGGGACATCTCATGTCAATGATAACCCCTCACCTTGCTAAATTTCTTCGTACTAGTAAACTGTTATGAGCAAAACGCCACATAAACATTTTGACTTTGTTAGGTACTTTGAGTTTCCAAATTTTATACCATTCAAAACTACTGTCATCTCTAATAGTCTCTGAAGTAGAAGCATCCCAACCAGCCAGTGTATCTCTCCTTGCCACAGCAACCTTATAAGCAGACTTGACAGAAAATAAACCTTTTGCATCAAAATGCCATGCAGACTAATCCTCCTAAATTTTCAGTAACTGGTATTCTTAATATCTCATTTGCATCTTCCGCCCAAAAAAGTTTCACGTATAAGTTTCTCATCCCATTCACCTGTTACAGGGTTAATAAGTTCACTTACTTTTATCAAGAGGTTAGTACCCTTAGATGTAACCGGTTTTCTTGTCAACCCTTTGGACAGCCATGGGTCCTCCCAAATTCTCACACTTTCACCATTACCAATTCTCCATATGATCCCCTACTTCAGCAAATCAACCCCTTTCAAAATACTCCTCCAGGTATATGAAATATTAGATCGGCGTGGAACAGTGAAGTATATCTGAATTTGGAAAATATCTTGCCTTCAAGACCTTATTTAGAGGATCTCTCCGTAAGACTAGGATATCCCAACAGACTCTTCAATCTTCATAATCGAAACCACCTGTATATATTTGAATAAGCCTCGTCAACTCAACAGATCCACTATTCTCGTTGTGCTCGCGCCATCTGGTGCCTCTGTGCACCACGCACCAACTGAACCAGGCCATAGCAAAAGAACGTGGCCCTGCCATTGGCCAGCCACCAGGCACTCTGCTTTATCATGGGTGCTGCCATTCATGAGACTATCCGCACTGGGTACACTAAATGCGTATTGGAAGAGGGGATAGCGAACGCGTCGGCCGCAGCGCGGTCCTCTATCTAGTCCGATATGTGAGTGGCTCCACTATCCCTAGAGAAATAGAGACGGTCCACTATCTGGCGACGTGACATGGGGCCCAGGCGAAGGGGAAAGGAGAGGGTCAGCCTGATATGCCAAAGTTTGTTCTGTAGAGCTCCGCTCCCAGGATTCTTCAGCTCTACTTCTCGATTCTTCGGTGGAGTGATTTCATTATTATCGGGTACCAAAGTATAGGGGTACCCAACTTCGATGCAAAAACGCACATTCCCAACACGGCCCGGCCCAGGTAAGGCCAGTGGAAGCCCACGAAGGCCGCACCTACAGAGGCCCATGACGATGCTGCATCAACGCCAACCTACCCTCGGGAAAGCGGCACCCTCGGGCGCCAATTCTCCGATTCACCCGAGCCTCCCTGAGAGAGCTCGGGAAAGCGGCTCCCTCGAGTGCTGATTCTCCGATTCGCCCGAGCCTTCCCCGAGAGAGCTCGGAAAAGCGGCACCCTCGGGCGCCAATTCTCCGATTCGCCCGAGCCTCCCCGAGAGAGCTCGGGAAAGCGGCACCTTCGGGCACCGATTCTCCGATTCGCCCGAGCTTTCCCATCACCCTCGAGCGCATCCTCTCAGAAAGCATCCAATGCACAGTTGACGTCAGACCACAAGAGACTTCTCTGACCACTTTACAAGTACTGTCCCGTCAGGCGAGATTCCCGACGCGACTGTGCTTCGCACGCGCACGATGGCCATACCACCTGTCAGGATTTTCCTGGCAACGGATCTGATAGGCCCACTACGGCCATCCTCTCCACAGTATGGTCTACGGTGCACCGCCCCGTTTTCCGCTAGGATCTACCAACTACGACTACGACAACCCAAGCGCCTGACGAACGGGCTACGCAAGAACGGGAAAGGCGCCTACTGCATTGTCCACTCGAAAAGGACAAGCACGCCTTCCATCCGGGCCCACCTAACCCTCGGGAAACACTGTCCGAAAGCCAGGAAATCCGCCCGAGGGGAGATATCGCTCTGCTTCGTTCCATCACGCCTCCAGGAGTCCCGAGTCTCGAGAGACAACGCCCCGGGGCGACTCTCCCTCTTGTCACATAGTGCGGAAGGATAGCCATCAGGTGCGCCAGGTATGACAGTACGCCATGCCGTAATCCCGATGACTATTGCCGCCTTGGAACTCACCAAGATCGTACGAACCACTACGGCCATACCCTCGGGATGCGGAGACAAGACGGTAGCTGACGACAGTCAAACAGAGACAACAACTCCCCATGTAACATGCATAGCAATGTACGCGCTGCCCTCTCCCCTCCCTTGTGACTATAAAAGGGAGAGCAGAGGCCAGCCTTAGACAGGTTCTAAGTTCTCAAGCTCTCACACACTCCACACCACGAACTAACAACAAGCAATCTGTACACGCTTAGACACTCACAAGAGACTTGGGAGCACTTCCCTCTCCCGCCTAGCTTGTAACCCCCTACTACAAGCACCCCGGTGTAAGACAACACGACTCTCCTCTCCACTGGACGTAGGGCTCACTTGGCCTGAACCAGTATAACCCTGTGTTCCCCCTTGCACACCTATACGGAGCCTCAACCGCAAAACACAAAATCACTAGCCGGTGTTAGTACCCGCCAAAACTAGCACCGACAGTTGGCGCGCCAGGTAGGGGGCTTTTTGTGTTTTGACTCAGGTTACGGAATGGCTGACATCTCCATGACGCTTCCTGCTAGCGCGGTGCTCCGGTTCGGGAGTCTTGAGTTCGTGGCCACCAGGCGACGGGCTCGAGATGAACCCACGCCCAACCGAGCCCCGCACTATCATCGTCCTGACTCCGGCCCATCAGGCGGCCGGGGAAAGGACCTCAGCGACGCTTCCTCCTGTCCCAGAGGACAAGGGGAACGCCGCACAGCCGTGCTTCCTGGCGGACCTAGGAGGAGGAGGCGCAACCGCGCCAACCTGTCCCTGGTCGCGGAAGGCGCGGACAACCCGGCACCGACCGCCACCCTAGACACCTCCGGCACCGGCAGCCTGCACACCCGCCAACCGCCCAAAGGCCGGGCAGGGGGCGGGATCGCGGACGTCGACGGGTCTCTCTCTCTCCGCCCTCATGGCGGGAGGGGGACGGCGCCGTCATCTCTCTTCGGGCTCCAAAGCTGCTGTGGACGCCCACGTCCGTGCAGTCCACGCTCTGTTGCACGATTTGGTGGAGACACCTGTCCATCGCCTCGAGCGTCTAAATGACCTCGTGGCCGACCACGTGGCTTCCCCACCGTCCTCTCCCGGGAGCGATCCCAGGGCGTATGGCGGGGGGGAGACAGACTCCACTGACAATCTCACTCCCCGAGAATACTCGGAGGAGTGGGATCGTCGCGGTTGGACCTCACCATCACGGCGGGGTCTCAGCAACGACGACGACGAGTTCTGGGCGAACGTCGACTTCACCGTCCGCCCCAGACGACTCGTGGGAGGACGCCCCGAGCGTCATCACCGACTCCGACCAGTCCTACATCGACGCCGCTCGGGAATGCTACCACTTGGTGCACCCCGAAGACGGACGGGTGGAGGACGTCCATTCGGAGGACGACAACGATGTACCCTCCCCGCTCCAGCCGCAACATACTCCACCTCCGGCGACTCCGCGGCCTACGCGGTCAGCTCCGCCGCATGACCCGGGGGCTGGGACGTCTCGCCCCGCGCACCAGTCTCCGGAGCTAGAGCAGCTCCGGGAACTCGATGCGCGGATGGATGAGGATCCGCCTGCACCTCACCCAGCTGCGAGCTGCGCTTGAGCGCGAGGAGCAGCAGGGCACCGGTGGAGCAGCTCGTCACCGGGTCCGGGACGTTCAGGCTCGTATCATTGCCGACGATGGAGCCGGAACACCAGGGGCCCTGCCTCGAGCAAGCCGTAAGCTCACGGAGGCAGCAATGCTGCTCCGGAGTATGCCTGAGCCCTCCACCGAGGAGGCGTGGCAGCTTAGGAATCAGCTCAAGGATCTCCTTGAGGACGCAGCCGTTCTCCAGGAGGAGAGTTCAGCGTCATGACATTGTGGCGCTGAAAGTCACCAACGTGGCAGTGCGGCGCGCCACGAGCGCGAGGCCTCGGTACATCCCGAGGTCCCGAGGGCCCCGTCGGTTCACCAGCGGCTTGGCAAAGACGTCGACGTCCGAACCATCCTTCAAGCCCGCGGTCGGCAGAAGACCGATAGAGCCGCACGAGGCTACCATGTCCATCGGGGCAGGCGCTATGACTCGGATAAGGAGTGACTCGGATGAGGACCGCGAGCCTTATTCCTCGCGTCTTCAGTGAGGCCATCCGAAGGGCCAGATTCCCGCTCCGGTTCCGACAGCAGGCCAACATAGCCAAATATTCGGGGGAAACCAACTCCGTACTATGGCTAGCGGACTATCGTCTTGCGTGCCAGCTTGGCAGGCGCGCAGGACAATCTCATCATTATCCAGCAACCTACCCTTGTTCCTCGCCAACTCTGCAAGAGCTTGGCTGGAATATCTCCTCCCACGGTTGATCTTTGACTGGAGCGATCTGGTCAGGATCTTCGTAGGGAACTTCCAGGGCACGTACGTGTGCCCTGGCAACTCCTGAGATCTCAGAAGCTACAAGCAGAAGCCAGGCGAGTCCCTCAGGGACTACATCTGGCGGTTCTCCAAGCAGTACAATGAGCTGCCCCAGGTCGCCGACTCCGACGTCGTCGGAGCATTCGCTGTAAGAACTTCCTGCAAAGAGCTCGTGTATGAGCTCGGACGCTGTAACAACCCTAAAAATCCACGCAATCTAAAAATCCCAACCAATTAAAATTTTTCATTTATTTATTGTGAAAACCCATTTTTCTTGTGCAAGCATATAGGTTTCATTATGAAATTGGTAAATAAAGGTGTGTAGTTTGCATTTTAATTCCATTCACATAGAATAATAACTTATGCATCACATTTGGGATTTATTGCAATTTATGTTTGTATTTACTCAATAAATTAAAATGGGCAATATATGTATATATACACTAAATTGAAATAGAAAGGAGAAAGAGAGTTCGGCCAGCCAGTCAGCCCGAGCCAGCCCGACCTTCCTCTCCTCATCTCACCGCGCGCGGCCCACGTCGCGGCTCGGCAGCGCACGCGCACGAACGCGGCACACGCGCGCTCGCTCTTCGCGCTCGCTGCCAACCCGGCCCCGCCTGTCAAGCCGCTCTCGCCCCCCCCCCCCCCCACTGTTCTTCTTCCTCACGAAGGCGACGCGCCTGCCGGGGGTGTCGCGCGAATGGCGTGACCCCGGTCCCACAGCCGACAGCATGGCAGAGCCCTGACCCCGCTGTCCCCCTCCTGTCCCCTCCTTTCTTGGCCGCCAAGCGAACCCGCGCCCATCCGGAGCCCTAGATCCACTCGAGCCACGGCCCTTCGATCGGCCGAGCGCAATCGCGGCCGTCCGCCATGGGAACCTACCAAGCTCGCCTATAAATTGGAGCACCCCGAAGCCCTACCCTCATTTCCCCTCGCCGCCACCGCAGCACAGACCGGCACACCGCACCAAACCGAGAGAGAGAGCGTAGGAGAAGGGCGGAGCAGAGGAGGAGAAGCTGCCGGAGCGCCGCCGCCGCGGAGCACGCCGGAGCCGGACACGGAGGAGAAGCCCGAGCTGCGGACGAGGAGCGGCACGGCACTGCGATCGCTCTGCACGGCTCCGACTCGCCACTGCACCGCCATCCTAGCTTCACCGACACCACGGTGAGCCACCGCACGCCATGTCCGAACCTTGCCCTGCTTTTGCCATGGCGTTCCACCCTCGGGACGCGCAGGCACGAGCCTATACCGGCTCGGGAAGATCACCTGCACCATGCACTCACTCGACCAGCCAAAACCCCCGGATTACAAGCTTGCTAGACCGAGAACGCAGCACGACGCGTTCTCGGCGGAGTGCGCTCACCACCGACGCGTTCCGACGCCGAATCACCCGTTCCGAGCAATCCGACTAGCACCCGTACAGGTTAGAACGTCGTGGAGCACCGCCACGACCCCCTTGAGCTAGCTACGCGGATCTAAGCGCTAGAGGAAGCCTGAATCGCCTTGGCCGCGTGCGCCGCGACCTTACCGGAGCGCCGCCGCGAGTCGTAGCCAAAAGAAGGTCATGCCATGGCTAAAGTTCGCCACCAGAGTGTTGTATGCCTCTCTGGCCTCACCAATTTGACAAGACCGCACTCGATTGAACCAATACTTGTTCGTAGCCGCGATGCCGCCTTCCGCCATCGTCGGCGACACGCCGCCGCCACAACCGAGCACCTTGGAAAGCTCGGTAGCCAAAATTGGTAGTTGGTATACCATCGCCATAGACCCTGGACGCGTATACATCTCCTAGCAGACCTCCTTAGCCCCGCCGAAACCTCACCGTCGCGACGACATCGCCGCCGACAGGTTCCGCCTCGCCTAAATCCGTTCCGAGTACCCCCGGTCGCCTCGCGCTGCGGAGAAAGGCCGCCGAGGTTCGCCAAGTCTGCCTCGGCACCGCCGCTAGAAAGCCGAGCCCTGCCTTGCCGAAATATGGTCATCGCCGCCCTGTCCTCGTCCGCCGCACCGGAGAGACACCGCCGCCTTGAACAGACGCCCTGGAACCCTGCTCGCACCAAATCTCCGATTCGCCCGAGCCTTCCCAGGAGAGCTCGGGAGAGCAGCCCTTCGGCGCCCAAATTTCCGATTCGCCCGAGCCTCCCCAGGAGAGCTCGGGAGAGCAGCCCCTTCGGCGCCCAAATCTCCGATTCGCCCGAGCCTCCCCAGGAGAGCTCGGGAGAGCAGCCCCCTCGGGCGCCCAAATGTCCGATTCGCCCGAGCCTCCCCAGGAGAGCTCGGGAGAGCAGCCCCCTCGGGCGCCCAAATGTCCGATTCGCCCGAGCCTCCGCAGGAGACCTCGGGAGAACGGCACCCTCGGGCGCACCAAATTTCCGATTCGCCCGAGCCTCCGCGAGAGACCTCGGGAGAACGGCACCCTCGGCGCCGCGAATTTCCGATTCGCCCGAGCCCCGCCGAGGTACGCCGAACTATGCCGAGCCCCGCCGAGCTACCCCCGACCACCGCCGAGCTCCGCCGAGATACCCCCAACCACAGCCGAGCTACCACCGACCACCGCCGAGCCACGCCGAGCTACGCCAACTCCGGCAACTCTCTGGGAACCAGCATCGAACACCTGGTGGGCGACCATCGGGTCTGTGTTCTGTTGAGGCGCCACATGCCGCACTACTGAACCCGCGCGCCACATCCCGAGCTGCCCCTGAATAACCGACCAGTTTTTCCATTTTCAGAAAATAGGATAATCTTTGGAAATTCATAACTTATTCATACGATGACCAAAAATTGCGCACCATATATCAAAATTCTCAGGAAAATGAGATCTACAATCTAAGACTATGTTTGTGTGCATTTGTCTCTTTGTTTTATTGGATTTTTCTGAAATACTCTATAGGAGTCGCTGACGCGACTATTTCGTGTTCGATTTCAGAGCCGGAGGAGGATCTGACTAAGGAAGACGACCACGAGTACTTCCAAGAGCTAGGAGACGACTACGAAGGTGCCACGTCCCACCAAATCCTTAGATCCTATTACGTATTGCAAATGACACTGTTGCTATTGCTTTATGATTATGTATGGATTGGTTGCATGGTAGTATATTTGAATTCCCTGCCTTGATAAGACTTTACCCTGCTATCCGCTGTTAGGTTAGCTGCTGCTTAATTTACTGTTACTCTTCCACTACTTTCTACTCATGCTATGTGGTGGAATTGGGACGGTGTATAACTGATTAAAACCACTGGGAGAGAGTGCTGCGTGCGTCTTGGGTGCGTGGTAAGGGTTGATGTCGACCAAGTGGGATGTGAGACGAGCCCATGGGGCAAGTCGTGCCGGGGGTGCAACCTGGGCATCCCCAAGCGAGATACCTGTGGCGGGTAAAGTTGTTGAGGAGGTTCCGGGTGGGATAGCCTTGGTGGTTTGAAGCCCGTGGACGAAGGTGCTGTGATGGCACGGGGAGAGTATCCCCTAAGTGGAGATGCCTGCTTGGTCAAACCTAGGATGGACTAGTTTCAGGTTCATGGGAATCCTTTTCTACTCACTCGCTTCTGATGGGCGGGAGACGGCTGGACTACTTGGTAGGACGGTGCCACTACTGCTAGGTTGAAAGGTGATAAGGGTGGGCGGAGACGGTCGATGGGTTCCCGTTCCGTCCTAGATGCACAGTACCACTGGATGGGCCCGGTACTGTGTCTCCCAGTCTCAGCATAACGGTGTAGGATCCGGAATATCCCAGGGCTGAGTGGTAGGGTGGCATCGACCTAGGCAAGCAAGCACCCGGAATTCTGCCTAGGTGTTTGCGCAACACCTATGATGGCTAATCTTGTGAGTAGTGAAACCTCTGCAGAGTGTATGGTCGATCGATCGATACATATGCCAACCTGTTGGCTATGGACCTTTCCTGTGAAGCTTCTACTAGTGTAGTGAGTGTTCTCTTCTCCCCCTGGATGACATTTTTCCGGCAGTGTACCCGTTGTGGTAGTGTGCCGCTGAGATAGGCCCGAGAGGGAGTTGGGCCTGTCGAATGAGAGTGAGGTGTGGGTATGTGAGGTGTGGTGATGGGAAAAGGGATGATGGTGTTAACTGGTGATAAAACTTGACTAATTAAACATTGATTACAGCTGCATAGGAAAACCTCAGCCTATAGGTCTGCTTGTATAGCCTTGCATCCACTTTCCACAAAGCAAATGCTGCATAGGTGGGCTCCGTGGCCAGTACAAATCGTACTGATAAATTTGCTGTCAGGTGACGAGAATGAGTACGACTTCGAGGGAGATGATGACGAGGAATAGGGTCACGTGCTACACTCAAGTTGGCCGTGAAGGATGAATCGCTTCCGCATCTTCTAAAGCTTCTCTGATTGTTGATTCCGCCAGTGTGGCGATGTAATAAGTATTTATGTAAGACTTATTTACCGTTGTATGGTCCTGGTGGCAACTGAGATTTGGGTAATTTCATGGATTGTCCCAAGCAATCTGTTGAATTACAATTCGAGCCTGTGGATTTCCCTTCGTGGAAATCGAGGTCGTTTCAGACGCCGGACCCCCACCAGCGTCTCCGAGCTCATAAAAATTGCAACCAGCTTCGCCTCGGGGGACGAGGCGGAGGGAGCCCTCTTCTCCGACCCAAGGGCAAACGGAAGGAGGAAGCCCCCGAGGGCACCTCTTCCCGAGGCCCAAACCGCAAGAAAAAAAGGGAAAGGGAAAAGCCCCCTCCGCCACGACTCCCTCGTGGCAGCCACCGATCCCAAGAAGGAACGACGCCCTCGAGGCCGTTTTGACGAGATGCACAACAAACCGTGCCCTTACCATCAGGGACCGGTGCATCACACGCTCGGACAGTGTGTGATGCTGAAAAAACACTACGGCCGGCAGGCGTTCAAGGACGACGCCGACAAGAAGCCCACCAGGGATCAGGAGGACAAGGACAGGAAGGACGACGAGTTCCCGCCCATCGATAAGTGCGTCATGATCTTCGGCGGGCCTAGGACCGCTCCTACGCCACGACAGCGAAAGCGCGAGCGTAGGGAGGTCTACTTCGTCAGACCAGCGACACCGTGCTTCCTTGACTGGTCCCACGACGCCTTCACCTTTAGCCGGGACGATCACCCGGACTACATCCTATCGCCGGGGCGTTACCCACTCATTGTCGACCCCGCGTCGGCAACACGAGGCTCTCCAAAGTCCTCAGGGACGGAGGCAGCGGCCTCAACATTCTCTATGCTGAGACCCTTGACTTGATGGGAATCAACCGTTCGCTCCTCCGGGCCACAACATCCCCGTTCCACGGGATAGTGCCCGGGAAGTGCGTGCAACCTCTCGGGCAGATCGACCTGCCCGTCTACTTTGGGACTCCTGACAACTTCAGGAAGAAAGTCCTGACGTTCGACGTGGTAGGCTTCCATGGCACCTACCACGCTATCCTCGGGAGGCCATGCTACGCCAAATTCATGGCGGTCCCAAACTACACCTACCTCAAGCTCAAGATGCCGGGGCCAAAGGGGTGATCACCATCGGCGCTTCCTACCAGCACGCGTACCAGTGCGACGTCGAGTGCTGCGAGTACGCCGGCGCACTGGTGGAGTCCGAGGCCCTCATTGCCGACCATGAAAGGATGGCGAAGGAGGTCCCCGACCCCAAGAAGGTCATGGGCACCTTTGAGCCCGCTGAGGGGGTGAAGGAGGTGCCCCTCAACTCGAGCTCCCCCGACGGCAAGGTGCTGAAGATCAGCACCACCCTCAACCTGAAATAGGAGGCCGTGCTCATCGACTTCCTCCGCAAGCATGCCGACGTGTTTGCATGGAGTCCCTCGGATATGCCAGGAATCCCGAGGGAGGTCGCCGAGCACTCCTTGGACATCTGGGACGGGCCCAAGCCAGTGAAGTAGTGCCTGCGCCGATTCGACGAGGAGAAGCGCCGGGCCATCGGGGAGGAGGTGCAGAAGCTTTTGGCGGCCGGATTCATCAAGGAGGTCTTCCATCCAGAGTGATTCGCATGAAAGAGTCCGACGAGTTGGCGACTTCTTTCATTACTCCTTCGCAAACGAGAAGGGCGAAGTCTACATCAACGCTTAGAACATCGAACAGCTATGTCGCTTCTATCCTTAAAATTCCGAGCATTGTATAATTTGTAAAATCTTAGAATCAATAAAAAGACCCAAGTTCTACTCTTTTTACCTGATTTTTAGATTTTTGATCCGAGCCCACACTCGGAAGTGAAACGACCTTTCATTTCACCGTGCATTAAAAAAGAGAGGCCCGGCCTAACCTACGGAAAGGCTGACCCTCCCTCGGGGGCTAGGACGGGAAGAACCCCGGACTCTCTCAAGCCTCAACGATTTTGAAAACGCAAAAATTTCAAAACCCGTTGAAATCGTTTCTCCCTAAAACATGCTTTCCTCCTAAAACCAAGCGTGAACTTATAAGACTCGAACGAGTAAGAGAAGTCCCAGAGGACAGAGCCAGCCGAGTCGAGGAAACTGCTTACGCCCCTGGGCTACAGCATCTCCCCTCGTCACTCCGCATTCGAAGGCTTACTCGCATTCAGAAGAAAACTTATAGGATCTACGCTCGGCAATGGAAGGAGGCTCGAGAAGAAACAACTAAGCCTTTTTTTCCAAGGATTCTTTCCGCCAAATCTCTTAGGACATCGGCTGCGTCTACCCCGCTAAAGCTATGACACCCGAAAAAGGTCCCCCGAGGCTCGATGGCCCGAGCACAGGATCGGCAAGAAAAAACGCCTAAGGAAAAAAGCACGAAACGGATTAAAAACAAACATGCAGCAAATATTTACATAAATATTACGGCCACGAAGGGCCACATGTTTGTTTCCTCCCAACCACTCACGAAAAGTTATTTTTACAAGGGCACCGCGGCCCGACTGGTCTTTATGGCAGGTCCAACGGAGGGAGTTCAACCTCGGCTTCGAAGAGGCCCGCCAGCGCTTCGCCGGGCTCCTTCATCGAGTCCTCCAACGCCAGGAGCTCGGCGTCGTTGGCCTCAAGGAAGCCTTCGCTGACAGGGCCGACGTCAAAGTTCCCACAATGGGACTTCACGACCACCAATGTCTTCTGGACGCCCGTCAGTAAGGCCTCCTTGACCCGGCCGCCGACGCTGCCGTAAAATGCCTCCAATCGGCTCCGGAGCAAGACCACCGAGGGTTCCCCACCGGTGCCGATGGAGTCACACAGCACGCGCGCTGCCTTCTGTAGTTCCAGATGATCGGCCGCCTCGCCGTCATAGGCCGCCTGCAAAACTGCGGGAGCAAACCATGGAGGTGAACAAAGACGCAATGAGCAACTAAGACGAACAAAACGAAAAGCACGACACTCCACATACCGCCAGCCTCCTCCCGAGTCTTCTGTGCCTCCTCCCGGGCCGAGTCCGCCGTGCCAACCGCCAGACGCAATGCCGCCTGAGTTTCACTCAGGTCAAGAGCCAAGGCCTTAGCGGCAGAAGTCTTCTTGGCGACAAGCTGTCGGGCGGCGTCGCGCTCCCTCGTCACCTCGGCCAGGGCGCCCTCCAGCTCCTGCACCCGTGTCGCCGAGGCAGCGGCTCGGTCCTTTGCCTCTGTGACCTCCCCCTTCAAGATAGTGTTGTCAACACCTACTTCGGCGAGCTTGGAGGTCACGGCGGCGAGCTCGCTCTGGGCACGGGCAAGGGCTTTCCCCTTAAGGTCAAGCTGCTTCCAGAGCCCGAGCCCACCGCGGAGGAAGCGGGACTTGTCCCGGGAGGTATGCATGAGGTCCTGGAAAGGAGAGAAGAGCGGAGACGGTAAAAACGACGCTCATACACAGATAAAGTTATGAAACACGGAGGCTCACCTGAAGCTGGGCCGGGAGCTCCGTCTCGAGGACGTCGGCGATCGCGCGGAGACCCGCCGCCGAGATGAACCCGAGCTCTTGAACGGCGTCCCATTTGGGAGCCTCGAGGTCATCCCGGAGCGAGAAGACGGGCGGTGCTTGAGGATCAGCTCGGTCTGCCCACTCAATCTGGGACGCGGTCAACTCCCGAGGCCGCGGCTACCTCAATGCCAATGCCCAGGGACCTTCCTCACGAGAGGAAGGAGCTCCTGCGTCGACATCCACAACCGTCGAACCCGCGGCGGCAGGCTCCGTGGGCGCGGCATCGGCCGACGCTCCTGAGGCGCCTCCAGAACTGATGACCGAGGCCTCGGGAGTCCGCGCTGGCGCTGCCTCCACGTCAGCAACGGGCGCGATGATGGCGGCCACAGCAGGAACGACCCATCCCGAGGGAGGAACCTCGGACGCCACGACCGGACCCGTGGGGGGATGGATTTCCTCGTCCGTTAACCGGGCGCTTCCCCCGGCCGTCTCGTGGCCCTGCACCTTCAGAACCTTCAGGTGCGATACCTGGAGGTCCGACCCCGAGCGCTTCCTGAAGCAGAGAAGGAACAAAAGGAACGTTTGTAACAAGATCTCTGACGAAACGAATAACAGGTAAAGACACCTACCTCGTCTTAGGAACCACCCTCCTCTTCTTCACCGTCCCCGCACTCGGCGAGATGACAAACGGCGTGGGCCGCGCCGGCGGCGGAGGAGTGGGTGCCACCTCGGCGTTCGGGCTAGCCCCGCCCTGAGGCGGGGGCCCTGCCTGGGCGCCAGGGGTCGCCTCGATGTCACCGCCCCTTGGCAGGGAAGCTTGAGTCTGGGAAGACCCCAGCTCAAGTTCCGGCGTCTTGGCGCTGGTCGGCTCCGGCTCCGACGACGTCCGCCCACCGCTCACCCTGCCTTCGGCCGTCGCGCCGATCAACGATGCATCGGGGGGGAGGGTGCGCGGAAACAGGAACCCCCCGGTCCCGCCGGCAGTAGCCAGGCTTGGCTCGGGCGCCGGGTTCGGGCCCGTTCCCGGCCTCTCCAGCGAGCCCTCGCAGCCGCTGGAAGGTGGAGCCTTGGCTCCAACAATCACGCTGCCAGAGACTGCGCCTTCAGACGCGGACTTTGGCAGTTTTGCCTGGGGGCTCGGATCACGAGCCCCGGCACTTCTGCCGGCGGACGTCGACATCGGAGCGTTCCCAGGCTCGTCGGCGCCCACCGCGGGCTTTGTGGCCACTAAGGGCCGATCCAACACCGTGAAATCATAAAAATCTTCTTCTTCTTCGTCATCCTCCTCGTCATCTTCGTCGGTGAGGGTGTCCTCCTCCGGCTCCCCCGCCTCCTTACGACGACGACGGCGCTAGGAGGATTCCTCCGTCTTCCGAGCCCTCTTCTGCTTCAGCGCAGTCTTCCGGTCCTTCTCCGTCTTCGCCACCTCGTCCCGAAGGCGGTTCTGGGTTCGCTGAACCTTGTCCTCCGGGACAGGCGGAAGGGAAGGTTTCCCTGGTTCTTGAAAGACCCTGCGACAAATGAAGAAGGAAATCAGGAAGAAGGCAGAGGAACCGCAAACTCGACAGAGAAGAGGACGCTCACCAGGGTGACGAAGCCCGTGCGGGGGCGCATGGGTATCCGGTTCAGCTCATCCCAGGTATGGTAACCGCCCACCATGTACTTAACACAGCGAATGATCTCTTGTCGGCCGATGTCCTAGGGCAGCATCGTCGTGCCCTCCCGTGACGTCCCGATGAGCATCTGGTTCAGCGCCAGACTGGCGGTCCATCAGCGGCAGCACCGTCCGCGCATGGAACTCTGCCGCCACAGCGGCTCCCGTGAGACCCCAGTCACGCAGCGTCTGAAGCACGCCGAAGTAGGCATCAAGGTGCTTGGCCTCCTTAGCCGGGTACCCCCATTCCCACTGAGGGAGGGGAGCGATGAACGCCCTTCCCGTATACTTGGGGAAGGCGTCCCCGTCGTTGCGGAGGTAGAACCAGCCGTGATGCCAGCCCTTGTTGGAGGAGAGGGCCTTGCAGGGGAAGTACATGCCGGAGCGGATCACGAAACCGCAGCCCCCCGCGCGCGGGATCTCCCGCGGCTTCTTCGAACCGGCCGCCTTGGTGTACCAGTCGACGCGGGAGATACGGCGCCACAAGTTCCAGTGCGGGGGTACCCCGAGGTAACCCTCACACAGCGCGACGTAAATCGATGCCTGCGTGATGGAGTTGGGGGTGAGGTTGTAGAGCTCCAGCCCGTTGTTGAAGAGCAGCGCCCAGGAGAAGTGGCTCGGCGGCGACCCGAGCCCGCGCTCGTGGTAAGCGATGAAGCTCACCACGTACCCCTCGTCGGGTTTCGGCTCGTCATGGTCCTCCGACGGCACGACCCACTCCAGACGCTCCGCGTCGGTGCGGGGGCATAGGAGCCCCAGCTCCACGAGCCACTCCAGATCCTCCTCCTCCACGGTGTTGCGCGGCCACGGCTCCAGCCTGAGAATGCCGGCGGCGGCGGCAGCAGCATCAGTGGGAACCGGGGAGGAAGCCATGGCGAACTGGGGAAGAAGAGCGGCGGAGAGACAATGGTGTCGGCCGCGGCGGCGCTTCTCACTCGAGCGAGCAACGAAGGCGAGAGGGTGGACGGCGAAAGCAAGAAGGCGAACGGCTGCGTGAGTAAATGGCTAGGGTAGAATGAAAAAAAATTATGAGTTTTTCTTATATACCTAGGCGGCGGATCGTAGGAGATGCAGAGAATCCGCCGCATTAGCTGCGCGGGGCCTGCCACGATCCCCGCGTCGCTGTCGGCCTCGCGCACGCAACCGCCTCGACTGCCCCGAACCGTCGCGTCCATCAGGCTGCGCGCCTCAAAAGGTGAGCCGAATCATTACACCCGCTCGCCTCGATCCCGCCAATACATTCTCCTTCTCGACGAAGGAACCTCAGGACTCGGACGCCCGTTACGTTCCCAGGAGATCGAAGACTGGCCCACAGTGGCTCGAACAGTCACCCCAGGGAAACCGAGTTAGGGACAGCTAGCGGATGGGTCATGAAAACGGCCAGTATCCCGACGTCCGAGCGTCACAAGGGACATCCTGTGCTGTGTCCAAGTCCCAGTAGTGAGTCGATTACGTGGAATCCCTCCGTAGGAGGCATCAGGCCCTCGGGACCTATTGAAGGGACCCGCCATCCACTAATTGACCCTCGGGAAACATTTGAAGTGTGCTCAGGCCACTAGTCGACCCCCAACGAACGGGGCACGGACCTCCACTTGGACCAACCCGTTTGTAGCTCACCGGAAATGCCGACTCGTGCCCCAACGAGGAAGTTGAGCAGGACCAAACCTTCCTCTTCCCGAAAAGAGAGCGTGAAGGTCAAATTAAAAAGACAGGAAAGAACCCGATCGATCTCCGATACAAAAACGGAGGCTCGGGAACTTACCCTTCACCTTGGAAAGACCACCAAATGACCTCCCTTACACGATGGGAGGCTTGGGGGCTCCGCTTCCAAGGGAACAACTCCCCTAAATAAATCAAAAAACACCCGAGGATTAATAATCACGATTTTAAGCCTTTGGAGGGATATAACATCCCTCCAAAGCCTCGGGGGCTACACCCGGCGGGTGCGCTCGCACGCACCCACCAGAAAAAATAACATATACTTCATCTCCTCGACAAGAAGCCAAAGCAGTGAACCTGTGGAGGAGTGCCTTCACTCCGCCACATGCTCGGGGGCTACTGTCGGGTACCAAAGTATGGGGTACCCAACTTCGATGCAAAAACGCACATTCCCAACATGGCCGGCCCAGGTAAGGCCAGCGGAAGCCCACGAAGGTCATGCCTACAGAGGCCCATGACGATACTGCATCAACGCCAACCTACCCTCGGGAAAGCAGCACCCTCGGGCGTCAATTCTTCGATTCGCTCGAGCCTCCTCGAGAGAGCTCGGGAAAGCGGCACCCTCGGGCGCCGATTCTTCGATTCGCCCGAGTCTCCCCGAGAGAGCTCGGGAAAGCGGCACCATCGGGCGCCAATTCTCCGATTCGCCCGAGCCTCCCCGAGAGAGCTCGGGAAAGCGTCACCCTCGGGCACCGATTCTCCGATTCAACCGAGCTCTCCCATCCCCCTCGAGCGCATCCTCTTAGAAGCATCCAATGTACAGTTAACGTCAGCGGAGCAATCTTGGACCACAAGAGACCTCTCTGACCACATTACAAGCATTGTCCCGTCAGGCGAGATTCCCGACGCGACTGTGCTTCGCACGCGCACGACGGCCAAACCACCTGTCAGGATTTCCCTGGCAACGGATTTGATAGGCCCACTACGGCCATCCTCTCCATAGTATGGTCTACGGTGCACCGCCCCGTTTTCCGCCGGGATCTACCAACTACGACTACGATAGCCCAAGCGCCTGACGAACGGGCTACGCAAGAACGGGAAAGGTGCCTACTACATTGTCCACTAGAAAGGACAAGCACGCCTTCCATCTGGGCCCACCTGACCCTCAGGAAACACTGTCCGAAAGCCGAAAATCCGCCCGAGGGGAGATATCGCCCTGCTCCTGTTCCATCACGCCTCCAGGAGTCTCAAGCCTCGAGAGACAATGCTCCGGGGCGACTCTCCCTCTTGTCACATCATGCGGAAGATAGCCATCAGGTGCGCCAGGTATGACACTACGCCATGTCGTAATCCCGACGACTATTGCCGCCTTGGAACTCACCAAGATCGTACGAACCACTACAGCCATACCACCGGGACGCGGAGATAAGACCGTAGCTAACGACAGTCAAACAAAGACAACAACTCCCCATGTAACATGCATAGCAATGTACGCTGCTGCCCTCTCCCCTCCCTTGTGACTATAAAAGGGAGAGCAGAGGCCAGCCTTAGACAGGTTCTAAGTTCTCAAGCTCTCACACACTCCACACCACGAACAACAACAAGTAATCTGTACACGCTTAGACACTCACAAGAGACTTGGGAGCACTTCCTTCTCTCGCCTAGCTTATAACCCCCTACTACAAGCACCCCGGTGTAAGGCAACACGACTCTCCTCTCCACTGGACTGTAGGGTCCACTTGGCCTGAACCAGTATAACCCTGTGTTCTCCCCTTGCACACCATCCGGAGCATCAACCGGAAAACACAAAATCACTAGCCGGTGTTAGTACCCACCAAAACTAGCACCGACAATTATATTCTTGGGAGGGAGCAGGGCGAGATCAGCAGAGAATTGATTCTTAGCTAATCCCCACTAAAAATATAACAGGAAGAGAGAGAATCTGGGAGAAGCAGGTTTTTTCGATTTCCACCTCCTAGTGTAAATAGAGAAATGATTCTTTGCTGATCTCCACCTGAATCAGTTTGTGTTTTGAGCATTTAGGCTGGTTAGAAGTGATTCTTTCGAAGAAGCTGAAGTTAGAGCTCTACCAAACGAGGGCCTAAGTGTTGCCGATCTGCCCTACTCAGGGCATGATGGATTCATAGATACTCCCATGTTTCAAATTCCAAGGCACAATCGATTTCACAGGTACTCCCTGTACCAACTTTCAAATTAAAAGTTATTTTAATTTTTATTAGAGAGTCAAAACATTTTAAGTTGTGTGGGCTGAAAAGACACCTTGGGGCTTAGCTCTTGATTCAATAATATAAAATAAACTAATAGTAGCTAGATGTGCGGCATGTAAGCGTTTGATAAAAGAGAAACTTTCTAAATAGAAGAATAAATATACGTAGCCATTACACGCGGGACATGTACGTGTTTGATAAAAAAATTTAATAAAAAATTAACAAACATGTGTAAAGTCAGTTCTTATAGCATATTTTAGATAATTATTTATGTTTTTTAGAAACAGACCTCCCTCATCTTTTACTCAAAAGAAATTGTATTACAAACTCCATCAGGCGGAGAGAGGAACCAGAAACCTAAGGTGTTTGATGATGGTGAGAAATTAGTTTGCTAATTTGACTATTCCGCTACCTATAGTTTGCTAAGAACATTCACAATGCATACTCTAATTTAGAGTCTAAGTTTATTTATTACCCTTATATTTAGTGTTTTGCTGATGTAGGCATTATATTTATTGAATGGAGTGGGAGAAAAACTGAGACTCAAGTCTTCATTAGGGTATTCATAACTGCAGACTCTACCATAGAGTCTAAGCCTATTTATTACTTCAAAGATATTGTAGACTTGAAGTCTAAATAAGGGGCTTTGCCAACGCGTGCGCGCGCAGGATTTAGCCTCCTGGCGCGCACGCTTCTTCCACAGCGGATCGAAGTAAAAAAAACGCTGACTCCGACGCCCTTCGCCCCCTGCCGCCGGACCACCGCCTCGCCGCGGCCGCTAGGGCTCGTCGGAGCTCCGGTGAGCCCTAGCGGACCGCGGCGGCCCCCCTCTTCCCCTCCCCCCTCCCGCGCGGCCTTCTTCCCCAACGCCAGTGACCCAGCTCACCGTCGCCGCCGTCTTCCCTAACTCCAGCGAACTCGCCCTCGCCCTACCCTTCCCGGCCGCCTCCCCCGCCGCCAGAACCCGAAAGAACCGCCCGCCCTCCTCCCCACCGCCTGGCCGGTCTTCCTCCCCCCCGGCCGGCCTCTTCTAGACCCTGCTGGAGTTGGGGAAGAAGGGAGCCCCTCGCCGGAACCCTAGCTCCTCGGAGCTTGGAGGAGGAGGAGAGAGGTGGAAGAAGAAGGAGGGGGAGGGGAGGCCTACCTGGGCCTGATCTGATCGGATCCACCGCCGCCGCCGGATCCGGCGGATCCATGGCCGCCACCAGCCGCCTGCCGCATCAGGCCCCGTTGGCGCTAGATCCGTCATCTCCACGCGCAGGAGGAGGCCATGGGGCGCGGGGAACCGGAGGAGGTGTGGGGGAGGGAGAGCAGCACGCCGGTCGCCGGCCACCAGTCGCCTGGCGAGAGGGAGTCCGCAAGCGTGGTGTGGGAGGGAAGGGAGTCCACGAGCGCGAGCGGGTGGAGGAGTCCGCGAGCACGAGCGCGAGTGCATGTGCGTGTGTCGGGATCTTGGGCGGGCGCGCAGGCGAGGCCGCGTGAGCGTGCACGCTCATGTATTAGCATTTAGGCTAAATAAGATTTAGAGTCTTGGTTTTTCTCCCTATCTCTTCAATAAATACACTGCCA
This sequence comes from Eremochloa ophiuroides, assembly GCA_038502445.1. Lineage (NCBI taxonomy): Eukaryota > Viridiplantae > Streptophyta > Magnoliopsida > Poales > Poaceae > Eremochloa > Eremochloa ophiuroides. Next base: position 32,035,397 of record JAHLJS010000002.1, read on the forward strand.
CATCAGAAAAAATAATAAATAAGAAAGTAATAAATAGAATTAGACTCTACTATTAAAATTTGCATTATGAGTACCCTTAGATTCAAAGTACAGACTCTATCGTAGAATATGCACCCTGACTCTGTGAGTGCCCTGAGCCCCTGATCTGTAACAAATCTGTAGCGTGCAGGCCAGTTGGAATACCAACCCATACTTGCACCCGAATGAAAACCAAAACCGGCCCCGTGGGCCGGTTGCCAAGCCCCGATCGGCCTTGTCCAACAAGGAATTGAACGGGAGCATCTGGTTGTGCGTGAGCCCGTTCTCAGGGTTCTCAAAGATTGTATTTTTTTTATTACACACTATAATGTAGACATTCACAATACATACTATACACTTACCCTTATAAATATACTGTATGTAAATTCCTACTTTTATGAGCATCTTCAAAGAACCGAACCGATAGATCTTGAAGTTCACGAAGTTACTATAAACGTCTCGTTATCGACGAAAACGTCGTCTACAAACCCTATTGAGTAACATCTCACTATAAAGTCTCTTACTATTGAACTACAGACCCATTCACTTAATCCAGGATTGCATTTCTGCTTTTGTTGGTTTTGGCCGGAGTAGTTTTGGCTTGTGTTTCACCAGGCACAGATGAGCGGTTCGCTTGGATGGGCCGTGGGCGTGAGGCCGCGTCCGTGGCGAGCCGTGCCCTTGTCCCAGCAGATTCGTCCGCATCTTCTGCCCGACACGGCGTATCTATCTATCCTCAGTTCTGCAACGAATACAGAGGGTGTGCATATGTATCCGTAGGGAAAACGTACACGTACTCGCCGTACTGTGCCCGTTTCCTTTACCTGGCTGGCAGTCTAGAACCCGGATGGATAGAGATGAGCACAAGAGCTCACGAGGAGGCTCGCACCAGCGCCCGTACGCATGCATGGCTCCTGAGACGTGCCGCCCAGCTGGCCCGCTGCGCCCACACGTGGCGCGCGGCTCGGCCACGTTATAAGCCACGCGCGCCTGACCGTCGCCGCACCTCCTGACTGCACACTCGTCTCGTCTCTCTTAACGCTACCGTACGTCCATACCGCTGCAGCGGCAAGCAGTTCGATCGAAACGAAGCAGAGAGAGGCACGCACGCGGCTACTTGCTTGTGTTTTTGTTTGGCGGCGACGACATGAGCACGGGCGTGCGGCCGGGGCCCGGGCGGCGGTTCACGGTGGGGCGGAGCGAGGACGCGACGCACCCGGACACCATCCGCGCCGCCATCTCCGAGTTCATCGCCACCGCCATCTTCGTCTTCGCCGCCGAGGGCTCCGTCCTCTCGCTCGGTACGTATCCCTCTGGATATCCAAAGCGTGCTCGATGACGATCGACGAGGTTGATTGATTCGTCGACGTTCGTGCTGGTGCGCGCGCATGCAGGGAAGATGTACCACGACACGAGCACGGCGAGCGGCCTGGTGGCGGTGGCGCTGGCGCACGCGCTGGCGCTGTCCGTGGCGGTGGCGGTGGCCGTCAACGTGTCCGGCGGGCACGTGAACCCGGCGGTGACGTTCGGCGCGCTCGTGGGCGGCCGCGTCTCCCTCGTGCGCGCGCTGCTCTACTGGGTGGCGCAGCTGCTGGGCGCCGTGGCGGCGACGCTGCTGCTGCGCCTGGCGACGGGCGGCGCGCGCCCGCCCGGGTTCGCGCTCGCGTCCGGCGTCGGCGACTGGCACGCCGTGCTGCTGGAGGCCGCCATGACGTTCGGCCTCATGTACGCCTACTACTGCCACCGGTGATCGACCCCGAAGCGCGGCGCCGTCGGCACCGTCGCGCCGCTCGCCGTCGGGTTCATGCTAGGCGCCAACGTGCTGGCCGGCGCGCCCTTCGACTGGCGCCGGGATGAACCCGGCCCGGGTCTTTGGGCCAGCGCTCGTCGGCTGGCGGTGGAGGCACCACTGGGTGTACTGGCTTGGCCCCTTCCTCGGCGCCGGGCTCGCCGGGCTGGTCTACGAGTTCCTCGTCATCCCGTCCCCCGACGCCGCGCCGCCGCACGCGCACCACCAGCCGCTCGCGCCGGAGGACTACTAGCTAGCTAAGCTCATCGGCGCGGCGCGGTGGCGTCTCCTTAGCCCTGTTGTCATGTTTTGTTTTTTTATGCATGCATGTGTGGGACATTATATTGTTGTGTCGTGTGAACAAGTGGTTAATAAGGGGGGCATACGTACACGTACTTCTTGTTGGTCGCGCCCAGCGTTGGAGAAGGTGAATCAGGTGATCTACGTCTCTACTGGTTAGTATATATAGTGTGTATGTAATAAATTCCACGTACAAAAGGCAGGACTTGTATAATGTATAGTACTTATGATAGTATCACATCGTGCATATCTGGTTCTGGTTATCAACATATATCCGCCTGCGGCCGATTCGGAACAAGGACACAGCTCGCCATGGATGTGGATCGCTCTTCTGTGCCTAATGAAATAAGTCGAAACTACTCTCCGGCCAGAACCAACAAAAACAGAAATGCAATCCTTGAGTACAGACCCTGAGAACGGCTCACCCAGAACCAGAAATCAAACCCTCGCTCCCGTTCAGTTCCTTGTTGGATAAGGCCCCCTGATCGGGGTTTGGCAACGGCCCATGGGGCCGGTTTTCAATCGGCTGCAGTATGGTTGGTATTTCAACTTGTCTGGCCTGCACGCTACAGATTTGGTACAGAGTAGCAAACTATAACCCCTTATTAGGTTTATCCGTTTATGAACGGTAATGCAAGACAGATTTAAATTACGGTGTTACGAAGTTGACAGCATTAGCATAGTAGACCATAGAGTAAGATTTATATAAAATCCAAGCTATCAAGTAGAGTAGTGCTATTCACCGGTGCTAAAGGGTCTGTTTGGATTGCGGCCTCCCAGGCAAGCTCCCGGCCGTCCCGGCCAGCCGATCATGACCCTATCGGACGCCGCGCTAGCGTGAAGCAACTTTGTGTGGGTATTATCCAAACAGGCTCTAAGTGCTATCACATATAAACCATAATGTCTAAATTTGAATTTAACGATTACCAATTTACCACATAGAATATCTTGCTATCACATATAAATCATAATGTCTAAATTTGCATTGCACCGTTTGCACGGAGCTTCCGATCCAGATAAAGTAAACAGACTCAGGTGGGACTAGCTATGCTAGTTAACTCATCTACTATGCACTAAACACACCAAACAAGAGAGATCATACTCATAACTCAAATGAGAGTGTCAGAGAGTTAGAAGTTTGATGGCAACATAGGACCTAGAAAAGGTCGAAAATTCAGGATTACGATCAACAACTATTCTGTGGAAATCAATAATACAGGTTCAGCATATAATTCGGCAAAACAAAATGCACCCACAAACAAGATGTTGAGTAAAACTTTCAAGCAAAATATCCAATACATGAAACTAATCTTCTACAACCACAATTGGATGAGCACACTTAAATCACATCAGCCCAGAAATGCATCACCGTAATGGGTCACGGCCGTGGAGTTTATCTATTGTGAGTATGCCACTGTGAGGGTCCACTGTGATAAAATATTAGACTGCTGGCACTTTTTGCATGCAAAGTGGGGATATGACCGAATCTCAATGTGGATGGAGGTGTGAGATAAACTCTACGGTTACTACTGAATGTGGAGCTTAATACTGTAGCTTGAATGTGTATGACTATGATGCAGGCATGGTAGCTTGATCTGAGGGTCGAAGCACCAGTGTACCTCATGCTGGTTTCAACATCAAGCAAAAAAACGTTCTCCTTCGTTCTAGACGTACATAAAAAAGGAAACGTATCATGTGTAAACCATAACTTCGTGAAAATCTGTACAAATTACAGGCAAAAAAATCATCTAAATTTCACTAAAAAATCACATATGTAGATGGTATGATGATACACAACCTTATAAAATATCTTGTCCAAAATCGACTTCGTTTTTGAGATATAAAAATAACAAATTTCAAGTCAGAAAGTTGTCCTAGTGATTTTTTAGAAATTTGTTATTTTTACATCTCACAAACGAAGTCGAGTTTGGACAAGATATTTTACAAGGTTGTGTATCATCATATCATTTACATGTGTGATTTTTTTTTGAATTTAGACAATTTTTTTACCGTGGTTTACACAGGTTTTCACGAAGGTTGTGATCTGCACAAGATACGTTTCCATACAAAAAATGGGTGCAATTAAAATGCCCACCGGAGCTCATTCACCCCAAGCTAAGCACGAAAATAGTGAGCATCCACCCAAATTAAAGATGCAACTCAAATCACCTGAGGTATAATAAGTTTCCGTGCTGACAGATATGAACTTGACGAGTTGACGTCCTTTTCTCTGATTGCACCAGAGCAATCGATCGACATACTATTTCCTGAGTTCCTGCTCGATTGCAATGTTACAATTGGAAAGGGAAGAAAAAACCGAGAGCGCAAACGATTTTGACATACAAATCAAATAAATTCGAAACCAAGAAGATGAATCATGCCGACCAGAGCCCACACACCCTGCATCGTCATCGTCGTACAGCGAGCTCAAGCTCAGCGACGATCTAGCTCTGATCCGTCGCCGCCGGCGATCTCGTCGATCATCCCGACGACGTCCTGCACCTTGGGCCGCCTGTCGGGCTCGACGGCGGCGCAGAGGAGCGCGACCTCCGTGAGGCGGAGCATGTCGCCGTGGCGTCCCCGGTCGCCGACGATCTCGACGTCGATGATGTCGGTGGACCACTCGTGGCTGAGCGCCAGGCGCGCCCACTCCGCCAGGTCGCCGTCTTCCTCCACGGGCACCTTCCCCGTGACCAGCTCCAGCAGCACGAGCCCGAGGCAGTAGACGTCGGCGCGGGACGACAGCCGCCTGCCCCTGCCGCCGCGGCGCGCGAACTCGGGGCACTTGGCCGCCGCCAGCCGGTGCGCGTGGTGCGGGAGCAGCGGGTGCAAGCCGTGGTCCGTCAGCCTCGCCACCGCCTGCTTCTGATGCCTGCCATTGGCGTTGTTGGGAGCGGAGAAGAAGACGAGCACGTTGGACGACTTGAGGTTGCCGTGCGGCGGCCGGTGGAAGTACGGCAGCGAGCTGTGCAGGTACGCCAGCCCGCGCGCCATGCCCTGCGCGATCGACAGCCGCGCCGGCCACGGCAGCGGCGTCCTCCCCTCGCCGCCCCTGTTTCCATGCAGGAGCTGGAAGAGGCTGCAGCCGGGGACGTGCTCGTACACGACCAGCTTCTCCTCCCTGGAGTAGAAGCACGCGACGAGGCCGACGACGTTCTCGTGCCGGAGCTTGCCCAGGAGCTGCATGGTGTGCGCGAAGTCCCTGCGCGGCACGTGCGACATGTTGCGCAGCCGCTTCACGACGACGACGGGGCCGGCCGACCGGAGTGTCACCCGGTACGTGATCCCCAGCCGCCCCTTGCCCAGCATCTCCGCCGTGGACCGGAAGAGCTCGTCGAGGTCGAAGCTGCTGGCCCCGTCACCGTCGCCGTCAGCGCGGAAGAACTGCAGCTCCGCCGCCTTGCCGGACTCCGCCGTGCTCCGGCTGCCGCCGCTCCCCCGGCCGCCTTGCTCCACCTCCACCTTGTCCTTGATGTCCTCCGCCGCCATCACTTTCGCATCGCACAGAACAAGTCCCCGTCAGAAGTCAGAACACTAGAATTAATGCCGTTGCAGAGGAAAGAGGAGTCAGGATCCGAATTGTGCGTCACCTGCGGCGCTGCCACGGCCACCACCGCCGCCGAGACGGACCTCCCGGCTCTTCTTCTTGTGGTGCAAGAAGATGAACACCGCCGCGAACGGCACCAGCGCCGCGATGAGGCAGATCGCCACGACGCTCCACGCCGCCATCCTGAACCGCGAGTGCTTCCGCGCCGCCCGCCGCCCGCCGTCGCCGTCGCCGGCCGGTCTCACGACCGGACCCGGACTGCGACTGCTGCTTCCACCGTACGCCGGAGCACCGGACGACGACGCCTCCCGGTTCGGGCACTCGGCGTTCACGACCTCGCCGCAGAGCCTGAGGTTGTGGTCGAACGCGCTGGCGGGGAACCGCCGCAGCGCGCGGGTGGCGGGGACCTCGCCCTGGAGGAAGTTGTAGGAGACGTTGAAGACGACGAGGCCGCGCTGGTCGAACGCCGGGAGCGCGCCGGTGAGCAGGTTGTCCTGGAGCTCGAGGCGCGCGAGCTCACGCAGCGACGCGGCGTACCCGGGCGGGATGGCGCCCGAGAACCGGTTGCTGGAGAGGTCGAGTGCGCGGAGCCGCGGCAGGCCGTCGAGCCCCGGGAGCGCGCCGCGGAGCGCGTTCCCGCGCAGGGACAGCGCCTCCAGGCGCGACACGGCGCGGAGCGCGCCGCGCGGGAGCTCGCCGGTGAGCTGCGCGCCGTCCAGCGCCACGCCCACCACGCGCCCGTCGCCGTCGCACGACACGCCGCGCCACCGGCTCCGCGCGCCGTGGCACGGTGGCCCCGTCCAGTTGGAGTGCAGGTCCAGCGCCGACCGCAGCGTGTCGCGCAGCACCAGCAGGTCGCGCCGCTCGTCGCGGCGCTCCTCCAGGTCCAGCTCCGTCACCGCCGCCGCGCCGCCCCGCGCCGCGATCGCCGCTAGAACCCACGAAGCGACGAGCAGCCACCGCCGCCATGGCGGCGTCGTCCACCTGCGTCTGTCACACCTGCTCCCGTTCATGGCGCCGCTCTCGATGAAAAACTTGGGTCAAGCAGCAGGCAACATGCATGAAAAGAAGTCGATTTTTTTTCGCCGGCGAAGGTGATAAACTGATCGATCGATCCTTGCAGGAGGAGGATGCTTGCCGAGATGTGCAAGGCAAGGGAGGCAGTGAGCAGCTGGAGAGAAAGAACCATGATAAGATACGTAGAGGCGGAGGGACGCCGGGTGGTAGTAGGCGCGCGGCAGTGGTGCGTGCTGGTACCCGGAGGGCGCTGGATTTTTGGTGGATTCGACGTGAACATCTGGGCAGTTCGGTCGCGGCCGCAGCGACGGGCCAACCGATCCGAATGGACGCTGCTGGAGTGTGGGAGAGCTGATAAACCCAAGTGGCCGAGTGCTGAATTGGTTGAGACCGGAGAGATTGAGACTCAAACCCCTTTTTTTTTTTTAGAAAAGGTACTCCCTCCGTTCCAAATTGTAAGTCGTTCCAAGAATCTTGCAGAGTCAAACTATCTTAAGTTTAACCAAAATTATAAAGAAAAATATAAAAAATTATGACGCCAAATAAGTATACCATTAAAATACTTAATTGATATTGTAAATATAATTATTTTATTATATAAACTTGGTCAAAGTTAAAAAAGTTTGACTCTCCAATGATTCTTGAAATGACTTACAATTTGGGATGGAGGGAGTATATATATATAAGGCAGTGTTTGATTGCTAGTCATATTTTATCTTTATCTTAGGCAAGTTTGACTAAATTAGCATGTATTTGGTTGGTTACTAAACTGAACCAATTATCATTTTTTAGTTTCATGTGTCATAGAGTGTGCCAAAGTTTTCTTGAGCATCGATAGAAAAAAAAAAGAGTAGCTTGTTACACTTACCTAAGATTACTTAGAGATTCAAACCCAAGGTTACTTAGAGCTCGTTTGGATTCTCTGGTTTAAAGTTTAGTGGTTAAAGTTGTTGGTTAAAATTTTAGAACACTTTTAGCTCACTTGTATGGTCTATTTTTTATGTGGTCTAAACGTTAGACAATATTTTAGCTCTCATATATTTGGAGTCTCAAGAACTAAAATGTTCTAAAGTTTGGCTAAAGTTTAGACCCTAAGTTGTGATAAATTGTAGCTGGGACCAATACAACCTTAACATGTTGTCATGTTGTTTGCTCGCAAGTCGTGACATGATTTGTGTGTATATGATCTGATTTTTTGGGCTAGGTCCATAAAAATCCAATTGTTTCTAACCCAAAGAATGTTGTTTATGATCGCCCCACTATGTGAGTTGGGTCTAATTTTTCAGGCCAGGTTGTCCTTGCATCATCTGGTGAGAAAATAATTAAAATAAATATTTGGGTCAAGGATTTTTTCCCTATATAGTGAAATTTGTGTTGAAGCCATGTCCACTATGGCTTGCGGGTTAGGACACAAAGAAGCACATAGTCGATGCAAAATGGGACCATAACCAAGTATATATTACTCATTTCCTTGAATAAAACTTTCAGATGAGTTTTCTTGTCAACATTTGTCAAAAACGATTTTTTATTAGACAATCTAAGATTGCATTTTATGCCTATGCCAGATAATTCAACACTTCAACAGATTAGGGTTAAGGGTTGATTTAGGTGGTTAGGGTCTTATAAGAGTGCTGCATTGGGACTTCATCACGATTTCTGTTTTCACATAGTCTGCTCAATCTCTCATCAGCCATTCCACTAGCCTCAGTCGGGGGGAACATGCTGCTTGAGTACCCTCATGTAAAAATCTACTCAGGTTTCAAGCATTAGTTCCAAAGTGGTTAAAAAGGACATAAAAAATGAAAATAAGCTTTGCACTAGTATGAGAGATGATACGTCGCAGTCATAAGAAGAGTTTGGCTTTGATATTTTTTTTGTGTGTGTGGAGGGACCTAATTGATTAAGTAGATTAAGTAATATAGCGTTGTTTCATGCTAGATTTAATAAAATTAATTCAATGTTGTATATATTAGCACTTCAATTATATTTCAGGTGTTTAAATTTTAAGATGGTTTCAGATAACACTCTTGTACTTATCAACTAATACAAGTAACAATCCATCTGGTTTGTTCGCCACTAGCGTAAACACAAATGATATTAGTTCAAATAGTTTGTCTACCAATAACGTTAGCAGGTTTAATTTACTTACGTTAGCGTTACCAGCTCGTTCACCAAAACAACTCATAAATAATTACTTCTGTGATTTGTTACTTAGATGGTATTTTCATGTTACATATGAGAAACAAAAAACTCAACGTGCATTTTTTTTACAATAAGCAGGTTCTCTGATTGATATATCCCCGGAGAGGATTTAGAGATTAGAGTGAACTTGCTCACTCGATTGAGCAGTTGCACCCACCAATACATGGTGCCATGGTGGGCCGAATGAAGAAATTGGACGGCTGCGATCTGGTATGACCTTGGGTGCTCGACTGACGGGTGGTACTGGTACCAGAGGACCGAGCTTTACTCTTCCTAAGCTATACAACAGGCAATCAGCGTGTAAAGAAAGAGCCAGCCTTCACACTTTGGTTGTTGGTTTGGTGACCAAAGAGTGCAAGGAATCAGGAACCGTCTTCGTCTTTGTCTTTTCCTTTCCTTTTTTTTTTTCTTCTTTTCCCTTTTTGCAGTCTTGTCATCACTTCTTTAATTGGCTCTGTGATTGCGTGGGTCTTGAGCTTAAAGGCTTAAGCCCCCTCATTCAGAAGATTATTAGGGCGTAACTCACTGTCTGATCTTTGAGAAATAGGTCAGGAAAAAGAAGATACTGATACTGACACTAACACGTAGTAGCTGCGCGTCTTTTTTTGAAGTCGAGGATCGCGAGATCCATATGCTGAAAAGAAAACTGGAGATTGCAGGATACACAAATACGCAGGTCCCACTGACAGTCCCCTTCTGAGCTTAGCTTAATGTAACATTCTCTTAATTAAAGAATAGCATCATTTGAGCCTCCCACACACTCTATCAAACGGTTGCATACAAGCACACGTACAGCTCTAGCAAATCACTTAAGCCTCAATTCTAAATCGATTTTGCTTTTTGCCAACCCAAAGTACCAAAGACTAGTACCACTATTTTGAAAATACCTACAAGAATAAATGAGTTATAGTCCTTTATTTGGAAAATACCACACGTGGGTCCTTAGTTTCCTAAAATATAGACACAAAATAAATCTGATCGGTGGATCTTGTATTAATTTGATTAGGATTCCTAATTATATTATGGTTATTTCAAATGTGAAGAGAGATAATTTCCACATTCACTAAGTTAGTTAGGGAACGATGAATGAAAAAATAGGTTGAAATTTTGCCTATTTATTATTAGGTATAGATTTGGACAAGACAAAGATGAACAACAAAATGAATAAAATACAAAACAACTATAACAAAATGAAGATGACGCTACAAAATTTATATATCAATACAATATGAGGTACAAGGAGTTTTAATCTCCATCAAAAGCCCTATTACATGATGTTTAATCAAAATCGTCCTAGGACACTAATATAATCAAACTATATAAGAACATCTTGTCACACCCTTATGATTCACCATGCTCATGCCTAGCACATGACACAGGGAAAAGTTTTACTGAGCTTGGATTCTAACTATAACAAAAGTAACAACCAGCTGGCCATCAATGTTGGACTCAAGATAAAATTATAGGTATAGAGCGGACCACTACATGTCCAAGATTAAATGAACATACAGTTGCTTAAAAACTAAAGCGTACAAGACTGAATAAAACATACGACTACTAATTAAAACACTAAGTATGTCTAGATCTTCAAATTAAACCTGTATATATTGTGCAATTCTAGTGAGCAACCTATTTTTCAACAAATCGACAATGTAACTGATCAAGTTTCTCTTAACATGCGGTTTTGAATTGCTTCTTTGTTACCAAGTAAGCAACCCATTTTGCTTGCCTGGCTAACGTCAACATTGTGCACCTGCATATGTTTTGCTAGGCTTACATCCACATTGTGCACAGTAATAATTGAGCTAGGCTAGTGTCTTTGGGCTTTGTTTTATAACATTTTGGGCCATATCCACTCTATCCCTTAGCCACTCATACGCACAAAGCCACGTCACGTCATTGAATAAAAAAAATCCTCACCAATTCCCAGAACTCAAATGAAAAGACTAGAGGTAATACATCTTTTTTCCTGTGCTAGGTAGGGTGGCTGCCTTTAGGTTTGCCATGCTAACCACTGAGACAATACCATCACGTAACACTACATATGCTCATATTCTGAACATGAAAATGAATGAAACCAAGGAAACACCAAAAACATGACACAAGTGGACATGCAATATATGTAGTAAAGCATATTCATAGTAACCATGAGAGGTAATAACCATAGACGCTGAACGTCTGAACCCAACCAAATCTTTTGTTACAAGCCTGTTTGCTTCAGCCTATTAGCCAAAATCAGTCATACTTTTCTTTTTTTTTATTCAAAAATCATTCATACTTTTCCACCATAGAGCAAATGTTGCCCCCCCCCCTCCCTCCAAAACAAATCACGTAGGCACGGAACAGCCCATAGCCCAGCAAGCAATGCCAATGTTATACCAACTGCAGCGGGTCCGGTGTCCGCCGCCTGTAAGAGCCAAATACAGGAAAACAGTTGCAGCGGTCTCCTGTACATGTTCCGGATGGAACCATCGTCCAGGAAGAATACAGCCATGCCGGACCTCCGCTACGCGCGCACGCGGGGCCCGCGTGGGACCGCGAGAGAGAGAGTGGGGGAGAGAGAGGGAGCCGCGGAGGGGGTCGCCGGAGAGTCGCCGGTCGCCGGCGGAGGACAACGGGGAAGAGATGCCGGGGAGCACGAGGAGGCCGCCCACTCGTGACGCCTCCACCCCTCGCCCTGTCACGCTCGAGCTCGGCGGCGGGGATGGCCCCGCTCGCGCTCCTGCAGAGGGCGCGCCGCCGGGCCGTGCGCCCTCGCCGCCGCAGCGCGCTCTTGCCGGGCCGCGCCGGGGCCTCGCCGCCAGCCGGGGCCGCGTGCCCTCGCCGGGCCGCGCTGGGGCCGCGCGCCCTCGCCGCCGCCGCACCGCTCGCGCCCTGCCGAGCTCGCGCCTCCGTGGTCGCGCCGCCATGGGAGGGAGCGCCGCCGTGCCGTGGCCGGACCGCGAGGTCCCCGGGGCCACGTGGCCTCGCCGCCGTGCCGTTGGGTGAAGAGAGAGAGAGGATGTGGAGGAAGGGGAGGGAAGAGGAAAAATAGAATAAAAAAACTGAAGTGTGGGCCCCAAGTGACGTAGAGTAGAGATATAGAGGGTGGATGAGTGCGGGAGAATATGGCATGGAGGAGAGAATCTCAATGACCAGGACGGAATATTTCTTTTAGAGGAGAGATTTAGAGGATGATAAGTGTGTGGTTGGTCTTAGACCATCCGCACCGGCTCCTCGAAACGCTCCTGCAGGATAGATTTTGGAGAAAAAAACGCTCGCAGCGGAGACCGGTAAATGCCACGGACAGGATGTTCGCTACTCAGCTGCCCCCACCACTGAACGCATGCGCATGCGCGTCTGCGAGACAAATAGCCTGCGCGGAAGAGAGAGAGGGAGGGTGTAGTGCGGGCCCCACGTTTTTTAACTAACTAAAAATGTTATAACTCACAAACCAAAATCCTAAATTAAATTTCAATTACACCATTAAATTCGTTTCAATAAATACTTCAAAATAAAATGTCACATGGATATTTAGATAAAAAATTTTACGGACATGTTGGCTCCACTGTAGAGAATGATATAGAGGATGGATGAGTACGGGAGAAAGTGATATAAAGGAGATAATCTCGATGACCAGGACGGAATATTCCTTTTAGATGATGAATTTAGAGGAAGAAGAGTACATATAGTCTTAGGGTAGTCTAATGAAAGAAACCATAACCGTTTCTATAACATAGGATATCGCAGCAAGAAACCACCCTTGCCAACCCATGATTTCTATAACATCATTCACACAAAAAATAAATTAAATAGAACATAAAAATAGGTAGATCAACTGTGTCAACTTTTTTGCAGTCGACCACTGTAACAGAACCGGCTAAATCACCTGGCCCACCGGCACCTGTCATTGTCACTAACGACTTCTGACAGCCGGGCCCGTGTCCCAAATGATCTAGGCAGGTCTGTCGGGCTACATTAGCGCCCTTTTCTCCGACAGGATCACCATTGCAGAATCATCACAGGATTACAACATTTCGTAATAAAATACATCAGAGTACAGTGCGGAAGATACATAACATTTAGATTACAAACCAGTTGTTCAAATAGGATTCAAATATAGTTATTACAGACCAGAGGACATAACAGTAGCGGTGGAATAGTTACACAATACTAGGTAAGATAACTCGAACCCTGCCCACGGGTTCCACTTCACTCATCGCCGCTTTCTTCTTCGACCACGGTCACGCAACATGGAGCAAGACAGATCTCCGACTGCGGTCCTCCTGCAACGGGGTTAACAAACCCTGAGTACTTGGGGTACTCCGCAAGACTTACCCGACTAAGGGTGTAAAATGAGACTCAGGAATGCAAGGCTATGGGTAAGGCTAGCAGAGGATGAGGAGTTTGCAGAAAAGCAATCTATCCTGTTCCATATTTTATTTTGTCATTATTATAATCATATTTATAGTTCCAATATTCGGACTCATGTATCATCATTCTTTCAATTACTTTATTCATTCAGATGACCTAGTTGAGAACCACTTTTCGGTGTAGAGTGTGAGGATCAAGTCTCCATAACCGAGGAGCACGTCGATTCGAATCCAGAAAGTACCCAGCTGGGGATTCTAACCACACTGCATATGCAGCACGCCGGCATACATATACCAACCCGCCGTCACGGCTTTGCTATCCCGGAACCGGTCCTGCGCCACCCGAGAGCACAGTACTCCACTCTTATCCAGGCACGCCGGCCACGTGGGTACAAGCTACTCTCGCCATCTCTCCACTCCCAGTGCGTGGTTGTCGGTTCCAGCAATAGCGTCACCGGACTCTAGGCTTTCCGCATTGGTATGTGGCTAGGCTGTTCATCATGATCACAGCAGGCCTACAACGAACGGTCCCTACTTCCTTCCTGCCGCCAATCCTGCATTGGGACTCTAACCCAAATACAAGACTACCCGACAGTTTTTATTATCGTGCCTGTCGGGTGAGTGAGACATAGGGAACGCCGCCCCATGAGCTGGCCACCCAACGAAACACGTTTCCAAAGACATCGACCAATTCCAAGCTATTCCGAAAGCGACCATGCATTGGGACTCTAACCCAAATACACATCGACCAGCGGATAACCAGTTCTTCACTAATCAAAGTATAAGTATAATCATGGCATAGAAAATAGTTTTTCTTTTATGCAAAGCTAAGTTCATTAAGCATGCCTAAGCATTTCTCAAACCATTTTATTTAAATCAGGTTTCAGGGTATTTATTTGAGACAATGCATCTGGATAGGTGACAATCAACTCCTATTAACCTAATGCAGTATATTAACTCGAATTATAAATATTTTGTAATAGAGGGGCTGAATGCACCGGGGCTTGCCTTGGATCGTGTACAGCGTCGGATCGGGATCAGTCCCGCAAATGTCGAATCCTTGGATGACTTCTGGAGTGGTCTCCTCAGAAGTAGTCTCGACCTGGACCACCTCGGGAACGGGCACTACACGTATACAATGATGTATGCTTAGCGTGGCATGAGGGCAACAAATGAAATGCTTGAAAGTAAACCATTAATACCTTGAGTACAACTTTCCTTCACGCTAAAGTTGTAAACGATCTACGGAAGGTAAAAGTAATGTTTCCTACCTTTGTTTTATTGACCTTTTTAACGGTCACAGAAAGCCGCTACACAGCTTTATGACTACTATCAAGCACTAAGTTCTCGAATTGCCAAGGATCACACAGCGAAAGATCCTTGGTCTTCATTCAACCCAAAAATTCACACAACAAACCTAAATTCATTTTTCTATTTACTTTATTAATCCCTAATTTCACATATATTTATTAATTGACCAAACTAACTTCAATTGCAACCAAACTTTACCAACAGCTAGGTTTTATCACCAAACAGAGCCACAATAAATTTCATGATTTTTGGATTTACAGAGAATTAATTAAAATTACACAAACTTGCATTTATTAATTACTTCACTAATTTATACAGCAGATTAAAGGCACTGGAACACCCTATATTATATTTTTAACAAATACTACATACTTCAGAGAGCATACACAATTAATTTCATCATTTTTGGCGCAGTAAATTAATCCACACGAAAATAACAAACTGCAGCACTATTCATATGAATATATAAAAGAAAAGCATTTAGTAATTCACTGGGAAAATAGAAAAACCAAAGCAGCCCACTACGGCCCAAGCCCAGCACAAACCGGCCCACTCGGCCCGCCCCGCACGGCGCCAACAACTTTTCAAAAGAGACCCCGGGAAACTCGCAAATCTACCCGCAGTCCAACGAGTACTATTCAAATGAGCCACAGGATTTGCACTTAACCCCCTGCCTTTATTCTCCTTCTAACCCGAGGCCCCTGGCCTCACCTCTGTTTAAAACAGAGATGCTGCGCCGGCGGTTCACCGCCCGCAGCTCGCCGACGGCGAGGCGAGGGACGCAACCGAGGGCACCACTGGACTCCATACTCCACTACGAACCTATCGAGCTAAGACATGCCAAGATCTAGAGCACAGAGCACCCAGAGGCGCGAGCACGGCGGCTCGGCAATGGCGGCGAGCACGTCGCCGGCGAGCACAAGCCGGTAGAGATAGGGGAAAAAGGGTGCGCGAGCATCAGGAGCTCACCACAAAGCTGGCAGGCGAGTCGGTGAAGGTAGAGGTGACTCGGTGAAGGCGGCTTGACGACGATGGCGGATCCGGCGGTTCGGCTCAACGGCAACCCCGCGTTCCGACGAACTTAGGGAACCAGAGAGCACACCGGCACAAGCATGAGGATCGGGAGATCACGGAGAACATCGTGCGCACCAAACCGAGCCCCAGAGCTTACCCAAACAAGCTAGTGGCACGGCGGAGCTCGCGGCGGCGCTCTGACCGCCCGCGGGGAAGACACCGGCGTTCCGACCCGTGTGAGAAGCTACGGCTGGCACCACTGGATGCAAACGGTGCGCAAGGAAGCTAGCTAGCTGGCTGTGAGATGGAGAGGGTGGTGGTGGACGGAGCGCGGTGAATTTAGCCGGGGACCGAGAGAGCAATGGCGGCCGAGCGGAGAGAAAGAAACGAGGGGGAGGCGGTCGTCGTCTTTAAGGGGCATAGGAGAGGGGACAGGAGCAGCACGGCGTGGCGCACGTTCGCCCGCGCGAGGAACGGTGTCGGAGACACGATCCCGGCCGGCACGGACGGCCGCGCGCGCGCGCCCGGCACGGCGGCGGGTCGGCGCTGTTCGCGAACAGGAAGAGGGGGCATTTCACTGTAGCACCTAGACCCTAGGGCTGTCGGTTTTTGCACAATTGCGATCGTTTTTGAATACCAACATGAAAAACTGCAAAAATAAAAGTTGTAGGGTTTGAAATTCTGAACAACTTTGCTTTTGGAACCAAGTTCAAATTCGCAATATTTTTGAAACTACAGCAAAAGGGGTAAACTTGGTTTTTGAATTTCAAACTGCATTTTCAAAATTACTTTTTATTTTACACAACAACTTGAAAAATTGCCAAAATAAAAGTTGTTCTACTCAATGAGCTTTACAACTTCTATTTAGGAAATTTTGCCAGATTCCAAATAATTTTTGAAATGCCAATCTAAAACTAAGTTTTAAATCATTGTTTTGAAATAAATTTGAATTCCCACCACAGAACTTTGAAATCTCCAAAAATAAAAGTTGTTCCATTTTAAAAGATCTAAAACTTTTATTAAGGGACTATCTCAAAATTCCTTTTAGATTTTGAATTAGGTTTTGGTCCTAATAAAAGTAAATTTTTAAACCTTTATTTGGGAATTTTAATTTTACAAACAAATACTAATTAAATTCAAATCACTCTAGGGGCCTAATCACAATCATATGCAAATGATTAATTTAAATATGATGACATGGCAGATTAATTAAATCCGTAATACCCGGGGTATTACAACCACAAGGTCCGTGACCGCGGCGAGCCAGCCGCAGAAATCTAAAGTTCTGGTGAGATGGAAAGGAAAATAGAGTTGCTGTTTTTTTCCTCCTTGCTCAACGGGAACAACGCACGGGAGGAACAGGGTGCTGCTTTCTTCCTCCTTGCGATTGAACGGGGACAACGCAGGAGAGGAGCAAGTAGGAGGCTGACGCGGAGGTGGCCTCTAGCCCGGCCCCGACAGAGAGAGGAGCGGCCGACAGAGAGGCGTGGCACTGCAGCTGCGCCTGGCCTCTGGCCCGGCCCCGACACGGCCTGCGGTGGCCTCACCACGGCAGCCGCGAGCAGCAGCGACAACGGCACCGGCGAGAGGCGCTGGGGTTGAGGCGAGGACGACCACGCGCAACCTACAGGATGAGCTTGACGGCAAAAAGGAAGCTCCGAGGATAGGGAACCAGCGGCAGCGAGTAGCCATGGAGCTCGGGCGGCCATGTGCGAGCTCTGCGGCCGTGGCAAGCCAGAACTGGGCGGCCGCGAGCTCCGGAGGCTCCTCCTTGTGGCCATGCACGAGCCCAGCAAGGTCGCAGCTTGGAGCAAGAGATCCGAACAGAGAAGGATGGAAACCACCGGTTTCTCCCCAACGCGCATCAGATCGTTTCCATGTGTATCGGCTCGCGCGAAGACTTCGTTTCCTCGTTAGGAAACGGTTTCTACGTTTTTTCTTCTCTCTCCTTAATAAATCTACTGCCACATCAACGATTTGCTTAGTTGGCATGCTAATTAATAGGGATCGATTTGCTTAGTTGACATGCTAATTAATAGGGATAGAAATCATCATTAATATACCATTGTGACTGCCCTTACAGACTTACAGGCAGATAGCCACGCATGCACACATCCAAGTCCAACGGCCCAACCGTGACGCGCGACCGCAGCCAGGAGCCGGCAAAGCGAGCAGACGACCGTGTACCACGGAAACGACAGGAGAAAACGCCTGAAATAGGCACGCTCGTAGGAGTCGAATTGAAACCCAAGAAATCGGCGGGGCCTGTCCGCGCCCGCGCAACCGGCAAGCCGAACCCTTTGGTCGAGCCGCCCCCCTCGCCTCGCCTCGCCTCGCCTCGCCGCACCAACCCCCCCACCCCCATCCCCCGCAACGCTATCCGCTGCCCTCAGGCTCGCCCGCGCCGCGCCCCTCCACCACCTCATCCGACACCCTCCCCATCCCACCCCACCCCACCGGCACCGCCGCCGCCGCCCGCCGAGGAGAAGGCGTCCCCACCCCCGTCCGCAGAGGCAGCAGGGATCTCTACCAGGCATGGAGCTGGCACTCGCCTCCGCGAAGCCCTCGCCTCGGGCGGCGGCGGGGCCCTGCCCGCGCCCGCCACTCTTCTCGCCGCTTAAGCCCTTCCCGCTCCTCCGCTTCCCGACGCGGAGGCCCGCCGCCGCGCGGCTCCGGCTCCGTCTCCGTCTCCGTCTCCGCGCGGCCGCCGAGCCTGGCGCGGGCGAGACCTACCCTGGCGAGGAGGTGTTCGGCGCGCGGAGGGAGCTAACGGGCATCCAGGCGCTGGTGGAGGCGCTGCCGCCCGCGGCGCGGACGGCCGCGGAGCTGGCCGTCGCCGCGGCGGCCGCTGCGGCCGGGTACGGCATCGGGCTCCGCGCGGGTGGCGGCTCCCGCGCCGTGGCGGTAGCCGGGGCCGCGGTGCTCGGCGCGGCCAGCGTGGCGGGAGCGGCCGCGGTGAACTCCGTGGTCCCTGAGGTCGCCGCCGTGGGCCTGCACAATTACGTCGCGGGCCACGATGACCCCACCAACCTGGACAGCGCCGAGGTGGAGGCAATCGCGAGGAAGTGAGTTGCTCTAGTGTGTTGCTGCGGCATTGGGTTTGTGTTGGTGAAATGGTTCGAGCTACTGTTGTGCTGCTGACATTAATAGGGCTAGTCCTGGTAATTTTGTCAGCCATGTTACCTCATGGTCTGAATGAATGTTCGTTACGTTATTCTTATATTTGGTAGTGGATTGGTAGTGAGCTACCTCGATCCAATGAAGTGCCCTTTAGTTGAGGTTTTTATTTTGTCCATGAACTAAATATTAGTACTGGCAGACTGATAACAATACTTTGATTAGCTCAGCGTTTTATTGTGATATATCCAGTTACTCAGGGTTTGTTTGGTAGGGCTCCTCCTTCTCCGGCTCTGGCACCTCTAGAGGAGCTCTACCAAACATTTTGTAGGAGCAGCCAGTTTTTCAGTGAAAAACGGAGGAGCCTTTCGGGAGGAGCCCTGACAAACACCCCCTTAGCTTTGAAGCCCCCATAGTCCCATTTATTGTTGGAATGCAAGCAAATTTTGGTTTAGCTTTATGTGTTATATGCTAAAAGAAGCTATATACAATTTCCCTCATTTGTAAGTTTTTCTCTCTCTTGGGAATCTAAACTGCATAATCAGTTCCCATTGTCTCTTTAGGAGGCTAATTATTGATGCTTATGTTGCTTCTCTTCATATATTCTTATGATCTGCAATTTTAATTTTAGATATGGAGTTAGCACACAGGATGAAGTCTTCAAAGCAGAGCTCTGTGACTTGTATGCCAGGTGAGCTTCTTGGTGCTCTTTCTTTTTCCCAGCTGGCGCATGTGCTTGTATGCATTAAAGTTTTTCTAAATTCTTAAGGTGCCACCTTGCCTCATCACACTTTAGTTGTTTAAGCGTAAGGTGGTAGTCAGTAGCCCCGCCTCGCCTTACCGCCTTGATAACCATGTGCATAACTGGTGTTGTGCTACTTACTATTCACTACCTGTTGCCCCCTGCATACTACACCAGTTGGAGGCACAAAGGTTTCTGCAAACAATTGCAAGAAAAAGGAATAACCACAATCTTCTAGCTTCAATCATAGTACTGACTATATATTAAGAAGCAATTCGTCTCTGGATGTTTTTAATCTATATTAAGGGACCCAGGCATTTTCTGACTAATCGGACGACTTGATAACACTGGTTACACTGGCACGCTAGCTGAGGCTAGCATGCCAGTGGGTGTCTGTTGTAAACTCATGTGCTTGTCACGGCCGCCTGCACATCAATAGAGGCTTCTGCCATAGTGCCCTCGTTGGCTGCCGGCTTTCTTGTTTGCGTGGGTCAGATTTGGGGAAGGAGCGGGGAGGGATAAGTGGATAGTGAGTTGGTGACACAATTTGAGGTCAGCTGGTCCGGTTACGGAACAAATTGTTGTTTTCTGGACAGGGCCAATTCACATGCCTAGTGAGCTGCCTACCAGAGAACCACTAATCCAACATATTCCTCATAAGTTCCCTTCTGTGGCCCGAGCTAATGTGCACAACACAAGCAAATACCAAGCTTGTTTGGTGGCGTTGGTTCTCGAATTTGTATTTGTACATTTGGGTGGCGTCTCCAATTTCTGATTACAACCTTTCAGTTTCATGGATGGATGTCAACAATCTTGCCTGGATACAACTGAACTCATGCTTTATTATTATTTAAAAAACGAGTAAACCATATAATACTCACATAGTCATGTATCAGCATTTAAGTCAGAAGACTATATTATTCCGCAAAGGTCTCACCCTTCTAAATTTCAGTTATCTGCTCATGCTTGTTCTGACCATGTTTTTATGCAGGTATGTTTACTCAGTACTTCCTCCAGGAGATGAAGATCTCAAAGGTACGGAGGTTCAGGCAATTTTAAAATTTAAAGGAGCTCTTGGGCTTGATGATGTAGATGCTGCTAACATGCACATGGAGGTATTGATTCCTGATCTATCACTTATGCTCTTATTGTTTTTGTCTCTTTTCCATATTCGCTGTGTTTTATGCCAATAAGTATATCTTTTCCTCTTTGTTTGTTGTACTAGATTGGTAGACGCATATACAGAGAGAGACTGGAAACAAGTGATCGTGATGCTGACATGGAACAAAGGCGGGCAAGTGTTTATGCTTCGATATATGAATGAGATACTGGGAACTCTCTGTTCGCCCATGTTATGACCATGTCAAATTCTTTGCAGGCATTTCAGAAGTTAATTTATGTATCCAATCTTGTCTTTGGAGATGCATCTGCATTCCTACTTCCTTGGAAACGTCTTTTTGGGGTGACTGATTCTCAGGTAATTATTTATAAAATACTTTTTTAATTTTCTGCATACCTTCTCTCGGTTTTGTGCATTGATCTCACGGAGAAAGTTGTTTGTTCTGGATTTTGAAGTTTAGGTTCATCATTTTTTCTGGCAATATTGGCGAGTGGATGTGAAAATTATTTTAAAGTGTGATGGGATTGCCCTTTGCATAGTTGTCATGCTGCTTTTGATGCAGTGGATATTTCAAAGAGTTTTGACAAATGTTCATAAAGTGTTAATGCCTCTACTCCGCTGTCCAAATAAGAACGTCTTTTTCTTACTTACCATGGTCTTAGGTATCTTTATTAAATCAACTTGACATTATGTTTCTAGATTGACATTGCTATGAGGGAAAATGCCAAGAGTTTATACTCGGCGCAGCTCAAGTCTATTGGAAGAGGTACTGCTAGAACACGTAGTTTTGTTTAGGTGTTAGTTCAATTCTGAAATCATACTATTCTCAAGTTTTGCTTTATCAGTTAGATCATGTAGTGCGCTGTAAAGACAGCAATGCCATTTTCTGTTGTTATATACATTGTTTGATATATCTCTTATTGCTCTCAAGAATATTCTGAATTCACAAAGTGCTCTCGGTTTAGGTGTTGACATAAGCACACTCATTGATGTAAGGAGAGCACAACTTGCATATAAACTTTCTGATGAGGTAACTCTTTTTTCTAAAACTCTATTGTTGCTTATTTGCTTTTTCTTCATTTGGGCTGAAATCATCAGTACTTATAGAACAATGTCATTTCATATCCATGCAATGATGCATATACACTAGTCAAGAGTTTAGAAAAAAAAATGTCACCATATTTCTCATTGTTGTTGATGTATGTTTGCTTGGAAAAAGATAAATTGAGTCAATGTAAGAATGTTTTGTCATTAAGTGACACCCTAAATTTCTTGCAGATTGCTGCTGAGATGTTCCGTGAACACGTGAAGAAACTAGTTGAAGAAAATATTTCATCAGCATTAGACATCTTGAAGTCACGTAATCAGTATGGAACCTACTTACCCTTTGAGAAGCATGTTACTAGAATTCATTATTAGATGTTGTGCATAGAAACCTGAGTGATGTTCTAAGCTAGATAGCCTGTGGTTCAAAGGAAAGAGCATATCCATTATCTAGATTTGGATATATTGGTTTGCAGCTTGGTAGATATTTTGTCATATAATGGAGAATATATACCTTATAAGTAGCAATAGCAATGGGTAATAATCCGTCTTTCACCGCATGTTTAAAACACGAGATGATCCATCATGCATCAATGTGCCAACTGTTAGAGTATTTACCTATATGTCATTTACTGCTATCTACCACTACTCAACTGTACGCCACCTCTCCAGGCTGGCTTGGCCCCTTGGGCCTCTATATATGTAACTCTCCTCTGTAATCACTATCCACTAAGACTCTAAGCCTGTTGGCCTTCACCAACCTTTCTCACACATGGCCCTGCCATGTTATGGTTGCAGCATTGTCTTCTCTATCATAACCAACACCAAAACATTATCAAATTTTTATTTAAAATCTGAACTTTAAGTCCGCTCATATAAACTAGCAGGTACTCCTAGGTATGATGCCAATAAAACTGATGAGTATTTTTGGTATATACACATGCTTTTACTAGTAGTGGGAGTATTTAATTTTCATTAGTAGCAACAAAAGCACTTGTGCATTTCTGATGAAGCACGAGAAGATCATGATGACACGTACAAAATTGCTTGACTTCTGACCAGTAATAATTAGCAAAAGCTCGAATCCAGAATGGCGGAGCTTGGCAGCAAGTTCAGCAGGTGTCAGACAGAGAAATCAGTTAGATTAAGTAGGAAAGAGCTTGCTGCTTTTAAGTTGATAAGTAGGCGCCTAATGGACATCACGAATGAGCAGGAGGGCCCATGGCCCATGTTGGTCTTATTGAAGCTCCATCCTTGCACGAATCCTTGTGCAGGAGTAGTCAATCCTCTGAATGTTATCATTTCAGAGCATTGGTGGATTTACCTTACTTCTGAACCTTGTGATTGCAGGGATAGTCTAACTCAGGCGTTGGAAGAAGTGAATATTGTTATTGAATTTAATAGTTTGCTTACAACATTAAGCAAACACCCGCAAGCTGATCGTTTTGCTCGTGGTGTTGGCCCTATTTCATTAGGTAAAACGGTTAAACCTTCTGCAATCATAGTTTTAGTGAGCTCGGCCTTGTTTAAGATTTTTTTGGTGCTTGTCATGCAGCTGGAGAGTATGATCACGATAGGAGAGCTGATGATCTCAAGATACTCTATAAGGCTTATGCTACAGAAGTACTTTCAGATGGAATTGTGGATGATAAGAAGGTGATTTAATTTCTAGTTTACTGATGGTGCTTGTTTGTGTGATAACAAATTAATATAACCCCCTTCTAGTTCTTTTTTTGGGAAATACAGTAGGCGAGGCCCCTACAGTGCATTTTATTAAAAAAATGAAGAGAAAAGGAATTACAGAAAATAAAAATAAACCTGTATAGGTGTAAGGTAGAAAATGCAGCATGCAACAGGTAACCAAAAATGAAAAAGAGCACACAAACTAGTCAATTGAGCTCAGCCATAAATAAACTGAACATCTGACAAAGTGGAATAGGCCCCATCAGAAAATTTAGCTCGAT
Organism: Eremochloa ophiuroides; assembly: GCA_038502445.1. Taxonomy (NCBI): domain Eukaryota; kingdom Viridiplantae; phylum Streptophyta; class Magnoliopsida; order Poales; family Poaceae; genus Eremochloa; species Eremochloa ophiuroides. The sequence continues at coordinate 32,058,934 of JAHLJS010000002.1, forward strand.
TTTATTAGGTCAGTTATTTTGCAATGCTGCATTGCTCTCCAGCAAAATAATAGATCACTATCATCTTATACCATCATTTTGTATTATCTGTCGCATGCCTTCTGACAATAAAGATGTTATTTTATTCTGTAGTATCTCAGAAGTTTTCTTGTGCTTAAAAAAATGCAGCTTTCCCCTCTGAATGCACTGAGAAACATATTTGGACTGGGGAAACGGGAAACAGAAGGAATCTTGTCTGATGTCAAAGCTCACATATACAGAAGGACACTTGCTAAATCATTTAACACTGAATTGGTTTCAGTCCCTAGCAAAGCAGCGTTCCTCCAAATTCTTTGCGAAAAGTTACAGTTTGATCCTGAACTCGCTAGCAAGATGCATGAAGGTACCATCTCGACATTTTCTTCTTGCGACATTAATTCCACAGCACAGCTGTCTGCTGTGGTAAATAAGGGGTGCTCAACGGCAGTCCGTTATACAAGGCACCTTTACACCGTAATTTCTGTGCTGTCATGCTGATACTGCTGCATTGTTATCTTATTAGAATGCTATATTGTCAAAGCTATACCTTGACTGCAGTAAGTATATATATTATATAATATGTTTTGGAAAGGTAACTTGAGTTTGGTTCATATTGAGTGTATTGCTTATGATCACGGAAATTCACCAACAAAAAGTATGCTACAAATGTTTTGACCAAAATAAGCCTTACATCTATTTTCATAATACTATAATACTATAAATTGTATGTATAAGTATATTAATACCATGAAAACTAGATTGTAGTTCAAAAGTTGTCTGGCCTTGCCAGTATTCAGTTTGTATTTGGAATATCATGTTTATTAATTCCTCTTCAAACTTCAGAAATTTACAGACAGAAGCTTCAGCAGTTTGTAGCTGATGGAGAGTTGAGCAAGGAGGAAGTGGAAGCTCTGATGGCATTCCAAGTGCGTCTCTGCATCCCTCAAGAAACTGTGGATGCTGTTCATACTGAGATCTGTGGACAACTGTTTGAAAAGGTGACTCTAAATCTTTTTGATTGAACTCCTTTATACTCCTTCTTCTCCAAATTATAAGTCACTTTGACTTTTTTGGTACATCTATTTTACTATGTATCTAGGTATAAAGTTAGTCTAGATACATAACAAAATGGATCAAAAAAGTTAAAGCAACTTATAATTTGGATTTGAAATGGAGGGAGTAGTTTAGATTTTTTTTTTTTTCCATCTTGTTCAGGCAAAGCTGATGGCATGTTCTGTATAAGTGCTCTTATATTTGTTAGGACATTTCAGGTTGTCAAGGAAGCCATTGCATCTGTTGATGGATATAATGCTGATAGACGAGAGGCTGTTAGGAAGGCAGCACAAAGTCTAAACCTGAAAACAGAGGCTGTCATGGCGATCTTTAGTAAAGCAGTATGTATCTTTCATCTGAAAAATGATACTGCCTTATTTTCTCCTGATTTTCTCTGATATATTCTATGTGTATTCTTTTATATATATATTCCTTCAGCAAAGCTAGTTCAATATTCTAAGTTGTCACATTCAAATGATCAGGTACGGAAGATATTCTTGACCTACATCCAGAGAGCAAAAGAAGCTGGGAATCGCATTGAAACTGCAAAAGAACTGAAGAAGTTGATTTCCTTCAACATTGTTGTTGTTAGCGAGCTTTTAGCTGACATCAAAGGAGAGATATCCCCAGCTGCTGAAACTGAAGCATCAAGTGCAGCATCAGAATCTGAGGGAGAGGATGATGAACATGAATGGGAATCGTTGGAAACACTGAGAAAGACTAGACCTGATAAAGAGCTCAAAGAAAAGCTGAGAAAGTCAAGCCAGAAAGAGATAACTCTCAAGGATGACATTCCATTGAGGGATAGGGCTGAGCTGTATGAAACGTACCTGATGTTTTGCATCACTGGGGAGACGACTAACGTATCATTTGGAACAGCTATCTCTACAAAGAAAGACGATTCAGAGTTTTTGATGCTAAAGCAATTGGGTGACATACTTGGTTTAACCCGCAAAGAAGCTCAAGATGTTCACATTAAGTTTGCAGAGAAAGCTTTTGTGCAACAGGCGGAAGTAATTCTTGCTGATGGGAAATTAACAGAGGCTAAGGCTGACCAGCTTGCTAAGATTCAAAAGCAGGTTGGTTTGCCTACTGAAAATGCTCAGAAAATCATTAAGGGTATTACAACTACAAAATTATCTTCTGCAATTGAAGCCTCTGTTGCTCGGGGTCAGATCGGTATACAGCAGGTCCGAGGATTGAAGGATGCGAACTTCCAACTGGATAACTTGATTGCAGAGCCGCAGCGAGAAAGCATTTTTAGGAAAACCGTTGAAGAGATCTTTTCTTCAGGTACAGGGGATTTCGATGAAGAGGAAGTGTATGTAAAGATTCCAGCTGATCTCATAATAAGTTCTGAAAAGGCCAAGTCAATTGTTCAGGATATTGCGAAGCTTAGGTTGGAGAACTCCCTTGTTCAGGCTATTGCCTTGCTTCGGCAGAAGAAGAAAGATAATGTGGTATGACACTAAATTCCCCTTTATTTTTGCTCCTTGAAGATTCAGTTCTCTGGAAAAGTAATGTAATGGCAGTATGGGCGCTGACTATAAAATTCCCATTGCAGGTTTCATCTCTGAATGACATGCTCGCATGTGATGCAGCGGTCCCTGCATCGCGGCCCTTGTCATGGCCCACACCAGGAGAGCTAGATGATCTATATGCCATCTACCTAAAGAGCATTCCTAGGCCTGAGAAGCTATCAAGGTTGCAGTACCTGCTCGGCATAAGCGATGAGAAGGCTAACAAGATCCGGGATGCGGCCTCAGAGGGATCGCTGCCGATTGCAGCTGAAGAAAAAGAAGAGTTGGCGTTCTAGGAAGGTCACAGTTTTGTTAGGGTAGCCACCGGAGTTGAGGTCCCTTGCCAATGAACCAACGAACTTGGTGTTGTGGCCGGCAGCTGCTACTGTAGCTAGGCGCATACATGTTTTTGGAAAAGGAAAGCGACGTGTGATCCTGACATACTATTGAATAGCTATCTGTATAGGCAAATCATTGACACCAAAATTTTGCGAGTCTTCATCTGCTGTTGCATTCCACTAGACCACACTGAAAGCGTTTTGTTTTCTGGTTTAGTGTTTCTCTTTTAGTTCAACAATGTATCACAGCTATGACTGCAACCCTTGGTTATAGCCTGGATTTGTTGTTAGCCTACCTATAGTGCTTAAGGGCAGTTTGGAGCCCTGTTGCTTACCATCAGCAACCCGTTTGTGCAGTTGTGCATAATGTTTCAGCTTGTTAGCCAAACGAAGTAACGCTTAACTTCTCCTTGATCTAAAAATTAGTCAGATTTCATGATTTTATAGCTTAGTACGCAGACTTCATTTGCTTCATCTAGTGGAGTATTACTAATCAATCCATCCTCCAGGGCCTTTTTTGTGAGCATCTCTACCTAAAAAAACGGCGGTAGTGAAGTTGAGCTGGCTAGCGAAGTTGCACATACCTACGGAGTAGGTACCACTCGAACACTACAATCACTCGAACGGATATGATTTATCAAAAGGATTGCCGGATCGAAACGATTGTTCAACTAGCTTAACCAAATTAGATAAACGGCTAGTCCAAAGAAGCCCTATTCACAGAAGAAAAAAAGTCGTAACTCGTAACTCGCAAACGGCTCCCATGATCCCATCAAGACGCCCTATAAAATACAGAATTTCATATTCACTCAATTAATTAAGAAATCTTTAGAATGTAGAAATTTCTTAGAATCAATTTACTTTTAATGAGGAAAGACAAAGAAAATGGGGAAAAAAAAAATCTGCTTGAACTATTGCGACTCCTAACTCCTTAGACATATGAAGCGGCCTAGCTATCTGCCGCAGCCCCGCTCTGGTTCTGGACGACGACGTAGGTGAGGCCGCACCTGCCGCAGGCGTGCCGGTCAGCGTGCGCCGCCATGAACACGCCGGGGCCGCACTCCGCGTTGGGGCACTCCTCGCGCAGCCTCTCCACCTTCCCCGTGGCCTCGTCGACCCTGTACCGCCCGAGCACGGCGCCGAGCCCGGCGTTCCTGTGCTCGTGCGCGCCCTTCTTGGGGGTGGCGAACGTCTTCTTCTTCCGCTTCTTATTGCCGCCGCCGCCGCCGCGGAGGCGGAGGCACAGGTGCAGCATCGACTCCTTGCCGATGCCGTAGTCAGCCAGCGCGCGGTGGCCGTCCAGCTGCATCCCCGCGAAGATGAGGCGCTGGTCGTCCGGCCGGATGCCCTCGATGTCCCGCACCTTGGCCTTCACGTCCGCCACCGTGTCCGACGGCTCAACCACCAGCGTGAGCGTCCTCGACAGCGACCTCACGAAGATCTGCATCTTGACCGATCGCGATCCCTGGCTTGGCTGGCTTCTTTCCCGCTTTCCGCGCGCGGCAGCCGGAGTCGATCGAGATCCCGGCGTACGAACTCTTGTTTTTGGTCGGCGTGCCGATGTGACCCGTACTCCGTACGGTGCATAAATAGAGGCCGGACTCGTTCTCCTATCTCCTGTGCCGGTATGCACCGTCCGATCGAAAACTGACGGTCGTGATTGAGTCTGGGAAGATACCGACTCGTGACCCAGGTCGGCCCACGAGTCTGAGCCGCGCACGGCACGTCACGGGCTGGGGCCCGAGCCCGAGCCCGAGCCCGAGCCCGGGACGAGGAGACCGACGCCTCGCGGTTTCATCGCAGTCGCACAGGACAACGAGAGACGAGACGCCTGAGACCGAAGGAGAACACAGAACAGAGAGAGAGAGAGAGAGAGAGAGAGAGAGAGAGAGAGAGGAGCGCGGCGGCCGGGGCGCCGGAGCCGGAGGGGAGGGGAAGAGGCGATGGCGGCAATCGGGTCCTCGAACATCGGATTCCAGGTATGTGGCGTCGCCCCCATGTGCTGCATGATGGCTGCTAGTTTCCTGGTTGGGCACCTTGCTGCTTAGGGTTTGATTCGATCCCTGAACCTGTTTCAGCTGCTGAAGAAGTCTGGTTGGAAGGAGGGTACTGGCCTTGGAGCGCAGGAGCAGGTCTGTTTCTGGATGCTTGCTTTCGCTTACTCCCGCGTCACAATTTCGTATTCCCATTTTCCCCAAACTTAATGTCGATCGATTTTAGTTGTAGCATTTGTTATAGTTATATATGGGCTTATGGCACTGTCATCTGCGTGTTGATGTCTCATTCCGTGGGGCTTAGAGTTATTGCCTTTCCGCACACAAATCGCAAAATAAACTGTCTGAATTGTATAGGTTTTTGACAGATCAGTTCACAGGACAAGAGGCACGGGGAAATATAAATATTGTTTGCGGATCGCTGATCACATGGATTTTTTTTTTTTGTAATTTAATAAATCATCTCCATAGCTGTAACTCAAAATATTTAGGGCCTGTTTGGAATTCGGGAAAAAAAAATTTCTGTTCCTTCATTTTTTCCTGTGAGAAATTGAGCTGATTCCTACAAAATTCATTCTTGCACGATTCCTGCATTCTTCGGAAGTCCTGTCATCCTCTGTTAGCTAAGCCGTAGTGTAGTTTTGACTGATTCAGTTATCTTTCTCATCAATGCACTTTTATCGAGAGTTACGGTTTGGCGATCTTAAGTTAAGAAATTGTGGTTATGTGACACACTGACACTTGATCGAGCCAGTGTAGAGCGTAGCACAGTTAGTCTATTTCGTTTGTTATTGCTTACTCTGTTACTCACTAGCCTCGACTGTGTGGAACAGGGAAGGTTGGAGCCTGTAGAAACTCGTGTTAAGAATAACAAGCGTGGTTTAGGTTCTAAAGAACCAAAGCCAAAGCCTAAGGTCGAGGATGATGTTGAAACAAATCCCCAAAAGCCCAAGGTGAGCTAATGAGTAATGACAGATTGTTTCAATCCATTTAATTTGTTTTTTTATTACTGTAGTAGAGTTTTTGTTCCCTGTTTCTTGATAATCTTGACTTGTTCTGACTTCTTTGACTTACTGTTGTGTTTTGTAACTTGGAATGACCTCTTTTTTTAATAGACACCTAAGCCCTCCTTGCATTGCCTTGTTTAATATTAGTATGATTTAGTAAAAGTAGATATTACTGTTCATTTCTTTGTTAAGCCTTTAGATACCTTGAACTGTCTACTTTTAGTCATCGCATTGCCTAATGGGGTTCTAACTTACTGTTTCATATATGTCACTGTTACAGCAGGAGGTACCGTCAAAGAAAAGGGCAAAGTTAGCTGCAAAGAGGATACGAAAGATGCAAGAAGAGGAGAAGCGCTTGAAAGAGAAGGAATTTGAGATGGCTTTTTTCAGAGAATTTTGGCCTGATAATGTGTGAAACAGAAACTTCAAAAATTGACATTGTAGCTGCTGACCTTGCCTGATATAGGGTATGTATGGCTTGCCAAATGCTTAACAAGTTTTGCAACCCTTCTGTGACTCTGTCATAGTGTCATCCCAGTTGTGCTGGCCACTAAAATGTTACCCACCCAGATTTGTGGCTAGGGTTGGGTACATAGCTATTCATCCTTGCAATGGACAAATGCCAGTGTAGAGTTGTTCATGCCATATGATCTTGTAATTTTTGTACACGATAATGTTCTTTTTTTAAAAAAATTTATAGCTGTGCATGATATTTTAACTTGCCCATGCAAAGATTTATGGCTCAGAAATGTTCACTACATTGCCCATTGCAGAAGGCGATTCATTTCAATTGTGTTTCCTTTTATGAAAATATAAGCATTATATTTTTCTTAATACTAGCTTTTCTAGGATTAGCAAATTAACTTTTTTTTTTCAAATTATAATTCCTTATTCGTTCCCTTGTCTTGCATTCTAAGCCTTGATTTTTTAGCTACAAAGTCATAGTGTTGGTGCTTAGTACATGCAGCTCCATTTTTTTTTGGTTGAAATTGACATGTTTCGACCACTATTATGTCCATGCATCCATGGAACTAAATTGCAATATTTTGTCAACACATGGATGCAACTTTTGAGAAGTCGTTGATCCCCTTATTCTTGTGAGGTCATTTCACCTGTACTCCATGATCTACTCCACCCATCCCAAAATAAATTTGACTGAATTAACTATAGATGTTGGTACAATACCAAATTAGTATCACTAACAATACAAGGTTAGCTAGACAATATCTTTTTTTTTTTTTTGGGGGAAGTTTGCTCGGGCTCTACGGCCTCATATTAACATCAGATTGCTCAGCTAAATCGTGAGCAACAGCACCATTTATAAAGTTTGGAAAGGATTCCGACCAGACACAGTTTGCCAGGATCCCAATCCCGTGCTACTTGAGCAATCTCATGAGCAACTATTACAGGAACGAGAAACATGTCTCACAGGAAACAATAATCGATCCTGAATCAACTCCCTTGTAGCTTAGAAGAGCACACCACTTGGACAAAGATCCATATCTGCTGTTTGGATTGCCTTCTTCAGAATACAGGAATCAGACTCCAGCCCAATATGAGAGATCCCTAGTTGCTCAGCCAACTCCAGGGCTTCCAAGCACGCAAATGCTTCTGCCATCAGAGCGCCATGCACCTCTGGCATTATCATTGTCCTTGGACCTGAAGGTTTGTAAAATAATAATTTAAAAAGGTCACACAAACCAAATGTTAGATTAGCTATCAACATCACTAACAAGAAAATACTATCAGATTAACAGTTTTGACATACATCAAGTGACTAGCTGATTCCAAAACTTAATATAGAATTAGTGTGACACATTAAAATTGTATTAACAGTCAGTTCATTTCATTTTTTACGCACAAAAAAGGCAAAATAAAATCCTTGTTCCATTTTGCGCAAAAGGGATCGCATAGCTATTGACATGTGGCATATCGCCTATGTGAGACAACCAGTCAGGCAGTAACCAGTTACCACAGTTCAATTAGACTTCCCAATTAGCGTGCGATGGAAGTACCAGATGGTAGTTGCCTATTGTCCTATTTTCACAGTGTCACATATTAAAAAAGCATGTTACTAAACTATTATATAAATAAACCTTTGTTCTGTAGCATTTTTTGTATAAGAAAATTCAAACTTTTTTTAACACTGCTGATACATTTGTGCATACACTACAGAGGTCACACTTTTAAAAAAAAACTTCCTGCCTTTCATTACTCACAAGCTTCCGCTAAATCGCTTGGCATCAGATCCCCAACACCTTGAGGTACATCATCCCAAGTGATACCAGATTCACTTGGACAATTACAATAGGCGTAACAGCATGCGCTACTTATTACAGAGACGATGACAAACACTAATAGAACAAAAAACAAATTGAGAAGCTATTGGATGTTCCCATTCTTGCAGCTTCCTTCAGACCTGCTAGGAACCCGGTAGTTCAGCATGAAAAAGGGTCAGTGAGGAAGTGTTCAGCAGCTGCACCAGCTTTCACCACAGCCCCCCCGATCATCCCTAATGACCATGGTCCATGGCCCACCCTCCTGTCATCTCTTTGCCTTTAAACGCTCCGTCAATCTTCAACACGCCTTCTGGTGGTTCTAACCATCTGTAACTCGGACGTCTTTCCCACACGCTGACCTCAGGAGTCAAGATTCGTTGTCTAAAATTTTCAGCTTGAAGTGCAGAAATGGAATCTACTCCTTCCGTCCCTTAAAAAGTGACACCCGAGAAACGTGTTTGTGAGAGAAACACGGTTTTTTAGGGACACTTTTAAAGGGACAGAGGGAGTACTTCCCTTGCTGATGCCTGAGCCTGACTCCTCTGAAACTATTCCGTTCTCCCCGATTGAATTCACACCAAACTTGTTTCACCTCCCTGCACAGCCATCTCCATCCCCCCCCCCCCCCCCCCCCCACTTTTAAAGGGACAGAGGGAGTACTTCCCTTGCTGATGCCTGAGCCTGACTCCTCTGAAACTATTCCGTTCTCCCCGATTGAATTCACACCAAACTTGTTTCACCTCCCCTGCACAGCCATCTCCATCCCCCCCCCCCCCCCCCCCCCCCCCTCTTTTTTCAGAATCCTTCTGACAGCAAGCGTGTTGTGAGAGTCCACAGAAAATGTCTCACGCTGGGCAGTCTAATTTCCATTACTTTCTCCAGAAACCAGATTCCCTTGACGGTCTCCTCTCCACCATTCGATGCACCTTGTACGCAGATTGACTGGAAATCGCCCCCTGCTGTCGAAATGCCACCCAACTGCATCTTCCATCTCTACATGTACAGGTATCGTTCTGATCAACTGGTACACCCTCCTACCAGAACACTTGTTCCAGGCTTCCAGCAATGGTACAACCCACTGCTAGGTATATCCGTATATGGGTCACCAGGAGTGACAAAAACCCAGCAGAAACGACACAGAAAACAAAAGAAACCCAAGTAGCACGAGACAGAGTGATTAATTATTGAGAATTCAAACAAATTTATTTCTAGCACTATTCCAGGATAGACAACGGCAACTGGAAATTCCTTTATAGACATAAATAAACATGTCTTATTTAATCTTTCCTAATGATAATGAACAAACTATGAAATGAAGAGTAGCTATGTATTGCCACCATCTGTCCTCTATCTTCGCTTCGGCAGGTGCTCAAGAGAAAGCAAAATCTTCTCTGCAGCCTGTTTCTTCCCATGATCCTTTCATCACAAAGCCTGTTAATAACAAATAGGAGCAACACAAAATACAGGAAGTAGGAACGTGGAAAAACATACTAGGACAACAACTAATAAATTTCTATCCACTTAAGTGCTCCCACAATGCAACTACTTAAGTATGAACACATTATGAATATATTGTTCTATAAAAGATAGATTGAGTATAGATTTGAAAAATATACCATTTATAATAGCTAAACCAGAAGCACAATCACCTCAAGCATCTTCCAATTTCCAGTGGTGCCTAAACAAATTGAAAACAGATTATCTAGCACAAGCAAAGAAATCTACGCAAATCATATGGGCCAGAGACAACTATACTATATATGGAACCTAAAATTCAGGTATTTTCTGTTTGAAAACTTAACATTTCAGATTTCAAATACTTATAACTACATAATAAAGCAACATGACATTGAAGATTCTAAAATCAAACATAGGGCCCAGAAGGGGAGGGCATGTAATGTACCTTGATCAAAGGAGAGCAGCAACACCTATAACTGAAAGCAAGCAACTAGTAACACAGGGACTTGAAGAATGAGTTAGAGAACGCACCTGGAGACAGCAACAAAACACATAGCGCACAGACCAAACCTTAGCACATGTCCATCTCCGGAGGGGGAGGTGGGAGCAGATCCGGATCGAACTGCACGTGATCCACTCCATCCACAGGCATGTACTCGCGGATGAACACAAATGCTATGAGCGTCGAGGCGGCGAAGATGAGAGAGGCCACGACGCTGTACACGAGTGTCCAGAACCGGGCCTGCTCGCCGTCTGTGTTCAAGGCGAGGAACCTGACGATAAAGTACAGATAGTGGATCTGGATCCCGACGAAAGCTCCGAGGAGGATGTCCCCGGTGTAGCCCATGCCGTCGAACAAGTAGTACATGGCATACATAAACAATTTCATCGGAAAGGGACGCACCTTATCTCCGCCGCGGGTGAGGCCTGAGGCGGGCTCGGCAGCGCAAGAGGATCCGAAGGAGCGATGACTCGAGGGGAGCGGGGATCGGGCGAGGAGGAAGGAGCGAGCACCAGCGACCTTGCCGGAATCAATCGAGGGAGCCACCGGACGAGATCACGAAGCGCGCTCGGAGCTGTGGTCTGGACTCGGGAGATCGAGATCGAGACCTGGATCGAGATCAGGATGCGGAAATGAAACTCTTGAGGATCGATTGCGCGGCGCCTATGCCGCTATGCGCTAGGGTTTTATTGCCGGGAATATGAGTTGCAGAGTCGGTTTTGTGGCGTTGCGTATTTCTCAGCCGTCACGAAGAAAAGCGGGACTTCCTTTTTTTATTCTCAATTACCGTCTTACTCATTAAGCTTTTTTTAAAAAAAACAATAATAAAATAGGGTGCATGCCAAATGATGATTTTCTTGATGTCGAGGAATGGCTCGATACTATTGATAAGATCTGCGAAGTTACATGTAACGAAGCTCATTTTTAGGTCCCGTTTAGATGTACTCACTCCGTCTAGAAGAACATACAATTCTCATTTTTTTTAAAATTCAATCATTTGAACTTGACTAAATTTATATAAATAAGTACTAACATTTAAAATACAAAATAAGTATCATTAGATTAGTTATGAGATATATTTTTATAATAAATTGATTTAAAAATATAACCACTAATATTATTTACGGTTAATTTAGTCAAACTTGAGTTATTTTAACTACATTTTTCTCATAGTTACATAATCAGTTCTGATTCTATTCAGGATTATTGAAGACACTTCCAAACGCTCAAATACATACATATTCTACTAGAAACATTTATGTGACTATATCTTTTTATACTAGGGATCAGAATCGCCTCTAGAGTAGTTTCTTCGGATGTTCTTACCTCCCATTTAATCTAGGAACATTTCTAGTGATCCTCTTCAAGTGAAACCAATTGAAATTGGTTGCTTTTTTATCTTCGCCCATAAAAAAGTTAACTTTTTTTTTGTAAAACCTATATATTTTTATGATTTTTTTTCATGTAAACCATTGATTTTTACCACCATTCAATAACCAGAACCGGACCAACTTGCCAAACAAGTTGAGAAAACGAGGAAAACGTTTTTAAAAAAAAATGAGAATCCAAAATGGTTTTATGAGAATTAAGATCTTTACCAGAAGTCAACGTTATCTGATGATATTCAGTCACTACCAAAACAAAGGTTGTCGTTTAGATTTATCCCAAATCAAAACTTTCTAGCTTTGATAATATGAAGTGTATAAAAGCACCAACAAAATGGGACAAATAAAAGTTAGAATAATTTGCATTTGGGACAAACTAAAATAGCCTACATTAAGGAATAGAGGGAGAGCTCTCGCTCTTTAATTTATCCATCGTCCGTCAAATTGTGTAACAAGTTCAAACTCATTGGGAGAGCATCTCCAAAAGTATCTAAAGCATCTCCAAGAGTTCTCTAAATTTTACTCCTAAAAACTACATGTTTTCCAACTACTAAAAACATATTAGAAGAAAAAACAAAGACCATCTTCAACAGCACCTAAAATTTCACTTCTAAAAAGTAAATATTTAATCCCACTTGGTTTCTTTTCGGTTTTTTTTCCATCTATCTAAAACTCTTCGCCGCCGCCGCCGCTACTCCTTCAGGTTGCCCTAGCGCCGTGCAGTTTCAGCTGGCAGAGCAGAAAGCGGTAGCAGCAGCCGGCCGTCAGCACGAAAGCAGGTAGCAGATCGATAAGCAAACTATGGCCGGCTGCTCATAAACAATGATAAACAATGATGACTTAAACAGCCTAGGCCGGCGGCGACGAATTTGGCAGTCTGAATGGCGGCTTGGCGATGGCGCGAAGAGAGAAACGGAGAAGCCAGCGCCAAAAAGACGGCACCAAGAAAAAAATCGCACCTGGAAGAAGGATACGCATGAGCGGAGGAGCGCGTAACTTTAAGCGTAGTGGGAAGTTTTTTCCCAAGTCCCTAAACTTTAGAAGCATGTATTAGGAGCTGTTGGAGAGGTATTTTGTCTCATCTTTCTAAAAAAGAAGGATTAGGAAGGGAAATGTGAAACTCTTGGAGATGCTTGTCTTCTCATAATCCTTGTTTTTTTAGAATAATGAGAATGAGAAAATTGCCTCTCCAACAGCTTCTAAAATATCCTCTTAATCTTTTAGGACTTGGGAAAAGGCCTCTTCAACCGCGCAACTTTACGTGGACTGGGGTCGCGCCTATTCTCGTTCCTGCGTTATATTTTTTCGGCATTTGCGCCAAAGTCGCCGCGCTGCTGCATGCTTTCCTTCCCGGGCGCCTCCTGCATGGTGTTGTGCTGCATGCTGCCATTGCTGAGTACTACTAGAACTGGTAGATCGGCTGGTATTGACCATCGCAGATGGAGATGGTCGGGTGCCTGGCTGCCGCTGGGAATCGCAGAGCGCCGGGCTATGGAAACGGTGCCGATGGAGGGTTTAGCCGGCGTTGTAGGGATATAATTTGATTTTTATAAGTGATTTATTAGAAACTCTTGGAAGATGAACTTCTTTTATATCCTCCTAATATGTTTTTAGGAGTTGGTAAATAATATCATAATTTTATAGAAAAAAATAGGGAACTCTTGGAGATGCTCAGCATCCTATTGTTTGGTTCGGATCTGAAATAGTCTGCCTGAGCCAGGTAACAATTAATCCCAGGCGTTGGATTTTTTAGAGACCTGGGGTTGAGATTGATGCGTGACCAAATTGCCGGACATCAGGGCTCCAAGTCTCCAACCAAACAGTGCAGGTCACTGATGGCCGTATTTGGCCTTGTAATCCTGCCACAGCTCCTGCACGCACTTGCCCAGGATCTGCACGAAGTAATCGTCGCTATACCCGTTCATCAGCTTGGCGTTGAGCAAGGCCACAAAGCCCGGGCGGAGCGAGTCGCAGTAGTCCAGGAACCAGGCCGTGACGTCGTAGCCTTTCTCCCAGCTGCTCCCCTGCCCGGGCTTCACCCAGTGCGCCGGCGCGTACCCGGCGCGCAGCCGCACGAAGTCGGCGATCCCCTCGAAGACCCAGCTGTGCGCGGCGTAGCTCTGCTGCAGCCCCGCCTGCCACACGTGCGTGCTCTCATGGTACAGCACCCCGGTCACCTCCGTCTTGAGGTCGCCGGCGGTGTAGTTGCTGACGTAGCCGGCGTTGAGCACGATGGTGCTATCGTAGGTGTAGGCGACCCCCTCGTCGGCGTTCACCACGAGGGTGACGTTGTCGACGGGCTGCCGGTCCGCGGGGCTCGGCTCGTCGAACACTGCCCAGATGAAGCAGGCGGCGTCGGAGAGCACCTCCGCCGCGTAGCCCACGCCGTAGTCCCGGTCGAACCGCTGCCCGCCGGGCGTCGTCGACGCGTTGTTTATCGCCTCGAAAGTCACTGCGCCGGCCGTGGCGGCGGCAGCGGCCAGGAGGAGGAGAGGAGCTATGCCCACGGCGGCGAGCTTCATCTTGGCTGCGCACGTGTGTTCTGTGAGCGAACAAGAGGTGGTCCGGGTCAAATTTATAGCAAGTCGGATCATATTTTGATCTGCTTGCCAGAGCATGGTATATGGCGTAGTATCGTTTTTTTGGGTGGTTCCAATTCTTGCATGAAGCTTTCATTGGCTCGATCGGCGCCAGCAATGAGCAACTGCTGTGCACCACACAAGAGTCCTAGCACTACCGTACGCAGCCGACCGATCGTCGTTACATCCTTCGTTTGTCCGTAGTGTAGATCGTCATTTGTGTAACATTTATATAAGAAACGCCACAGTGCGTACAAATGTCACCCTGTCCTGGATTTGTTATGTTGCTCTTGCCGGCAATGCATGCACCCGTGAATATGTACACTAATAGTAAATGTAAATAAGATTGCCACGATAAGTTATTAACATGTCCACGGCCAGTGAGGAGGGAGATGGGAAGAGAGAATGGGAACAATAGTATCTCCGATCCTGTTCCTGAAAAAAAAAATACAATTCTAGATCAATATTACTCCTATGTTGTAGTGTATGCTAAGTTTGACCGAATTATACACAAAAATATTAATATTTGTTTTTATCAAATATATATAGTTAGATTAGTTATGAAATATATTTTTAAGACATTGATTTGGAGTCATAAATGTGAATATCATTTATCAGGAAATACGGTCAAACGTGAATCATTTTAACCAGCTCGCAACCCTGCAATTGCATTCTTATTGGAACAGAGGAGTAGATGGCGTGCCGTTGACCCACAGTCTAACTATAGCATGGATCCAACAAGCTCGTGAGAGAATACAAATAGCTAGGTATATAGACTGGCCAATCGGTTTAAACCGAAAGATCATTTTGTTTTTTAAGCTCAATTTCTTAGAATCACCAGCCGATTGGTTTTTTCTAGAAAGAAAAACTGATAACTAAAACCCAAAACCCGAACTATAACATAAACAATGTAGGCAACCTATCCAGGTAGCTTCGAGTACTCATCGGGCTATACTTCTCAGATGCGCCACACCATAGCCGCTCTCGGCGTAGATCCAATGCACCATCATTGGCCGATGTCCCCTGTTTAGTTGCGTTGCGATGCCGCCACTCCCTGGCCCGAGCTTCAGCTCCGGTTTCCTGCATAAATGCATTGCAATGTCGCTCCTAGGTCCCAGTTCTGGCTCCATGCTCTGCTCTCGTGCCGTTCTCCCTGACAGCACGCAAATCCACCGTACCATTGCCACTATTTCTGCTCAGATGCGTCAGTGCCATCGCCGCTCTGAAGCTCTTGCTCCATGCCTCTAGCTTGTTGGGCATTGTGCGCCACCATCGTGTGACCAAACTAAGGGAGGGCTAGAGAGGGGGAATGGGGGTGGGATCACTTTGACTTGGTCTAACTGGACCGACAGAGGTGGGTTTCTTCCTCTCTTACGTCTGGGTTAATCTGCTAGGGGTGGCGGGGCATGGTGTGTTAGTTTGTGTTGTTTTTGTCAGTTTGGTCTGCTTCGATTCTTTGGTTTCAGTTTTGTCAAGAACGAAAGGTAGAGCTGACCACCGAACTTTCTAGACATGAAAATAGGAAAACCGATTGTTAGGTTTGGGGGTTCAGCTCTCGGCCTAAATGTGCCCACATCCATGTAGAATGGCACCAGTCTTGCAATAAATATATTTTTCTTCTCTGATTGATTCACCTTATATTTGTACATAAGTATCACTACAACAAGCATAAAAAAATATAGCATGCATCCCAAATGATATTGTGTAATATATATACTTTATTTTTCCAATGTCTTAGGCTTTGTACTCTAAAAAACAAGATGTGTTGTACTCTTAAGAAATATGATGTGTAGTGCATTTATCACAAATGTATGTTTACATATTATTTTTCATTTGTTGTATGCATTAACAAAGAACATAGAAAGTTCAATAAAACTAATCTAGGCAATCTATATCTGTGCAACATGTAAGAATGTCATGCGGTTGTATGGATAAAGAGAGATAATTTGGGGGGGGGGGGGGGGAGAGCAGATGCAAAGTGACGAGAGGATGTGAACATGGATGCCGTATTTGAGAAGGAGTCTTACACCTAAGATCACGAATGACGAATGGCTCATATAACACAACGTGTAGATCGAATAATTGTTATATGAGAAAAGTAAGATCACGTATGACTTTAGGCTCATAGAGCATGATGTATAGATCGAACGGTTATTATAGAGGGAGAAAACCCTCTTTAAAAACTCGCTCTTCTATAGTGTGAGGATAGATAGATAGATAGATAGATAGATTGATAGATAATAATACAAATTAGTGTCGACGCATGGCTTATTGATTATCTGATCGGATAGTCGATCAATAATAAGTAGCAGAAGCGTGGGCTGATAAAGATCCATCGACCGCGCGCGTCGCACTAGGCACTTGTAGGTACCAAGCTAGTACTAAGCCACCATCAGCCTCCGTACTTGGCCTTGTAGTTCCGCCACAGCTGCTGCACGGTCTTCCCAAGAATCTGCGCGAAGAAATCATCAGAGTATCCGTTCTCCATCTTGGCGTTGAGCAGCGCGACGAAGCCCGGCTTGAGCGAGTCGCAGTAGTCCAAGAACCTCGCCGTGACATCGTAGCCCTGATCCCAGCGGTCTCCCTGCCCGGGCTTCACCCAGTGCCCCGGCGCGTAGCCCGCCTTCAGCCGGACGTAGTCGGCGACGCCCTCGATGAGGCCGCCGTTCGCCTGGCCCCGCCCGTCCCACTGCCACACGTGCGTTACCTCGTGGTACAGCACCCCAGCCGCCTGATGAAACATACATATAGTACTACATGTTAACGTTGTGTTTTATCAGTAAGTTTTATTTAATTGGTTCACACGACGGATGAAGAACGAATTACTGCATGCCTGTCCATATCACGTACCTCTGTCTTGACGTCACCAGAGTAGCCGGCGACGTACTGGGCGCTGAGGTGGATGGCGTTGCCGCTGGTGAAGGCCACGCCGCCGATGTCCTCGACGACGAGGGTGACGGAGCTGACGGGCTTGCGGCTGCTGCCGGGGCTCGCCTGGCTGAAGGTCTTCCAGCAGAAGGAGGAGGCGTCCGAGAGCACTCGCCTCGCGTACGCGACGCCGACGTCCCGGGCGAACCGCTTGCCGCCCGCCGTGCTCGACGCCGCGTTCGTCGCTCTGAACGTGACCGCGCCGGCCGTGTCCGCCGCGCCGGCCAGGACTGAAGCGAGCGCTGCTACGACGACGGTGGCACGCCTCATCATCATCATCATCATTATCTCGCTTCAGACTGTAGTAGGCGCCATGGAACGAACGGGATGGTGTGATGATGAGGGGTTTAAGTAGGCGGTGGGCAACCAGCTGGCAAGATATAACGTGCGTGGCGTCACCAAGATTGGTTGGGTGCGTTTGAGGCATTTTGGACGTTGACTCGATGATCGGTCCTATACAGGAGTCAAGCACTAGCTCGGTGGGGGAATTTGACGAATGCGTAGGTCCACGAAGACAGGCATACGATTACGATGCCTCGCCACGTTCCGCGCCTGCACTGCATGTCCGGTATGCTCTGCGTTCACTAGTGCTGGCTGCGTTGCTACCTGTGCGTCAAAAGCTGTGTGGAAAAGAAGGCGCGCACGGCTGCCGCCCGGGATTCGGCGGATAGCACATCATGCTGCGTGATGCATGGCCTGCTGGTCTACGGCTAGTGTACAACACACACCCCCTAGCTCTGGTATACACCTCTCACCGCTCTCGATGACTCTTTAGGCATCTTTTTTTTTTTCTCTCCCTTTCAACACAGTAAAACTAGAAGAATACACCGCTGTAACCCGCGTGTTACTGCGAGATTACTAATATAAAACAATCCAAAATTTATAGATCTAATTTTGTTAGACTCCTAATAATGTGTATTTTTCTAAAAAAAGTCTTTTGTGTATTGAAGAAAAAAGTTTGTTGGAGACCATATAAACTAGAGGGACTCTCTGCGCTTGAAGATACACTTTAACCACACATGAGAGTTTAGTGATCATATGGAATGCAAAGCGAGATCAATTGCACTTCGATGACTGCTTGTACCTAGTTTTTGAGAGATTGTGCTGTTGTGCCATTGTACAGTCTTGGTGACCTACCGGCTGGTGAAGGCTTCGGAGATTTTCCAGAGCAACGACAATTTGGAATAGGAGCACCGTTTTTTTTTTTTTTTTTTTTTTTTTTTGCAAATTGCTCCCAGAGTCGTGCTCCATAGCTGTTAGCTGAGTGCTGAAACAACATGCGAGTGCCGACGTGTCAAACCGTGGTACACTAGTACACAAATCATTTAGTTTGACATCAGCCTTTTATTTTTAGTGGCGAATTTCTCATGACATTGGCCAGTAGAAATTAAATGGTTCCAAACCGTCAGTAGAAACCAATTTCTACTTAGAAGTTTTCTTTACAAACCAACTGTTAAAAATCATGTATTTCTACTGGCGGTTTGTTAAGAGAACCACCAGTACAAATCAATTTCTATTTAGTAGAAATCAAATGGTTCCAAACCTGCCAGTAGAAATCTATTTTTAATGGCGGTTTTCTTTATAAACCGCCTGTAACAATCATGTATTTCTTCTATAGGTTTATTAAGAGAACCGTCAGTACAAATCGATTTCTAGTGGCGGTTTTCTTAAGGAACTGCCACTACAAATAATCTGAAATTGATTTTTTTTATTTTTCAAAAGAGCTCGTATGAAAAAACTATAAAAATAAAAGTTGTAGATCTCGAAAAGTTATGAAACTTTATAGTTAACAACTTTTTCATTTGAAGTCATCTCAGCAACGAAAAATACATTTGAATTTGTCAAATTTGAAAATTAAATTTCGTAAACAACCTCGGATGAAGAAACAACCAAAATAAAAGATTGTAGATCTTGAAATATCATTCAACTTTATATTTGATAACTTTTTTATTTGAATTCGTTTAAGCCCTCAAACAGTCAATCCATCGGTTCATTATAATATGTGAGGAAACCAAACTCCAATTCAGACACAAGTGACTGATGAGTGGAGTGGTTTGACGAGATAGCGCGTGAAGCTAAGGTCACGGGTTCGAACTCCCGCGGCAACGAGTGCTCAATTTTTGTACTGGTAGTTCTCAAACTACCGCCTGTACCGCCCAGTAAAAAAATTATTGTTTTCAATGGCCTCTCCTACTGACGGATGTGAAAAACGCTAGTAGAAATAGCTCTACAGTTATCTCTACAAATGATCTGTGGACTAGTGGTACTAGAATTCTTCCCATACATTTTTCAAAACTTACAACCCAATCTAATATTATTCGCGTCGGTCACCCGCGCCTAGATATTTGATTCGAGCGACTACTCTTCCTGCCCGTCCGGTTTGCATCCTCCCCCACACCCACCCCCCCGCCCGCTAGAGAAGAAGACGACGACGAATGCGGCTAGAGTTGTGGCTACGGCGTTGGAAACAATGAGCTAGACAACATTCCTTGCACAACTCTCGTGGGTTTAGAAGAGAAGGGGCGCAGCTCTGGGAGGTAGGCTGGCCAGGCCGTGGGGATGGTGGCGGACGAGTTTAAGGTCCTGCTGGTGGTAGAGGCGGGCGGGCTAGGAAGGCGCGGGGGCACCATGGCCGGACCATCAGAGCTCACAACGTTAGGAGGAGGGGGGGGGAAGAAGGCGGTCGCAACGGGCATGCTAGCGTTTGCCGGAGCTTGGACGAACCTTAGTGTGCCATGCATGGCAGGGCGATGGGTGGCGTCCTAGGCGAAGAGCACAAGAGAAAAGGTAGAGTGCCACCAGAGAGGAGGTGGGAAGGTCATTGACTCGAGGAAGGGGGAGGGAGGAGGAAGAAGAGAGAGATGTGAGGAAGGAAGGATAGTGATCGAAGGCAAAGCAAAATATCAGGCAACTTATAAGCATACACACCTCATTTAAGGAGGATGTATGATTTGTCTCAACTTACTGTTGGTATAAATTAATGTGCTACTTGATTAGGCTACAGATCACTTGAACTCTTAACCTCTATCTCTTAGAATAACTAGGTTGTCATCCCTAGCATGATTCTAAAAGATCTATGAACTTCCTATAGCAAGTGACTGAAATAATTATATTATATCCGCAAGTGCACAGATAAAATATACACCATTGTAGCATTTTACCCAAGAGTATTCCGGGTTGTCGATTTATATTTTACCACTGGGAAGGGCTTGGCAATATATAAGTGAGTAGATAGATAGTTGTCATATGCAAATGACAATATAAAGATAACCATGCATGATCTACTTACTCAAAACAGGGGTTATATCACAATAATAATAATGATATGTATGATAAGCATAATGATCAATCAATAGATAATAATGTAATCACTTAGAGTACTTTCTATCTAGGCACTAGCATGAATTAAGTAGAAGCATAAGAATATTCCTAAGTTATTTTAACTATACTACCAAAGACATATTAGATTGGTGCAATTATACTAACAATCATGGAAAAGATACCTTATACTCATACTTACGGAAATATTACTAAGGAAGATCAAGATCATAGCCAGTCTTCTATAGTAATAATAACTTCCTACTCTCCCAATATTCGAGGTGTGGACTACAAAGGACTCAACGGGAGTGTCAATCCGCGATCTACCATAGAACCCAGAATATATGGTGCATTTGCAGACAAACCACACATCTAAGCACCATGCTTACAAGCTGTTAGTCACCCATCCATGACATCAATGAATGAGAACTATACAAACCTATGTATGAATATGAATGCATCCTAACTATGCAAAGTATATAATCTAGATAAGCAATGAATGGCATAATTGAGAACATAATCAATAGTAGAACAATGTCAATCAACTTTATCTAAAGCACTCAAAAGAGGTGTTAGATACAAGAGAGGGCTTACAACGGCTCCGGGAAGCCTCGCTGTAGACAAGATTCGGAATTCAAGTAGAAGTTGCCTCCTTCTACTTCTAAACCTATGTAGCTATGCTCTAAATGGTGAAGCTCCAATGATCTAGGGCTTTGGCTCTAGTTTCTGGACTATGAACTAGATATGACTTGATTGATTGATATGAAACCCTGGGGGGTCTGGGGCTGTATATATAGCCTGGTGGGATGAACCGTAACTCTTGAATCAAAGCAACTTCGAAAGAGGATGGACATTGATCCTTAAAGGCGATGGAGGGTCCAGGTCGAAGGATAGCGAAAAGGGTACCTGGCAGGGTCGGCCGATCTG
Organism: Eremochloa ophiuroides; assembly: GCA_038502445.1. Lineage (NCBI taxonomy): Eukaryota > Viridiplantae > Streptophyta > Magnoliopsida > Poales > Poaceae > Eremochloa > Eremochloa ophiuroides. Next base: position 32,080,240 of record JAHLJS010000002.1, read on the forward strand.
TCAAGGAGGCGAGTGAGCGCAGGGAGAGGAGTGGGCCTCGCAGTAGGCGGTGTGGGCCGGTCTGCCAGCTCGGGCCCGTGCAGTGTAGTTCGTTTCCTTTTATTTTTCTAGGAAATAAATAGTGACGATATTTGTCTATTTTGTATGAATTATTATGTAGCACCAAAAATCATGAAATAAATTGTGTAGTTTCTCTGTGTTATGGAGTATTTATGAAAAATATGAAAAATGGAATTTGAGTACCGTTTGTATCTGATAAAAATATGCATTTTAATTAGAAAATGGCATTTCCATGAATTTTGTAGCTCAAAATAATTATCTAAAAATGATAAAAATTATTGTGTCACTGTTTTGATCTGTGAGCTACCTCCACAAAAATCTGTAGCTCATTTGGATAAAGTTTAATTATTTTATAAATTATCCTTAATTAAACAAATAATTAAAATGATATTAAGTATTAACTAATTAGGCTTTTATGTATGATTTTTGGGTTTAGTGAAGACCCTGGATCATCAACCCAATATGATCTTTGGCACTTTACAAAATGATTTCATGATAGTACCAACATGTACAAAAGTTTGGGTCTGATTTGATAAATTTGGCTTAAACAATTAATTCAAAATTGATTTAGGGATTTAAAATATTTAATAAAAGGGTAATATGAATTAGGAAAATGATTAGTTTAGTTTTTTATTACTTTGAGCATTGTTTGGAGGCCATTAGGCACTTAACCCTTGCTGTCCCATGGCATGTAATGATTTATTTGTTGTAATTATAATCACCATGTATAAATGAATGAATCCCTAAGTATAATATCGATGAGAGGAGGTTGTTGGCTTGCAACTTTATCGTGAAGGAAAGTTGTACTCAACTTTCAAATTAAGGTTACTTCCTATTGATCAGTGATTTTGTGCATCTCCTGCATCATGGCATACATATCATCATGTTAAGTGTTGTATTATTATTTCGTGCAGTGAACGCGTGGTGATTATTATCTGAAGCGTGTCCCGAGTAAGGTCTTCACTCGGTGGACGGGGATCCTTCTCGGAGATTGACTTCAGGGTTCTGTCCACTTCAAGCAACAAGCAAGCCCCGGTGCATTCAGCCCCTCTCCTTGTGATTTGATAAATGTTTATAACTTGAGTTAATTTATTGCATTAAGTTGATAGGAGTTGATTGATAACCCAATTGCTGCATTACCAACATTGACCACTGAAATTCCTCGAAACCATTTTAAAAATAAAATATTTGAAAATGCTTAGCCCTGCTTGAATAATTTAGATTTGCACAAAATGCTATTTTTGAGCTATTGTGATATACTATTGAATAATTCATGAAAAAAGCAATTGGTAATATTCCCGTTCGGTGGCTGTGCACCTGATCAGTACATCGTCACCGACGGGAGGGGATGTTTCTATTGGGTGGTTTTATCTCTTGGGTTAGAGTCCCAAGGTTTGACCACCGATGGAAGAGGAAAATGTTTCGCTCGGTTGATGTGCACATGGGGTGGCATTCCCCATGTCTTGTCATCCGGCAGACATGGATTTGAAAAGTGTTGGGTAACTTTATATTTGGGTTAGAGTCCTAATGCATGGTTGCCGGCGGAAAAGAAATTAAGGACCGTTCGTTGTAGGCCTGCTGGATCGAAACTTTGCAACTAGCCACATACTACGGAAAGCCCTATCTCCGGTGGCTCTATTGCTTGAACCGACAACCACGCACTGGGAGTGGAGAGATAGCGAGAGTAGCGTGTACCCTCGTGGCCGTCGTGCCTGGAGACGAGAGGAGTACTGTGCTCTAAGGTGGCGCAGGACCGGTTCAGGGATAGAAAAGCCATGGTAGACGGGGTAGGCATATGCAAGCTTAGGTGCTACATATGCAGTGTGGATAGGGATCCCCAGTTGGGTATTAATCGATTCGAATCGTCGTTGCTCCTCGGTTAATGGAAACTTGATCCACTGACTTACCCCGAAAAGTGGTTCGGAATTAGGATGTTTTTGAGAATGAATAAGAAGTTGAAAAATGAAGGATACATGTGAAAGAATTGAGAACTATTGATATTGATTATAATAATGTTGACTAAAATACTAAAAATTGGATTAGTATTGCTTTTCCGCAAAATGCTTTGACTCTTGCTAAAGCCTTACCTTGACTCCCCTCAGCCTGCATTCCTGAGTCTCATTCCTTTTTCTTAATCGTGTAAGTCTTGCAGAGTACCCCAGTATTCAGGGTTTGTTAACCCCCTGTTGCAGGTGAGTTGAGTGTACAGTTCTTCGTGGGACCGTGCCGGTTGATGGATCGTGCATGTATGAAGATGTGTATAACCCTTGGGCGGAGTGTCTAGCTGTATGATGCTACTCCACTCCGAAACTTTGGTTTGGGATAATGTCAATTATATTTGTAAATCTATGTCTATGTAATACTTCCGCACTCTTCACTCTGATTTATATTATTTATGTAAATTGTTGTAATACCTGCAAGGTCTTTACAATGAGATCCTCGGGGAAATCATGGTTTCCTTGGAAACCCGGTAGGCCACCTAGGTCAAGGGGAACTCATGCAGACTGATCGTGGGTCCTTAGGGACGATGACGGTGCACGTGGGCCCTATGATTAAGGCGGTTCTGTCACAAGTGGTATCAGAGCATTTCATTGTGAAGAACTTGCAGTATTACTTTACAAAAACTTCAAAATGATTTCTAATGAATAAAATTAATGGGGTAGTTTGGTCCGAATTGTTTCTGAACTTTCCTCATTCATTCTATGCAATCTTTCCTTGATTCTTTCTATAGGTCTATAGATAGGTCTTTTGTTTAGTAGTGGATTAGCTCACCAAGTATGCCCTATGTTAAAAATCTTCTTACAAAGAAAAAATCGAGTTCATTAAAAGTTACACGTTGCATATCAAGTTTTTGTCAGTCCTTAGTAATCTTCGCTCCATAGGTTCCTAGTCCTTGAGAAACTTCTGGATACACTCATTTACCATGCCAACTCCCTACAAAACTTTGGCTAATCCTTGATTTCTTAAACCCATTCATGTATAAATTCTTATTTTCTCCTCTCAAGACACTGCTATTTTCCTGAAAGCTATTGTAGATGTAGTCTATGGGATATCATGATCCATGACCACGATACAGCGTCGAAATCTGGGGTCTCTTTTGGGTCGGGACCATAGGAAGTTACTGCTGGACGCTTGTAACAGAACCGTCTAAATTATATGGCCCACAGGCACCTGTCATCGCCACTAATGACATCTGACAGCTGAGCCCGTGTTCCAGATGACCTAGGCGGGGTCTGCCGGGCTACATAAGCACCCGTTATCTCCGACAGGATCCCATTGCAAAGCCATTACAGGATTACAACATTTCATAACAAAATACATCAGAGTAAAAATGTGGAAGAGTAAATAGTACTTAATATTACAAACCAGTGTTCGAATGGAAATTAGGTGCAGTTATTACAGACCATAATTTAAAAGGATAGCAGTAGCGGTAGAACCAACAGTACAATAGATAGATAAATATTACACGAACCCTGCCCACGGGTTCAACCTTATTCTTCCTCACTCTCCTGGACGATGGTGACGCAGCACGGAGCCAGACAGACTTTAGACTCCTGCTGACTACCTGCAACGGGGTTAACAAACCCTGAGTACATGGGGTACTCCGCAAGACCTACCCGACTAAGAGGTGTAAAATTAGACTCAGAAATGCAGGCTAAGGGAGTCAAGGTAAGGCTTTACCAAGAGTTTAAGAGTTTTGCAGAAAACCATTACTAGTCCTATCTCAATATTTTATTTCAATAATACTATTAATCATTAACCACATCTCCAAGTTCTTTCTCATATATCAACATTCTTTCATTTTCTTTATCCATTCAAAAACATCCTAGTTCCAAACCACTATTTACTATAGGTGTGAGGATCAATTCTCCATAACCGAGGAGCAACGACGATTCAAATCGACTAATACCCAGCTGGGGATCCCTATCCACACTGCGTATGTAGCACTTAAGCTTTTCATACCCCGGAACCGGTCCTGCGCCACCCGAGAGCACAGTACTCCTCTAGTCTCCAGGCACGACGGCCACGAGGGTACACGCTACTCTCGTCATCTTTCCACTCCCAGTGCGTGGTTGTCGGTTCCAGCAGTAAAGCCACCGGAGTCAGAGGCTTCCCGTAGTATGTGGCTAGTTGCAAAGTCTTGATCACAGCAGGCCTGACAACGAACGATCCCTAATATTTTTCCGTTAGAAACCATGCATTGGGACTCTAACCCAAGTACACTGGTAACTACCCGGTTTTCACATCCCTTTCCCGATAGCGACGAAAGTTGGGACTCTAACCCAAACAGTTGGCCAACCAAACGGGAAAACCCATCCCCGTTGATGACAATGAACTAGCTAGGAACACTGTCAACCAACAAGGACAAAACCAGTTCCATAAAGTGATTCACTTATTTTGTATCATCACAGTTGAAAATAGCATTTTTTTCAAATCTAATCATTTAGCATGACTAAGCATTTTTTAATACTTTAAATAAATCAGGTTCTCAGGTATTCATAAGTGGTCAAGGGTGGTAATGCATCAATTGGTTGTCAATCAACTCCTATTAACCTAATGCAATAGATTAACTCGAGTGATAAACATTTTAAATCAACAAGGAGAGAGGCAAATGCACCGGGGCTTGCCTTGGATGGTGTAGAGTGTCGGATCCGGGTCAGTGCCACAAATATCAAAGCTTTGCACAATTTCCAAAGCAACCTCCTTGGATGGACCCTCGAACTTGATCTCCAGATTCTCGGTCACTACACGTGTGCAATGATGAATGCATGAATGCATGAAATGACAGATAAAATTCAATAATAAATAAGGCACACACATGATCAAGACCCTACCATAGGCTAGCCAAGATTACTCTAATTCACAATGCCCTAGGTCATAAAAGTGATTGACCTAGAATCTCAATCAATCCAAAAATCACACCATTCAACATTTATTTCATTTCCTATTCCGATTATAAATCAATTAAACCAATATCTAATCTAATAAATATTTAACTACTTCCATTTGATGCCAAACTTCACCAACAGTTAGATTTGGACCTAAAACAGTACCAATTAAATTTTTATGATTTTTGGACCTATAGGGAATTTATTAAAAATCATCAAAGTTCCATTTATCATTTAATGTGCTAATTTTTAGTTGGTACAGAAAGTGCTCAAAACACATTTTTAATATTTTTATAAGATAGTACACATTCCAAAGAGCATACACAAATTTTTCCATAATTTTTGGTGCAACAAATTAATTCATACAAAAAGATTAACATGCCATACTATTCATTTCAAAAATAAAAAGAAAAGCTACATTAAATGGCTCGGGAAATTGAAAAACGCCACGGCCCAGTCGGCCCAGCATCGCAGGCCGGCCCAAGCGACTGCGGCCGGCCCAAGTGCTCTCACCTGAACCAGCCGCTGACAGGCTGGCCCCAGCCGTCAGCCCTCGCGCGCTCGTGCTCTCTCTCTCCCGGCCGCCGACAGGCGGGCCACCCCTGTCAGGGTCGTCCCCTACCTTCGGCCGAGCGCTTCCGCGCGCGCATGCCCGGCACGACACGGCCTTCGCCGCCGGCGACCCCAACGGCGAACTCTAACGGACCTACGACTCCCCTAGACCCTAGACAACACCTCTACGCGCCTAGCCCTAACCCTAGACGCCCTCGACGAGCAAGAGCTCGCCCACGGCGGACGGTGGCGGCACGTTAAAGCCGTTCCGGCCGAGGGAACATGGTATTGCTACGGAAAGAGTGCCGGGAAGGATCAGAGGCTCACCACAAAGCTAATGGGCGAGACGGATAACGACGAGGCGGTGCGGTGGGGCTGGCTCGACGACGACGGCGGCGGACATGGCTCGGCCGACGGGGAGGAAGGTTTGTTCCGACGAACCTGCTGCACCACAACCCAAACCGTCGAGCGCATCAGAAACAACACCGCCAAGAGAGTTTAGAACGCTACCTAGAGAAGAAAGAGACTCAATCCAACTGACCAGACGGGAAGGAGATGACCGCGGCGGAGCTCCGAGCGGTCCCGAGGTGAACGCCAACAGCTACCGGGCGACTCCGTCTACGACACTCGACCAAACCGCACCCAAATGATGCGCAAGGAAGGGAAGAGGCTAGTTGCACAACGAATTGGGGTGTGGTAGCTCGGTGGTGAGGAATTTAGCCACGGACGATGAGGAGGTAGCCGGCGGCCGCTCGGGAAGAAGTGGAAAAACGGAGGACCTCGTCGTCTTTAAAGGACCGGGAAAAGGTGGAGATATGTTTGTGGCGTCCGGGGCCCCCTCCTGGACTGCTCGACAGCGTTGCTCCCCGCCCACGTCGGCCGGACGGCGCCCGGTGCCACGCGCGGCACGCGCGGGTACGGCGAGAAGAAGAACAGGGGGACCCCCCCTGTAGCTACAGTGCTAGGTTCCTAGGTCAAACGCTATGAGGATTCAAATTGATGTCCATACCGGCCAAATCAAAGGAAGTATTGAATATCAAAGTTGCAGAGAATTTTGTGTAGATCCTTTTTGCTTTTGACAAGAATTTCAAATTTGGCTGAATTTTCAAACTACAGTAAAGGGGGTAAAAGTAGGGTTTGAATTTCAAACTGAAATTTTAAAATTACTTTTGATTTTTCTCAACAACTTGAAAATTGATAAACATAAAAGTTGTTCTACTCAGTGATCTTGACAACTTCTATTAAGGGAGTTTTGGAAGATTCTCAATATTTTTGATATTGAAGTTTCAAATTTAAATATCAACATACTAATTTGAGTTTAATTTGAATTTATATAATATAACTTCAAAATCTCCAAAAATAAAAGTTGTTCCATTTAAAAGTTCTACAACATTCATTAAGACACTTTCATTAGATTCTTAGTAGATTTTAAATTAAGGTTTTAGGTCAAGTCTAGGGCTTGATTTGATTTCCTTTTTTTTAATTTTATTTTTGATTTTTGTTGGAGGACTAAATTACACAATCAATACTAAATGAAATCCAATCACTCTAGAGACCCTAAGCACAATCATATGCGGATGATTAATATTAAACATGATGACATGGCAGTTTAATTAAGCAGTAATACCAGAGGTATTACAACGCTCGCTGCTATCAAGGTTGATGGTCATGATCCTAGCCTGCAATTAATGTGCTTTCACTCCCTTTCAGATGCCTTTCACAAAAATTCATATCTATATTTCTTCATGAATTTCAAAATTCTTTTTCTATTTATAACTGTATTAAAACCTACTTTGAGAATTTACATCTGATCTCTCCGAATTCTCAAAATCCTTTGTCCTTGCAATCATCTTAATTTCATCCGATAAAATAACGGGAACCGATTTAGAAATGATATCTAAGATCCAATCACTTGGAAATGGTATCTGCGATCCGCTAAGGATTCCCTGTTGTTTTATGGATTTCTGGTCATTTAAAAATGCCTTGAGATCTATTTGAAAATTTACTTCTTCGGAAACTTTAGGACGCACTTAATTCGTCCACAGACTCAGCACGAAAACCTAGCACTAGACCATGACTTTTTATCTGCATACGTGTCATGCCTCGATCCGACACGTACCGCTCACTCAAATTCAACATGTTATTCCCAAACCGTTATGCTTGTGCCTATAGTGGTGCCATGACCTATGACCACGGTGCCGCGTCAAAACCTAGGGTTCCTGGCGTGCCATGGCCGCATAGAGATTCTACTAGGCACGCGCAGGTATCGAGGTTTAGGGTTGTGACATACTATAGCTTCACAATTAATAAAATTTATTTGTTTGCACTTTATGTGGAAACAAATCCATCTCGCTACGATGTAACGTGATCTACGGCTGTGATACAATATAGCAATCTGGGATCTTCTGTGACTCACAATCACATGAGATCTTGAAGGGTATATGCTCGTATCAAGGTCTGTGGTCATTTTACATCATAGCTACAATTAATATACTTTCTCTTTTTCTGAGGTTACTTTAACAGTGTTCTATGATGGTATCTCGACCCGTGACTATGGTGCCGTGTTAAAACTTTGAATCTTCTGTGGACTGCAGCCGCATAAGATTTTACCAGGGTATGCACTGGTATCGTAGTCGGTGCTCCTAAACCATTATAGCTCGCAATTAATGTGCCTCACTTTCCTTGAAACCCATCCTTAAAAGTTATTCTTTGTAAAGGTTTATTTTGAAAACAAAAGTTAAAGTTTCTAGTGTTGAGAGACAACTGATTAGGTCGAATAAGAATCTTCATTATAACTGATAGGAAGAAAAGTGTAGGCTAGTAGCTTATCAACTCAAGCGTCTGAACACTTGTCAGTTGCGTAGGATGTATTTCATGTATCACCACTTGAGAAGTGTCTTCTAGTGCTAGATCGAGTTATTGACCTGGTAGGAGTTGAATTTGACCAGATCTGACATGCTCCAAGTATTCAGTGTGAGTCCTCAACCCAAAAAGAGATCGCCTTACTCAACAGGATGATGCACAAGTACTTTGGAATCAGTCTTCAGGAGAAGAAGCTACCCGAGAAAATCAGAGAATTTCTCATCTGAAAACCTTTCTAAGTTCCTTGCTACCCTTAAAAAGAATTTATCCCTTTTAAGACTTACAAAATATAAAACCCCTACTTGCTCTATAGTCAAGTTTGGAAAATGTTTACTTGACACATTTTCTTTTCCATTACTAAAATTAAGGCTTTAGCCATATCTTAAATCTCGAGACGAGATTTATTTTAAGGGGGGAGAATGTAACACCCCTGGTATTACGATAACTAAAACCTGCCATGTCATCATGATTTCATGTAAGTCGTCCCGCATAAACTCATTGTTACGGTGCATCAATAAGACAATTTTTTTATTTCCACATGTGATTGTGTTTAGGTACCCTTGAGTGACTTTATGATTTAAATATTTGTTTGTGTGTATGCCTTTAAATCCAAATAGAAAATAAAAAGGAAAACAATTAAAAACCTTAATCGGACCCGATACCCTAAATAAAAAACTAAATGGAATCAAGGGTTGAACCTTAAACAAAAGTTGTAAATCTTTAAAAGTTAAGCAACTTCTATTTTGGGAAATTTTGAAGTTATCAAAAAGAATTTCAAACAAGATTCTCACCTATGTTTTAAAGCTTAAATTTTAAATACAAATTCAAAAACTAGCAGGAATCTAATGATGCTCTATTAATAAAAGTTTTAGCCCTTTCAAAATGGAACAACTTTCATTTTTGGAGCTTTTAAAGTTTACCAGTGGAAATTTAAAATAAATCCCAATTAGTGTTTGTTTATTCAAATTTAAAATGCCCTTTCAAAAACTATCAAGAATTTGGGAAACTCATTTAATGAAAGTTGTAAGGTTTTTTAAGTTGAACAACTTTTATGTTTGGGTATTTTGAACTTATGCATTCAGATTTCAAATTTAAAACTAATGAGTGCTTTAGAATTCAAATTTAAAATGCTATTTCAAAAATTATCAAGAATCTAACAAAATTACTTTAATGAAAGTGGTAGGGCTTGACTAATAGGACAACTTTGATATTTGGATATTTTCAAGTTGTTAAGAAAAGTTTTGAGTTTTAAGTTGAATTTGAAATGGATTTAAAAAGGCAAATTACCCCCTTTTAAATTATTCAGAAATTATTCAAAATTTCAAATTTCTTCCAGAACAAAAGTTGTTCTGTTTGATTTTTTACACAATTCATATTTTGGAAATTTTTCAAATTCACATGTAAAATAGAAAGTAATTGGAAGAAAACACTCATTGGAGAAGGTACTGCTACAGTATTTGGGGGGCAGACACGGTCCTCTGCTCTGCTCTCACTCTGCGCGCGTGCGCATGCCGGCCGCTGGCGCTGCCCGAGACCGGCCAGGTTGAGTCGCCATCAACGCCATGCGCAAGGGGGCCCCGGGAGCTTGCCTCTTCCTTATCCACCTTCCCCATCCGTTTAAAGTCGACATGCACCTTCCCCTTTTCTTCCCTCTCTCTCTCGGTCACCGCCGGTGAGCTCGCGGTGCTCAACCAAATTGGCCGCACTCGAGCACCCTCCGTCTAATTGCCTGAGCACGTTGCTTCATCACCCTCATGCGCACTCCTTGAGTCCAGCCACACCCCTTCTTTTTGCTTAGTGGTCCGCGGGTCGCCAATGTCGTCGCAGAGTCCGGTAGGGCGCCGCCGCGGTACTCTTCACTGTGACCAGTGCTCTGCGGTGATCTCCTCCCATCCCTTTTTCGTGTCCTAGGATCTCAGAGACATCCATAAGCTTATGCTCGTGTTCGTTTCCCGTTTCGTGCTCAGTTTGTGCTGGAACGCCGTAGAGGTCGTCGGAGAACGCCGCCGCAAGCCCTGTCATCGTCGTCGTACCAAAGGATGGCAGTGGTTCGGGTTCGGGGCGGATATCCGCGGGTTTCGGTTCCAGCGGGTTCGGGTCTAATTTTTCGCCCACGGTTTTTGGGTTCGGATATCCGAAACTTATCGGGTTCGGTTTCGGGTTTCGGTTTTCACCCGCGGATATCCAATGGATATCCAAAATATAACATTTTTAATAAAATCTTATATATTTTTATAAGTAAATTATTTATATAAGTTATAAATTTGTTCTAAATTGAATAATGAAATTATGTGTTGTTTATTGTCTCTTGTTTAGATATTTGAATACATAATATATATCATACATTTGTTGTTAAAAATTCTTTATTATTTTTCTTATTGTTATATAGCGGTGGGTTTCGGTTAATCCGTCGGGTTTCGGGTATCCGCGGGTTTCGGTTTCGGGGATAGATTTTCACCCGAATCAGTTTCGGTTTCGGGTTCGGCTTTTAAGTTCGGGTTTCGGTTTTGGGTGCCCAGATACTACATCCGATCCGAATCCGACCCGTTGCCATCCTTAGTCGTACCTCCTCGGACCTTTTTTGCTTCGACCATCGTGAGCATCTTGCTGCGGTGAGCTTCTTTATGCTCTAGCTGTAGTCGGTCAGGCTCTAGGAGTTTCTTAGCCGCGGGAACGCGGCGTGCCGTCGGTAACCGCGCCCACCGAGCCGCCATGGCCGGTGGGGAGCTTGCTGCCGTGCCCTAAATGTCAGGTTGAGCGCGTTTATAGAAGTGCTTGCTTGTAGGGAGCTTGTGGTTGTGCTCGCCCTCACCAGAGAAATCACCGGCGGCGGGCTGGCGCGGCTTGCGCCGCCGCGCGCGCGGTACCGCGTCTGAGCGGGAGGCAGGAGAGGGGAGGGGGCGAGCTGGGCCGTGTTGGGCCGGTCTAGCAGCACAGGGAGGCGAGTGAGCACAGGGAGAGGAGTGGGCCGCGCAGTAGGCGGTGTGGGCCGGTCTGCCAGCTCGGGCCCGTGCAGTGTAGTTCGTTTCCTTTTATTTTTCTAGGAAATAAATAGTGACGGTATTTGTCTATTTTGTATGAATTATTATATAGCACCAAAAATCACGAAATAAATTGTGTAGTTTCCTTGTGTTATGGAGTATTTATGAAAAATATGAAAAATGGAATTTGAGTACTTTCTGTATCTGATAAATATATGCATTTTAATTAGAAAATGATATTTTCAGAAATTTTGTAGCTCAAAATAATTATCTAAAAATGATGAAAATTATTGTGTCACTATTCTAAGCTGTGAGCTACCTCCACAAAAATCTGTAGCTCATTTGGATAAAGTTTAATTATTTTATAAATTACCCTTATTTAAATAAATAATTAAAATGATATTAAGTATTAACTAATTAGGGTTTTATGTATGATTTTTGGGTTTAGTGAAGACCCTGGATCATCAACCCAATATGATCTTTAGCACTTTACGAAATGATTTCATGATAGTACCAACATGTACAAAAGTTTGGGTCTGCTTTGATAAATTTGGCTTAAACAATAAATTCAAAATTAATTTAGGGATTTAAAATATTTAATAAAAGGGTAATATGAATTAGGAAAATGATTAGTTTAGTTTTTTATTACTTTGAGCATTGTTTGGAGACCATTAGGCACTTAACCCTTGCTGTCCCATGGCATGTAATGATTTATTTGTTGTAATTATAATCACCATGTATAAATGAATGAATCCCTAAGTATAATATCGATGAGAGGAGGTTGTTAGCTTGCAACTTTATCGTGAAGGAAAGTTTTACTCAACTTTTAAATTAAGGTTACTTCCTATTGATTAGTGATTTTGCGCATCTCCTGCATCATGGCATATATATCATCATGTTAAGTGTTGTATTATTATTTCGTGCAGTGAACGCGCGGTGATTATTATCTGAAGCGTGTCCCGAGTAAGGTCTTCACTCGGTGGACGGGGATCCTTCTCGGAGATTGACTTCAGGGTTCTGTCCACTTCAAGCAACAGGCAAGCCCCGGTGCATTCAGCCCCTCTCCTTGTGATTTGAAAAATGTTTATAAATGAATTAATCTATTGCATTAAGTTGATAGGAGTTGATTGATAACCCAATTGCTGCATTACCAACCTTGACCACTAAAATTCCTTAAAACCATTTCAAAAATAAAATATTTGAAAATGCTTAGCCCTACTTGAATAATTTAGATTTGCACAAAATGCTATTTTTGAGCTATTGTGATATATTATTGAGTAATTCATGAAAAAGGAAATTGGTAATATTCCCGTTCGGTGGCTGTGCACCTGATTAGTACATCGTCACCGACGGGAGGGGATGTTTCTTTGGGTGGTTGTATCTCTTGGGTTAGAGTCCCAAGGTTTGACCACCGATGGAAAAGGAAAATGTTTCGCTCGGTTGATGTGCACATGGAGCGGCGTTCCCCATGTCTTGTCATCCGGCAGGCATGGATTTGGAAACAGTTGGGTAACTTTGTACTTGGGTTAGAGTCCTAATGCATGGTTGCCGGCGGAAAACAAATTATGGACCATTCGTTGTAGGCCTGCTGGATCGAGACTTTGCAACTAGTCACATACTACGGAAGGCCCTATCTCCGGTGGCTCTATTGCTTGAACCGACAACCACGCACTGGGAGTGGAGAGATAGCGAGAGTAGCGTGTACCCTCGTGGCCGTCGTGCCTGGAGACGAGAGGAGTACTACGCTCTCGGGTGGCGCAGGACCGGTTCAGGGATAGAAAAGCCGTGGTAGACGGGGTTGGCATATGCAAACTTAGGTGCTACATATGCAGTGTGGATAGGGATCCCTAGCTGGGTATTAATCGATTCGAATCGTCGTTGCTCCTCGGTTAATGAAGACTTGATCCACTGACTTACCCCGAAAAGTGGTTCGGAGTTAGAATGTTTTTGAGAATGAATAAAAAGTTGAAAATGAAGGATACATATGAAAGAATTGAGAACTATTGATATTGATTATAATAATGTTGACTAAAATACTGAAAATTGGATTAGTATTGCTTTTCCGCAAAATGTTTTGACTCTTGCTAAAGCCTTACCTTGACTCCACTCAGCCTGCATTCCTGAGTCTCATTCATTTTTCTTAGTCGTGTAAGTCTTGCGGAGTACCCCAGTACTCAGGGTTTCTTAACCCCCTCTTACAGGTGAGTTGAGTGTACAATTCTTCGTGGGACCGTGCCGGTTGATGGATCGTGCATGTATGAAGATGTGTATAACCCTTGGGTAGGGTGTCTAGTTGTATAACGCTACTCCACTACGAAACTCTGGTTTGGGATAATGTCAATTATATTTGTAAATCTATGTCTATGTAATACTTCCGCACTCTTCACTCTGATTTATATTATTTATGTAAACTATTGTAATACCTGCAAGGTCTTTACAATGAGATCCTCGGGGAAATCAGGCTTTCCTTGGAATACCCGGCAGGCCACCTAGGTCAAGGGAAACTCGTGCAGACTGATCGTGGGTCCTTAGGGACGATGACGGTGCACGTGGGCCCTATGATTAAGGTGGTTCTGTCACAAGTGGTATCAAAGCATTTCATTGTGAAGAACTTGCAGTATTACTTTACAAAAACTTCAAAATGATTTCGAATGAATAAAATTAATGGGGTAGTTTGGTCCGAGTTGTTTCTAAACTTTCCTCATTCATTCTATGTAATCTTTCCTTGATTCTTTCTATAGGTCTATAGATAGGTCTTGAGTTTGGTAGTGGATTAGCTCACCAAGTATGCCCTATGTTGGAAAATGTTGAGTGCATGTCACCCTAGTGTTTGATCGATATATACGTATATATATCCGAGTATGCTGAATCGCGTTGGAACGCTCATGCATCATGACATTACAACTATTAATAATTCCCTCAATATGAAGTATATCTATATTTTCAAAAATAAAACTTACTTCAAAAGGTATTTTGTTAAAAATAAAAATCCCTACCTTTCTTCTAAACCGATGGATCCACAAGACCCTGCTACCGGAATTGACAAGTGCCTAACCATGTTCGGAACCCCTACAGAGATGTGGCAATCACTACAGGGAGTAGGTTACCCAAGGCTGTTGGCGCTTCTTAACGTTAGCAGAAAAGTCCGCAAGCGCACGAAAGTACCGTTGTAGCCTTCACCCGGAAGTATTCAAGGTATCGTAATTTTCTAGAGGAACGGTCTTTGTACTTAGTCTCTTAAACTAGTTTACTCAGAAGAGACGGAAGGGATAGCTTGGGTAGAGATGTTCTTCTAAGGTCAAACGCATATAAGCAATGGAAACTTTCCCACTACTTGCTTGCTTCAGGCCCACTGACGCACCTGGTCTGCCAGGCGATACCAGTATCAGCGCTATTCCACGTCCGAACTTGGGGGGATGCTGGTACGAGTGGACAGGGCTGTCACCACCTGCCACCTACCCCTCTGCCCGTGGGCGCGCGCAACATACGAAGGTAGACTCCGACCTAGACACCACGTCTACGAAGGCGACTACTGCTCTAGCGACATACAGGAACATCCGTCTCTATCAGGAGTCCTCTTACTAGAGCATCCGTCCAAAGGACGAACGACGATCCCACAAACAAGTAGCTTTATGGAAGTAACATGCCTAATGAATCAAACCAAACTTGAACACGAACTTCTTACTTCAAGTAGCAAGACGATCGTAGAGGTACAAGTTGGATCGAGAGCCGACAAGCCCGGCACTTCGTCCACCCGGAGGCAGAACTGCTTTGACCCCGCCCTTTCTCCAGCTCTTGTCCCTCTCTCACTCCCTATACTAAATTAGCTATAAGCTAATGGAATGGAGCTTGCTCTTCCTCTCTACATTGTGACCTCTTGTGCTGGTGAATGCAATCATGAATAGGTGTAGAGAGGAGGCCTCCTTTTATAGCTTGAGAGGAGGGGGTTCTATGCAAAAGTGTAACAACCCTAAAAATCCACACAACCTAAAAATCCCAATCAATTAAAATTTTTCATTTATTTATTATGAAAACCCATTTTTCTTGTGCAAGCATATAGATTTCATTATGAATTTGGTAAATAAAGGAGTATAGCTTGCATTTTAATTCCATTCACATAGAATAATAGCTTATGCATCACATTTGGGATTTATTGCAATTTATATTTGTATTTACTCAATACTTAAAATGGGTAATATATGTATTTATACACTTAAGTGAAAATAGAAAAGGAAAAAGAAAAGAGAAGAGAGGAAGAACGGAAGCCAGCCTGTCGGCCCACGTTGCGGCCCGGCAACGCGCGCGCGACCGGCACACACGCGCTCGCGCTCGCGCTCGCTGCCAACCCGGGGCCCGCATGTCAGCCGCCTTCCCCTTCCACTGTTTCTCTTCCACACGAAGACGGTGGCCGACAGGGTCATGCGAATGGCGTGACCGACTGCGCCACGCATGGCAGAGCCCTGACCCCGCTGTTCCCCTCCTGTCCCCTCCTTTCTTGGCCGCCAAGCGAACCCGCGCCCATCCGGAGCCCTAGATCCACTCGAGCCACGGCCCTTCGATCGGTCGAGCGCGATCAGGACCGTTCGCCATTGGAGCTGGCCAAGCTCGCCTATAAAAAGGAGCTCACCCCGAAGCCCTACCCTCATCTCCCCTCGCTGCCACCGCGGCACAGACTGGCACACTGCACCAAACCGAGAGAGAGAGCGTAGGAGAAGGGCGGAGCAGAGGAGGAGAAGCTGCCGGAGCGCTGCCGCCGCGGAGCACGCCGGAGCCGGACACGGAGGAGAAGCCCGAGCTACGGACGAGGAGCGGCACGGCACTGTGATCACTCTGCACGGCTCCAACTCGCTACTGCACCGCCATCCTAGCTTCACCGACACCACGGTGAGCCACCGCACGCCATGTCCGAACCTCGCCCTGCTTTTGCCATGGCGTTCCGCCCACGGGACGCGCAGGCACGAGCCTTTACCGGCTCAGGAAGATCACCTGCACCATGCACTCATGCGACCGGCCGAAACCCCCGGACTACAAGCTTGCTAGACCGAGAACGCAGCACGACGCGTTCTCGGCGGAGCGCGCTCACCACCGACGCGTTCCGATGCCAAATCACCCGTTCCGAGCAATCCGACTAGCACCCATATAGGTTAGAGCGTCGTGGAGCACCGCCACGACCCCTTGAGCTAGCTGCGCGGATCTAAGCGCTAGAGGAAGCCTCGTCCGCAGTGCGCCGCGACCTCGCCGGAGCGCCGCCGCGGACCGGAGCCAAAAGGAGGCCCTGCCCTGTCACTAGTTCACCACTAAGCGGACGTATGCCCGTTTAGTCACGCCAATTTGACTGAACCACGTCTAGTTATGCCAAAACGAGACCGTAATCACCTTGCCGTCGTCAGCCGCCACCGGCGACACGCCGCCACCACAACCGAGCACCTTCGGAATCTCGGTAGCTAAAATTGGTAGTTGGTATACCATCGCCATAGACCCTGGAGGCGTATACATCTCCTAGAAGACCTCCTTAGCCCCGCCGGAACCTCCCAGTCGCGGCGACATCGCCGCCGATGACTGGAGCATCTCAATACCGCGACCAGGAACAAAAACCGACCACCTCGGACAAGCTTAGTTGCGGAAGATCGAACCTCCATAGCCCGGAACACCGCGAGGTGCGTTCTCGGGGAAACGTGATCACCGCCGACACGATCCGCCTCGCCTAAATCCGTTTCGAGTATCCCCGATCGCCTCGCGCTGCGGAGAGAGGCCGACGAGGTTCGCCAAGTCTGCCTCAGCACCGCTGCGTAGATAGCCGAGCCCCGAATCATGTCTGTCGCCTTGGCTACGTGTGCCTCCACCTCGTCGGAGAACCGCCGTATGCCGAGGGAGAGAAGGAGGCCATACCACGACTCTAACCCGCCACCATCTGGCCGGACGACTGCCTGAGCACGCCAATTGGGGAAAGCCGAGCCCTGTCTTGCCGAAATATGGTCATCGCCGCCCTGTCATCGTACGCCGCATCGGAGAGACCGCCGCCTTGAACAGACGCCCTGAAACCCTGCTAGCACCAAATCTCCGATTCGCCCGAGCCTCCCCGGGAGAGCTCGGGAGAGCAGCACCCTCGGCGCACCAAATCTCCGATTCGCCCGAGCCTCCCCGGGAGAGCTCGGGAGAGCGGCACCCTCAGCGCCCAAATGTCCGATTCGCCCGAGCCCCGCCGAGGTACGCCGAGCTATGCCGAGCTCCGCCGAGCTACGCCGAGCTACGCCGAGCTCCGTCGAGCTACACCGAGCTACGCCGAGCTCCGCCGAGCTACGCCGAGCTATGCCGAGCTACACCGAGCTCCGCCGAGCTACCCCCGACCTCTGAGAACCAACCCCGACCACCGCCGAGCTATGCCGAGCTCCGCCAAGCTACCCCCGACCACCGCCGAACTACGCCGAGCTCCGCCGAGCTACCCCCGACCACCGCCGAGCTCCGCAGAGCTACGCCGACGCCAGCGACTCTCTGGGAACCAGCATCGAACACCTGGTGGGCGACCATCGGGTCTGTGTTCTGATGAGGCGCCACATGCCGCACTACTGGACCCGCGCGCCACGTGGACCAATCCCGAGCTGCCCCTGATTAACCGACCAATTTTCCCATTTTCAGAAAATAGGATAATCTTCGGAAATTCATAACTTATTCATTCGATGTCCAAAAATTGCGCACCATATATCAAAATTCTCAGAAAAATGAGATCTACAATCTAAGACTGTGTTTGTGTACATTTGGCTCTTTATTTTATTGGATTTTTCTAAAATACTCTATAGGAGTCGCTGACGCGACTATTTCGTGTTCGATTTCAGAGCCGGAGGAGGATCTGACTAAGAAAGACGACCACGAGTACTTTCAGGAGCTAGGAGACGACTACGAAGGTGCCACGTCCCACCAAATCCTTAGATCCTATTTACGCATTGCAAATGACATTGTTGCTATTGCTCTATGATTATGCATGGATTGGTTGCATGATAGTATGTTTGAATTCCCTGCCTTGATAAGACTATACCCTGCTATCCGCTGTTAGGTTAGCTGCTGCTTAATTTACTGTTACTCTTCCACTACATACTACTTGCTATATGCTATATGGTGGAATTGGGACGGTGTATATCTGATTATAACCACTGCGAGAGAGTGCTGCGTGCGTCTTGGGTGCGTGGTAAGGGTTGATGTCGACCAAGTGGGATGTGAGACAAGCCCGTGGGGCAAGTCGTGCCGGGGGTGCAACCTGGGCATCCCCACGAGAGATACCTGTGGCGGGTAATGACTTATGAGGTGGTTCCGGGATGTGCATTGAAGTCCCGTGAGCGGAGGTGCCGTGATGGCACGGGGAGAGTATCCCCTAAGTGGAGATGCCTGCTTGGTCACAACCTAGGATCTGACTCGTGACCGGAAACATCTGGATTCCCTTGCTACTCACTCGCTTCTGATGGGCGGGAGACGGCTGGACTACTTGGTAGGGCGGTGCCACTACTGCTAGATTGAGAGGTGATAAGGGTGGACGGTGACGGATGGCAGATTCCCGTACCGTTCTAGATGCGCAGTACCACTGATGGGGCCCGGTACTGCGTCTCCCAGTCTCAGTGTGATGGTGTTGGATCCGGAATGTCCCAGGGCTGAGTGGCAAGGTGGCATCGACCTAGGCAAGCAAGCACCCGGAATTCTGCCTAGATGATTGTACAGCATCGATGATGGCTAATCTTGTGAGTAGTAAAACCTCTGCAGAGTGTATGGTTGATCGATTGATACATAAGCCAACTCGATGGCTATGGACCTTTCCTAATGTTTCTGCAACCACTATTAGATGAGAGCATATTCTTTTCTCCCCCTGGATAACATTTTTCCGGCAGTGTACCCGTTGTGGTAGTGTGCCGCTGAGATAGGCCCGAGAGGGAGTTGGGCCTGTCGAATGAGAGTGAGGTGTGGGTATGTGAGGTGTGGTGATGGGAAAAGGGATGATGGTGTTAACTGGTGATAAAACTTGACTAATTAAACATTGATTACAGCTGCATAGGAAAACCTCAGCCTATAGGTTTGCTTGTATAGCCTTGCATCCACTTTCCACAAAGCAAATGCTGCATAGGTGGGCTCCGTGGCTAGTACAAATCGTACTGATAAATTTGCTGTCAAGTGACGAGAATGAGGACGACTTCGAGGGAGATGATGACGAGGAATAGGGTCACGTGCTACACTCAAGTTGGCCTTGAAGGATGAATCGTTTCCGCATCTTCTAAAGCTTCTCTGAATGTTGATTCCGCCAGTGTGGCGATGTAATAAGTATTTATGTAAGACTTATTTACCGTTGTATGGATCCTGGTGTCAACTGAGATATGGGTAATTTCATGGATTGTCCCAAGCAATCTGTTGAATTACAATTCGAGCCTGTGGATTTTCCTTCGTGGAAATCGAGGTCGTTTCAGGATCATCCCCACATGGAAGGACCTAAACCGACCTCCAAAGGGCGGTTTCCACTTTCCATCTGTGTTGATCGTAGGTGGGACCGTCCTTAGGGAACCGCCCTACAACCGCCAGAAGAAAACTGGGCCCGAGAGGCCCCACCAGGGGGTGGCCGCCCCCGGGACCGGTCGGTCCCCTGGTGGGCCCGTTTGGCCACCACCTTCACGTGGTTGGTTCTCCTCTGGGCCTAGACCTCTCCTATGGTTACGAATGGGCCCAGATTTGTAATAAAGGTGGGCTTCTTTGTTATTTTTGGTTGCGCATTCTCTGAATTCACATTTCTCCTTTACGTTTTCCAATTGGTGTTGTGCGCTTCCACTTGTTTCACCATAAATCCTGCAAAAACATAAACACTAGGGGTACAAGTGAAACTCTGTTAATAACATATGTCTATGTGTTAAAGTATGATAGTTTCTCTCCCTTTAGGCATAAGTTGGCGGTTAAAAATGATTTATAAGGACCGCCAACAAGACCCCCAAGCTTAACCTTTGCTCGTCCTGAGCAAATAGCTAAGTATGGTTGTTGATCAGGAGTTGCTACAATGTCGATCATATTTCAAATGTACCAAGTTTATAACAAAGTTTTCCATCGTAATTTGAATAAATCAACATGCTATCCACCCTGCTATTATTTTGAAATAAATGGGGCCTTTTAGCCATCTCAGGTCTTGGGTGATTGCAAGACCGAACAGATTCATAGACATTGCTTATCATTCATCCCAAGATGAACCATCTTTCCGGAGGTTTTGAAAATTTTTGCAAAGAAATGTAAGTTTCTCAAATGATTCTCTCGATCGCTCAAAGTATATGAATACCTCACCAAAGGCATTGTAATGTTGCCTTTCATATCCTACCACTAAGGCTTATGAGTGGAGTTTTGGGCAGGTATAAAGGTGGGCATACTTGCATCACATATATTGCTAAGTCAAAAACCGAACCACAAGGAGATACAAGTCATATACTTTGATTGAGATGTGCCAGTGTGTGGAGCATGAAGATGGTGGAATCCTAATTTCTAAATATTTTGGCACTCCATGCATCATGAATTTCTCCTATATTGGATGGAATGAAACTTTTTTAAGGGATATGGGCTATAAGATCATATATCCATACTATTATTTTTTTCTTCTTCTTCTTTTTTTTAACAGGTACTTGGAACTTTTTTCCGTTTGTTTATTGCATGCCCCTTGGCATGTTTTTTGTTTTTTTCTTTTAAGCATAACCCATATCTCTTGTTAGTATTTGAAGAAATTTGGCTGGAGAGATGTCATGATGGAATGCAAGGAGTAATTATATGGTGAAAAATGAATGCGCGGCTTCTCAGGGTAAGAGTCGGCATTTTTATTTAATGGATAACAAATGCGCGGCTCTCAAGGTAAGAGTCGGCATTTTTATTTGGTGGATAACAAATGCACGGCTCTCAAGGTAAGAGTCGGCATTTTTATTTGGTTGAAGAGTGCGCAACTCTCAGGGTAAGAGTTGTCATATTTTTGGTGGATGGATGGGTACATGTTGTGCGCAACTCTCGGGGTGAGAGTTGGCTTTATCTGGTGGGTGCATGTGAATATCAATCATGGGTGCATGACCATAATCTCACTTAGGTCACAACAATTCGACCTAACTCAATGTTCCACAAGCAGCATATGACTAAAGGGTTTGCATAATTGAAATGTGTCATATGGCCTTGGTAGGTATTTCATAATTATTGAGGAACTTTTATTTTTGAAAGTTTTTGAAAATAAAACTCCAGATGTCAAGTTTCGCTCAGAACAAAGTCATAGCACAGCCCATGTCACCATATCATATCAGGCAATAACTTAGACAAGATTAAGCATGTGCAATCCATTAGTCCAAGTTTTTAGGATGAGACATTTTTAGCTGATAAACCCAAACCTTAGAGAAAGCTCGATAATAAAATGGGTACAGGTGAAACATAAGACAGAGCAACTGTTCATCATTTCAACAAGGGTAGAAACTAACACATCTTAACACATATAAGAGAGGAGAACATATCTCAACTTTTTTAAGTTGGAGAATTTTAAAAAGAAATGTGAGATACAAATTACCTTTGTGGGAGCCCTCCCCCAACCTTGCTTTTGACTTACCAATGTGTTTCACCTGGGGGTGCTGCTAATTGGTGGTGCCTCAGCTTGATGTGCAGTTTGTGGCCTCTCTTGAGCGCACTAGGAAGCTCCCCCAAGCTTGTTTTTATGGTGGTATTGAGATAACAAGACAACAAAACTTGGGGTTGGAAGATGAATTACTCTTTTTCTTCAAGATTTTATTTATCATTATATTTTTATTTTTTTCTTTTCAAGGTTCACCTAAGAAATACTTGTCTCTGCTGTCATCTAAAGACTTACCCTCATGGAGTTGATAAATTTCTGCAAGGGGTTAGTCCATAAGATTAACCAAAATCTATACTAGCAGCTTTGGTTCCAAGATCAAACTAGACACCACGTCTAATTTGTCAAGATAGACTTAAGAATCTAAGCACCATGCTTACATTAAAAATCCTATAGAGGCATGATCTCACATCCCAGCTTCAAACTAAACACCGTGCTTAGTTAGAAAGATGTAAGACCAACACTTCCAAACCAAAACTTACTAGCATAGAGAAAGGAAATATGACAGGATAACCAAGAGTCATTCAACGGAGACAGATTTTTGAACAAAGGAACCTAGTTAGAAGTTTGCTCAGCCAATCTATTCAAACCCAAACAAGGCTAGGATAAGAGAGCAAAGAAAGGCATGCCTTGCTTCATCTCCAACATGAATTTCTTCCATTATTCATGATAAAAACTCAAAGTTCATTAATCAAAATGCAACACCATGTCACAATTTTGATTAAAGAAGGCTAGTTTAACCTAAGCACCATGCTTAAATTAAAAAGCCTATGGATGTACCACAAGTGTACTCATGTGAATACACCCAAACTCAGAGCATATGGCATGAACAGAGGAAGAGCATGATATTATATTTTCATGGAGACAAATATGAGTGAATGAGTTGGTCAACATTACCTTGATATACCTGGATGTGTGTACCAACAGCATGTATGGATGAACCATCAGAGTTGTCGCTGTGGTGGCTCGGTTTTCATCTCAGGTGACTACCAAGGCGTGGGTTGGAGTCCATCACTATTAGTAGCATGTCGTCGTGTAGCAAGTCATTTATTGGTAACTCCTACATATTAGTGACTCACATACATGACAAATGTAGGAGGAACAACTCATGCAAGCTTCTAACTAGAAGGAATATTGCGACCATGACTTCCCTTTGTTGTGTCTTTTTTTAGAATCTTTAAACGAAGTGTGATCCAAGATATGCATGGAGTCATGGTTGGTCAAAGGAGTGAGAGAGATGTTGCACAAACCACTGTTGAAGATGAAGGAGGTTTATGGAAGTCATGTGTCCTGTCCTGGTTGCGTGATGACTCACTTGGTGTTGTGCAACGTGCAGGGGAGATCTTGAAGGTGTGTTAGGTATGCTTGAGAGATCTCTCCCACACTTATTCTTGTACCTGCTTTATTTTGATAAAAAGAAAACAAAACAAGAGCAACAACAACAACAAGTAAGGACTCTATTGGCTATAAGATCAGAGAGCAAGAAAGATTTTATTATTATTTCTTTATTAGTTTTATTGAAAACTTGTTCACTCAACTTTTTATAAACAAGGCCACGATAAAGATGCAGAGAAAGATATGCCTTGGTTTATCTCCATATCAGATTACTTTCATTGATTATGTCAACAACTCAAAGTTCATTAATCAAATGAAGACAGTTATAAGAAGTTGGTGAACATTTATTTACCTTGGCATACCTGAGTATATGTACCGGTAACATATATGTATGAGGCGTTGAAGTTGTTGTTGCGGCTAGCATGATGGTTTTGCTCAGGTGATCTCTGAAGCCAGGCCACACACATCAATGCGCATGGGCCATGGGCCTTGATGATACTAGCAAAGGTTCAGAAGAGGGAGACTCCCAATCTTTTTTTTCTTTTTTTCGTAGTTTTCTTTCTTCTTCTTTTTTAGTCTCCCTCACCTCTCTTCTTTTTTTTCTTTCATTCATTTTTTCTTCTCTTTTTTTAAGGCGAGGCTGACATCTTCATCATCATTTTTTTAATGACCCTTTGGTGTGCATGGAACCTGGGTTTCTCACCGTCCTCCCTCACACTTGGACTTTTGCATAAAAGTCAAGTGCAGAGTTAGGGCCTTCTTATGAGTGTGTTCCATTACTTAGGAGTGCATCAAGCTTTTGTAGTTGATGTCGTTCCATGTCGTCAAGCATCAAATGACCCGAGTTCTTCTTAATCTTTCCTGAAATGGTTAGCGACATACCCGAAGGTGCATACTAACTTGACAACATGCCCTCACCATTCAAAGAAGATATATATATATATATATTAAAAATAACAATAGTAATAATAATAATAAAATATATATATTTTTTAAGGATAATCCGGGGTATCTCCCGGCAGTGCTTAAGTTATGGTCTTAAGCTTGACCGTGGGAACTTCTTCTTGCAGCAATCAATGGTGGTGTAGTTCCCAGCTTTACCACCAATCATATTAAAATTCAAGGTGCAAGGTACGCACCATCGTACTACTACGGGATTTGCAATGTTCATGACAAACATAAGCATTCACAACCATTCTCTCAAAAAGTTGAACGACTAGAATCAAGAAATGGTTGCGAGATCCTCGTAGAAGCAGGTGGTCCGAAGCGAAACAAACTCTGGAGACCTTGAGCATGAAACGTGAGGGACCTCAAAACCATGCTTGTTAGCGGGCCCCTTCTTGGCTCTAGAGTTGTTGCTTCGGGCATGTCCGTGGCATGGAAGTTTTCATTCTCAAAAGATATATCATGGAGGATGACCACTAAACCTTGACCATTATCGAGAACAATGTTCTTGATGGACGGAGGGACATGCATCTTGTTCGAGCAAGGGCGCAGGAGAAGGATTCGCATACTCGAACAAGTAGCTTTGCTTCGCCTTTAGGTTTTCGAGCAAGTGCTATGGCTGGCAGAAGTAAAACTTTCAAACTTCTCATCGGGGCTCCCTTCTTTTTTTATATATATAAATAAGAATTTCAAGAGAGTGCCCTATGAGAAGATCAAAATCAGGGATGGCATAGATGAGGAAGTATAAGAAACTTCGGTTTCGTTAATTTCTAATGGCACAACCCTAACAATCCCACAAAACTCAAAGATGAGTGCGGATGGACTTCTTAAAAGTTTGTCGGTCGGGACTAGCGGCATATCACCCTAAAAGGGTTTCCGCTGGAATGAAAGTCGTCCCAACTGTGAGATTGTGCAGGGCTTTCACGGAAGTCCCCTTTAATGAGCAAGACATGGTTGTGGTGGGTGAAAGAATCTGAATTTCTTTAGAAGAACGTTTCACTTCCAATAAGCAACAACCGTACTTTCGATGACTCCGCATTAGGGGAGACTTCCTAAGAAATGTCAGAATTTTGTGCCAAGAAATGTTTTGAAGTTCTTCCATAATCCTCGAATTTTGATAGCGAACTTCGAAGGATAAAACATTCCTTCCTTCAGTGTTTGTGGTTCGAGCGAGGGCTCAACAGATGAATCGAAGGGTGGCAAGGGAAAGGATTCGGCTACTGAGTGCTCTTCAGAACTTGACATGCCCTTGTATGGAGGGGTTTGGGTATGATGACGGGAGAAGCGTGCTTCTCTAGGATGTAAACAAGGATTTTCCTCTATTCCGTCATGGTTTTTATGAAAACGGCCCTCCAAGGGTTATGTCAAAGCATAGGGCAGCATCTATGTCTAGATCCGAACAAAGGATATGCAAAAGCACATTATCGGATAAAGACAAGTCTAGGTCAGCATGTATAAACATTGTAAACCTGGCCTAGACTGTACCTATGGACTCCTTCTCGTTTTTGTCAAAGTCAAGGTTTGCCCTTGGTAGAGCGGCGATACGAGACATGGGTAAGAATGCAAGATAAAACTTGATCTTAAGTTCATCCCATTCTCTATTTGCACTTTCTACGGCATCAGTGTACCGTTGTTTTGCCTCCCCTTGAGGGAGAACAGAAACAACTTCCACTTAAGAATTTCTTGTGTCACGCCAGGAATGCTTAGGCATGAACACAATTCCTCGAATTTTTGCAAGTGCTCAAAAGAATTTTCATTGTCGTGACCAAAGAAGGGTTTTGTCCGAACCATAGCTTTGAATCTTGGGTGGAGTTCATAACTGGATGGAAATTTTGGTTTTGAAAAATAATGTGGTTCAAAGAACTCCCCTTTGAAGCAGAAGAATTTTGAACTTGGAGCTGGCTTCATGGTGAAAGGATCGGATAAAAAGGAATATTTTGTTTTTATATAAAGAAAATATAAAAGATTTTTTTATAAAACACAAGGATATACGGGTGAACTAGGTTCGGAGATAAATACGACGACCGTTCCCCAACAACGGCGTCAGAAAGCTTGTTGGCGCTTCTTAGCGTCAGCAGAAAAGTCCGCAAGCGCACGGAAGTACCGATATAGCCTTCACACGGAAGTATTCAGGGTATCGTAATTTCCCAGAGGAACGGTCTTTGTACTTAGTCTCTTAAACTAGTTTACTCAGAAGAGACGGAAGGGATAGCCTGGGTAGAGAGGTTCTTATAAGGTCAAACGCATATAAGCAATGGAAACTTCCCCACTACTTGCTTGCTTCAGGCCCACTGACGCACCTGGTCTACCAGGCGATACCAGTATCAGTGCTATTCCGCGTTCGAACGTCGGGGGATGCTGGTACGAGTGGACAGGGCTGTCACCACCTGCCACCTACCCCTCTGCCCGTGGGCGCGCGCAACATACGAAGGTAGACTCCGACTTAGACACCACGTCTACGAAGGCGACTACTACTCTAGTGGTGTACAGTAACATCCGTCTCTATCAGGAGTCCTCTTACTAGAGCATCCGTCCAAAGGATGAACGACGATCCCGCTAATAAGTAGCTTTATGGAAGTAACATGCTTAATGAATCAAACCAAAGTTGAACACGAACTTCTTACTTTAAGTAGCAGGACGATCGTAGAGGTACAAGTTGGATTGAGAGCCGACAAGCCCGGCACTTCGTCCACCCGGAGGCAGAACTGCTTCGACTCCGCTCTTTCTCCAGCTCTTGTCCCTCTCTCACTCCCTATACTAAATTAGCTATAAGCTAATGGAATGGAGCTTGCTCTTCCTCTCTATATTGTGACCTCTTGTGCTGGTGAATGCAATCATGAATAGGTGTAGAGAGGAGGCCTCCTTTTATAGCTTGAGAGGAGGGGGTTCTATGCAAAAGGATCATCCCCACATGGAAGGACCCAAAACGACCTCCAAATGGCAGTTTTCACTTTCCATCTGTGTTGATCATAGGTGGGACCGTCCTTGGGGAACGGCCAGAAGAAAACTGGGCCTGAGAGGCCCCACCAGGGGGCGGCCGCCCCCGGGACCGGTCGGTCCCCTAGTGGGCCTGTTTGGCCACCGGCTTCGCGTGGTTTGTTCTCCTCTGGGCGTAGACCTCTCCTATGGTTACGAATGGGCCCAGATTTGTAATAAAGTTGGGCTTCTTTGTTATTCTTGGTTGCGCATTCTCTGAATTCACATTTCTCCTTTACGCTTTCCAATTGGTGTTGTGCACTTCCACTTGTTTCACCATAAATCCTGCAAAAACATAAACACTAGGGGTACAAGTGGAACTCTGTTAATCGCATATGTCTATGTGTTAAAGTATGATAGTTTCTCTCCCTTTAGGCATAAGTTGGCGGTTAAAAATGATCTATAAGGACCGCCAACAAAGGCCACTAAAGTATTTTGTCCCGCACTGTTCTCCTTGGTCGTCGAGATTTGGAGTGTCCCTACAGATCCTAGTCAGAGTATTAACAATAGATCAACCACAACTTTACTTTTGAAAACGTCAAAAGCTTTTATAAATTAAAAATGTTTGAAGAGAGCAAATTTAAAAATGATTCTTCTGGCCTCTCTTGTGCTTGCTAAAAGATCTGGTGATGACTTCTGACAACTCAAGTCAAAGATGAGTTTCGAAAACCAATTTGATTGCAAAAGCCATGCCGGTTTTGTTTTAAGTAAACGAAAGGAAGCGATGCTTTGATTTGAAAACGGAACCATTCAAACCAAGTTTTGAAAATTGTTTCAGAAAATAAGGCATTCAAAAGGGTTTCATTTTCAAAACTCGTATTGATTTTAAAATTATTTTCAAATTGTTCCGATTCTAAAGCCAAACAAAAACACTTCCCAATTTCCAAACGGTTTCAATTCAATCATCTTGAAAGGTTTTTGGCAATTGTACGTTTTCTACAAATTGTTTTGACTCCGCATACCACCATTGTTAAAGCACCTTTGACCAAAAGCCCATTGCAAAAGAAATTATGAAACGACTTAGTTTCTAAATTCTTTCTTTCAAAAGTCACCAATGCCTTAGAATTTAAAAAGAACAATATTCTAAAAACGATTTCTCAAAAGGCTCCTTTGTCCTTCTCTTACTTGGAATATCAAGCTGATGCTAGTACCTCGATGGGATAAGTCGTTCCCGACCTACGGTACCACTATGAAACTTGGGGCCACATGTGGGATGCATCCACATGGCTTGCCGCCGAGTGTATGCGGGTATCGTGGTATGATCGTGACCGCCCTCAAATGGTACTGGGCACAACTAAATTTCCAAATTAGACTCTGTTAAAAATCTTCTTACAAAGGAAAAATCGAGTTCATTAAAAGTTACACGTTGCATATCAAGTTTTTGTCAGTCCTTGTAAAGGTTTATTTTGAAAACAAAAGTTAAAGTTTCTAGTGTTGAGAGACAACTGATTAGGTCAAATAAGAATCTTCATTATAACTGATAGCAAGAAAAGTGTAGGCTAGTAGTTTATCAACTCTAGCGTCTGAACACTTGTTAGTTGCGTAGGATGTATTTCATGTATCACCACTAGAGAAGTGTCTTCTAGTGCTAGATCGAGTTATTGACCTGGTAGGAGTTGAATTTGACCAGATCTGACATGCTCTAAGTATTCAGTGTGAGTCCTCAACCCAAAAAGAGATCGCGTTACTCAAAGGCTTCAACAGGATGATGCACAAGTACTTTGGAATCAGTCTTCAGGAGAAGAAGCTACCCGAGAAAATCAGAGAATTTCTCATCTGAAAACCTTCCTAAGTTCCTTGCTACCCTTTAAAAAGAATTTATCCCTTTTAAGACTTACAAAATATAAAACCCTACTTGCTCTATAGTCAAGTTTGGAAAATGTTTACATGACACATTTTCTTTTCCATTACTAAAATTAAGGCTTTAGTCATATCTTAAATCTCGAGACGAGATTTATTTTAAGGGGGGAGAATGTAACACCCTTGGTGTTACGATAACTAAAAGCTGCCATGTCATGATGATTTGTCATCCCACATAAACTCATTGTTACTGTGCATTAATAAGACAATTTTTTATTTC
Organism: Eremochloa ophiuroides; assembly: GCA_038502445.1. Lineage (NCBI taxonomy): Eukaryota > Viridiplantae > Streptophyta > Magnoliopsida > Poales > Poaceae > Eremochloa > Eremochloa ophiuroides. The sequence goes on from JAHLJS010000002.1 coordinate 32,109,526, forward strand.
CACAAGTGATTGTGTTTAGGTACCCTTGAGTGACTTTATGATTTAAATATTTGTTTGTCTGTATGTCTTTAAATCCAAATAGAAAATAAAAAGGAAAACAATTAAAAACCCTAATCGGACCCGATACCCTAAATCAAAAAAATAAATGGAATCAAGGGTTGAGCCTCAAACAAAAGTTGTAAATCTCTAAAAGTTGAGCAACTTCTATTTTGAAGTTATCATAAACAATTTCAAACAAAATCCTAACATATGTTTTAAAGCTTAAATTTGAAATACAAATTTAAAAACTAGCAGGAATCTAATGATGGTCTTTTAATAAAAGTCTTAGCTCTTTCAAAATGGAACAACTTTCATTTTTGGAGCTTTTAAAGTTTACCAGTGGAAATTTAAAATAAAACCCAATTAGTGTTTGTTTATTCAAATTTAAAATGCCCTTTCAAAAACTATCAAGAATTTGGGAAACTCATTTAATGAAAGTTGTAAGGCTTTTTAAGTTGACCAACTTTTATGTTTGGGTATTTTGAACTTATGGATTGAGATTTCAAATTAAAAACTAATGAGTGTTTTAGAATTCAAATTTGAAATGCTATTTCAAAAATTATCAAGAATCTAACAAAACACCTTTAATGAAAGTGGTAGGGCTTGACTAATAGGAAAACTTTCATATTTGGATATTTTCAAGTTGTTAAGAAAAGTTTTGAGTTTTAAGCCGAATTTGAAATGGATTTAAAAAGGGCAAATTACCCCCTTTTAAATTATTCAGAAATTATTCAAAATTTCAAACTTCTTCCAAAACAAAAGTTGTTCTGTTTGAATTTTTACACAATTCATATTTTGGAAAATTTTCAAATTCATATGTAAAATAGAAAGTAATTAGAAGAAAACACTCATTGGAGGAGGTACTGCTACAGTATTTTTTTGGGACCCAGTCCTCTGCTCTGCTACAGTATTTTGGGGGGGGGGACCCGGTCCTTTTTTGCTTCGACCATCGTGAGCATCTTGTTGCGGTGAGCTTCTTTATGCTCTAGCTGTAGTCGGTCAGGCTCTAGGAGTTTCTTAGTTGCGGGAACGCGGCGTGCCTTCGGTAACCGCGCCCACCGAGCCGCCATGGCCGGTGGGGAGCTTGCTGCCGTGCCCTAAACGTCAGGTTGAGCGCATTTATAGAAGCGCTTGCTTGTAGGGAGCTTGTGGTTGTGCTCGCCCTCACCGGAGAAATCGCCGCCGACGGGCCGGGGCGGCTTGCGCCGCCGCACGCGCGGTAGCGCGTCTGAGCGGGAGGCAGGAGAGAGGAGGGGGCGAGCTGGGCCGTGTTGGGCCGGTCCAGCAGCACAGGGAGGCGAGTGAGCACAAGGAGAGGAGTGGGCCGCGCAGCAGGCGGTGTGGGCCGGTCTGCCAGCTCGGGCCCGTGCAGTGTAGTTCGTTTCCTTTTATTTTTGGCGAAATAGTCAAATTCGTCCTTGAACTATCGTCGAAAGCTCAGCTTAGTCCCTGAACTATAAAAACGGCCGTTTTAGTCCTCAAACTTTCACAGCCGGCTCAATTTCGTCCCTAAAATATGAAAACGACCGTTTTCGTACTCAAAGTTTCGCAGCCGGCTCAATTTCGTCCTTAAACTATGAAAACGACCGTTCTCGTCCTCAAACTTTTGCAGCCGGCTCAATTTCGTCTCTGGTCCGATGAGGAGCGCCACTTTGGCTTGTCTCGTCATCACCCAATCAGCTGCAATCAGTTTTTGAAAGCCTGTAACAGATTTATTCTTATTCCAACTTGTCGCAATTAGTTGTAACTCTTCAATACAAAATGGGATGAAGATGATTTTTTTTATAAAAATTGTAGATCTCGATAAGATCTACAACTTTCTAATTTTAATGTTTTTTATTTGAGGACATTAAGATACTCAAAAAGTTCATATTATGGTGCTAAAATTTTATATTAACTTTTATATTAATTACAAGCAGCAGCAGGTAATTATTATGGTGCTAAAATTTTATATTAACTTTTTAAGCATCTTAATATCCTTAAATAAAAAAAATTAAAACTAAAAATTTATAGATTTTGTTGAGATCTACAATTAAAAATCATTTTCATCAATGTTGTATTGAAGAGTTACAACTAGTTGCAACCAGTTGGAATAAGAATAAATCAGTTGTAGCCTTTCAAAAACTGATTCTAACTGACTAGGCGATGACGAGACGAGCCAGCATGGCGCTCCACATCGGACCAGAGATGAAATTGAGCCGGCTGCGAAAGTTTGAGGACGAGAACGGTCGTTTTCATAATTTAAGGACGAAATTGAGCCGGCTGCGAAAGTTTGAGGACGAGAACGGTCGTTTTCATAGTTTAGGGACTAAATTGAGCCGGCTGTGAAAGTTTGAGGACTAAAACGGCCGTTTTCATAGTTCAGGGACTAAACTGAGTTTTCAGCGATAGTTCAAGGACGAATTTGACTATTTCGCCTTTATTTTTCTAGGAAATAAATAGTGACGGTATTTGTCTATTTTGTATGAATTATTATGTAGCACCAAAAATCACAAAATAAATTGTGTAGTTTCTCTGTGTTATGGAGTATTTATGAAAAATATGAATAATGGAATTTGAGTACTTTCTGTATCTGATAAATATATGCATTTTAATTAGAAAATGGCATTTCCATGAATTTTGTAGCTCAAAATAATTATCTAAAAATGATGAAAATTATTGTGTCACTGTTCTGAGCTATGAGCTACCTCCGCAAAAATCTGTAGCTCATTTGGATAAAGTTTAATTATTTCATAAATTATCCTTAATTAAATAAATAATTAAAATGATATTAAGTATTAACTAATTAGGGTTTTATGTATGATTTTTGGGTTTAGTGAAGACCCTGGATCATCAACCCAATATGATCTTTGGCACTTTACAAAATGATTTCATGATAGTACCAACATGTACAAAAGTTTGGGTCTGCTTTGATAAATTTGGCTTAAACAATTAATTCAAAATTGATTTAGGGATTTAAAATATTTAATAAAAGGGTAATATGAATTATGAAAATGATTACTTTAGTTTTTTATTACTTTGAGCATTGTTTGGAGACCATTAGGCACTTAACCCTTGCTGTCCCATGGCATGTAATGATTTATTTGTTGTAATTATAATCACCATGTATAAATGAATGAAACCCTAAGTATAATATCGATGAGAGGAGGTTGTTGGCTTGCAACTTTATCGTGAAGGAAAGTTGTACTCAACTTTCAAATTAAGGTTACTTCCTATTGATTAGTGATTTTGTGCACCTCCTGCATCATGGCATACATATCATCATGTTAAGTGTTGTATTATTATTTCGTGTAGTGAACGCGCGGTGATTATTATCTGAAGCGTGTCCCGAGTAAGGTCTTCACTCGGTGGACGGGGATCCTTCTCGGTGATTGACTTCAGGGTTCTGTCCACTTCAAGCAACAGGCAAGCCCCGGTGCATTCAGCCCCTCTCCTTGTGATTTGAAAAATGTTTATAACTTAAATTAATCTATTGCATTAAGTTGATAGGAGTTGATTGATAACCCAATTGCTGCATTACCAACCTTGACCACTGAAATTCCTTGAAATTATTTCAAAAATAAAATATTTGAAAATGCTTAGCCCTGCTTGAATAATTTAGATTTGCACAAAATGTTATTTTTGAACTATTGTGATATATTATTGAGTAATTCATGAAAAAGGGAATTGGTAATATTCCCGTTCGGTGGCTGTGCACCTGATTAGTACATCGTCACCGACGGGAGGGGATGTTTCTGTTGGGTGGTTGTATCTCTTGGGTTAGAGTCCCAAGGTTTGACCACCGATGGAAAAGGAAAATGTTTCGCTCGGTTGATGTGCACATGGGGCGGTGTTCCCCATGTCTTGTCATCCGGCAGGCATGGATTTGGAAACTGTTGGGTAACTTTGTACTTGGGTTAGAGTCTTAATGCATGGTTGCCGGCGGAAAAGAAATTAGGGACCGTTTGTTGTAGGCCTGCTGGATCGAGACTTTGCAACTAGTCACATACTACGGAAGGCCCTATCTCCGGTGGCTCTATTGCTTGAACCGACAACCACGCACTGGGATTGGAGAGATAGCGACAGTAGCGTGTACCCTCGTGGCCGTCGTGCCTGGAGACGAGAGGAGTACTATGCTCTCGGGTGGCGCAGGACTGGTTCAGGGATAGAAAAGCCGTGGTAGACGGGGTTGGCATATGCAAGTTTAGGTGCTACATATGCAGTGTGGATAGGGATCCCTAGCTGGGTATTAATCGATTCGAATCGTCGTTGCTCCTCGGTTAATGAAGACTTGATCCACTGACTTACCCCGAAAAGTGGTTCGGAACTAGAATGTTTTTGAGAATGAATAAAAAGTTAAAAATAAAGGATACATGTGAAAGAATTGAGAACTATTGATATTTATTATAATAATATTGACTAAAATACTGAAAATTGGATTACTATTGCTTTTCCGCAAAATGCTTTGACTCTTACTAAAGCCTTACGTTGACTCCGCTCAGCCTGCATTCTTGAGTCTCATTCCTTTTTCTTAGTCGTGTAAGTCTTGCGGAGTACCCCAGTACTCAGGGTTTCTTAACCCCCTGTTACAGGTGAGTTGAGTGTACAATTCTTCGTGGGACCGTGCCGGTTGATGGATCGTGCATGTATGAAGATGTGTATAACCCTTGGGCAGGGTGTCTAGTTGTATGATGCTACTCCACTACGAAACTCTGGTTTGGGATAATGTCAATTATATTTGTAAATCTATATCTATGTAATACTTCCGCACTCTTCACTCTGATTTATATTATTTATGTAAACTGTTGTAATACCTGTAAGGTCTTTACAATGAGATCCTCGGGGAAATCAGGCTTTCCTTGGAAACCCGACGGGCCACCTAGGTCAAGGGGAACTCGTGCAGACTGATCGTGGATCCTTAGGGACGATGACAGTGCACATGGGCCCTATGATTAAGGTGGTTCTGTCACACGGGCGGTGAGACGAGGGACAGGCGTTTGCGTCCTTCGTTGGAGAAGCAACGCTTTGGGTGCCCGAACCTTTCCTGGGGCGCGACCCATATGGTCAAATGGGTCTTGTATCTGTGTTCCATTTGTTAGAGATAGTCTAATGCATAATTTCTTCAGAATATTTTTTTGTCCAATCACGTGCCTTCTCTTTCCATCCTATACTAATCACATCTATTTATGTCTTAGTTTTCGTGGAGACATAGTTTCTTGTATAAGAAACCATTTACCCATCTATCTCTTTAATTAGAGTAACATATATTTTTGTAATTGGCACTATGTTAATGAGGATGGAAACCATCTAATTAGCCCTGCTCTAGAGTTGCTCCTGCGCATTTGGACCAAATGCGCCTAGTAACCGTGCCGTTGTGGCGTAGTCGCTCAGTCCCAAAGTCATTCTCCATTTTCAAGAAGTTATTTTTTCTTTAACTTTCACCAATTATATATAAAAATATTAATACTTATATAATATATAATTAGTATCTATAGATAGATAGATCGTTGAATATACTTTTATAATAAAATTATTTGAAGATATAAATATTGCATATATTTTCTGTAAATCTAGTTAAAATTGAGAAAATTTAAAATACACGTATCTCATAATGACTTCTATCATAAGACAGAGCGAGTAGGTGTATATATTAGGAGCAACGTTACATCTTGAATATCCCGCTGACACAGTTGTTCCAGGCTCAGTACCGTATCTAATCAGACTGCTTATTTGTTTATTTCCTTTTTTTCCTCAGCACAACATCAACGAACACGGCATTTCGACTTTCCAGCATTCAGTACTACAGTAAGCAAGTGGTGCAAAGTACTATTAGTAGTTTAGTACGTAGTACTCCATCCATCTAAGAAAATGTAATTGTGGTAGTGCAAAGTACTATTGTGGCTCTGTTCGCTCGAACTTACCATTCAGCATTAGCTAGCTATTTAGCAATGTTTTTTTCTCACAACAATTAGTCAGCCGTATAATCTAGCCAGTCGAACAGAGCCGATCAAGTTGACCGATTATAGGTAGAAACAATTATAATATTTATAATATCAAATAAATACGATTGATTAATAATGAAATGTATATTTATAATAAATTAATTTAGAGTCATAAGTGTGACATTTTAACACAGCTGTAGAGGAAAAAACACGTGTTGCAACAGCAATAACTTTTAGCGCAAAGGAAGATCCATGTATTCACTAAAAATTTAGTCAAACATTAACTACCTTATCTGACCTGTATACTTCCTTTCTTTTCTAGACGGAAAGAATAATATGCAGTATGGTTGTCAATTTAGACAAGATCTTAGCTTATAATCACAAGATTGTAAAAAGAAGTCATAAAAATTGTAAAGATGAATGATATCAAAATCATAAGTATTAATAACTATGAGTACTGTGTACTAGTGTCCTTCCTGACGTACACGATCAACAACCACCCCACATTATTCAATTCGGTCACATCAGCTAGATCATTGACGTGTTGACCATGGCGTGCCGTTGCCGTTGTGTGGTACTAGCAGGCTCGTACGGGTTTATGATCAGGGACAAGACGACGTTCGGATCCTTTGCTGTGCAACGCAAGGGCATGTTTCGCGAAAAGTGTGATACGGATAATCTTCTTCAATAGGTGTTCAATTATGATTTAAATAGACTTAAAAGATTAATATCAAGAAAATAGGTAAACTTCGCAAACATGCATCAGCTGATACTACATTTAATATTCTATACATGCGTCCAAAGATTCGATGTGACGAGAAATCTGAAAACATTTTGAGAACTAAACGTTGTGAATTGGACAGGCTAGTAAAACAATCAAACGCTCCTTCAGTGAGCAACCTCAATGTATATGGACCAAGTAGTTTATATGCGTAACTTTTCTGTCAGTGGTTTATAGTAATTATTGTCTCCACAGTGTATATGGATTGGGTAGTCCAAATGTGAGAGATGTGGAAGAGAAAAAGTGCAGAGAGAAGAATGATTTGTTTATTCCTTATGGACAGCCTATAGGGCTATGAGTACCTTTAGTTATGGACTATTTCTACAATGTTTCAGCTAGTTGGTAGACAAATTTTTAATTTCTATGGACTACTTTGCTCAACATTGTAGTTGCTCTATCCTTACCGTGCAAGTTGATGTGAGTATGAAGGCCACTGAAACCAAACGAGCAAAGACACAATTGTTCCACGCTGAAAACCATGCATATCGAACTGCTTTAATAATTTCATCTTTTATTTTTCTTTATTCAAATCTGCCATTACATACTAAAAGCACTAACGTGCATGTTAATTGACTTCACAAACCGCCTATACATTCGCATCAGCCTCCGTACTTGGCCTTGTAATCCTGCCACAGCTGCTGCACGGTCTTCCCCAGGATCTGCGCGAAGAAATCGTCGGAGTACCCGTTCTTCATCTTGGCGTTGAGCAGCGCGACGAAGCCCGGCTTGAGTGAGTCGCAGTAGTCCAAGAACCTCGCCGTGACATCGTAGCCCTGATCCCAGCGGTCTCCTTCCCCGGGCTTCACCCAGTGCCCCGGCGCGTAGCCGGCCTTCAGCCGGACGTAGTCAGCGATGCCCTCGATGAGGCCGCCGTTCGCCTGGCTCTGCCCGTCCCACTGCCACACGTGCGTCGTCTCGTGGTACAGCACGCCGGTGACCTCGGTCTTGACGTCGCCGGAGTAGTTTCCGACGTACTGGGCGCTGAGGTGGATTTCGTTGGCGCTCGTGTAGGCCACGCCGTCGATGTCCTCGACGACGAGGGTCACCGCGTCGACGGGCTTCCGGTCGTTGGCGCTGGGCTGGTTGAAGGTGCTCCAGATGAAGGTGGACGCGTCGGAGAGCACCTGCTTGGCGTAGTCGAGGCCGACGGCCTGGTCGAACCGCTGCCCTCCGGCGGTGTTGGACGCCGTGTTCGTCGCGTCGAACGTCACGGCGCCGGCCGTCGTCGCGGCGGCGGCGGCCAGCGCCAGGAGGGAAGCCACCATGGCGACCTGAAGCTCGTTCATCTTGTGCTGCTGTTGCTGGAGCTGCTTGCTTCTTGTTGCTCCTTCTTGATGCTCCGTTGGTTAGCTGCTTGCTGTGGTTGGTTGGGTTCATATATAAGAGCGTAAGATCCTTACCTCCGTTTTTTTTTTTTTTTTTTTTTGGGGGGGGGGGGGGGGGGGGGGGGGACATGAACGTCGGGTTTGGTCCGGTCAAAAAGACTGACTTGGACTTGTTCTAGTTTGGTTGCATTTTTTCTGGAAACTTGATGTGGAACATTTGAAAGCCATGTGTCATTTTTTTCCTCCGTTGGAGGGATAGATAACTTCTTTGCTGTTAGAACATTTGAAAACCATGTCTCTACACCTGGATATCTTACCACAATCGTTTAGAACGACACAATTTCTGGTTAATTATGTGGTTTTTATTTTATCTATATAGGCCATGACTTATATTTTTATATATAAGCATATATAATGATCTGTCCTTTTCAAGGTCGACAATGGATGCATGACGCCGTGACGAGTAACATTTTCTGACACAGAGGGCGCCGGAGCCTGGAGTGTTATTAACATTTCGAGTGCCAAAAGTCCAAAACAGTACCGGAAATATATACATCTCTGTTCGTTTAGCTGCGAGTTCCACAAAGTGATGACTCTTCAGTCTTCAACTGTAGATTGATCAGACCTTCCTGTTGGAAAAGTTTGTGTAGCATGCGAATAGAAAACTTTGGAGAAGTCAAGCCGAAGGTCCCCTGCTGCCTGAATGATTGAAGTTCAGAACAACACATTCAGCACCGACACAATCTTTGGACTTTTGTGGCCGCGCTTGTATGCTGGACTGTTGTACTGTGCTAGCTGATCCTGTTCGGTTATCCAATCCGTCAAGATTTTAGCTTTTTTTTGATATATAGAGTAATATTTTCTTTTCACAACAAATTAGCATTAGATAGAATCAGCGCTTCTTTTCAGAAAAGCAAATTACAATACCAAAATTAGAACTGCAATCCGTGTCCTAAAGTCAAATAATTAAGCACTATGAGAAACAATGCGAAATAGAGCAATTAAGAAGATAGTATAGATGGGAGAGAGGATGGGAAATAGGACCCGTTTGGTACAGCTGTGCTCCCTGATTCTTTGGTGAAGTGATTCTGTGGCTGAAAGTGATTATCTTTGATTCTTTAGCATAAACTTTTAAAATCAGGATGGAGAATCACCTCACAGAATCAGAAAAGCTATTTTTTCAGCTCTCAGTCGCTTAGTTCATTTCAGAGAATCACTCCACATAAACAAAGAATCACTTCTCACTGAAAAATATATTTGGCAGCCAGAGTGATTCACCCTGAGAATCCGCTCTGAACGCACCTTTATGTTCTCAGCTAGTACACGATCCTTTTGATCTTGCAGCATAATTTGCTTGGTCCTGTTCTTCAGGAGATTGAAGCCCTTAGCCGGTCTTTTCAAGAGTTTGTTTTTATGTTTACCATTAGAGAATGTAATAGAATAGCTCATTTATTAGCTAAGAAGGTCACTAGAGTTCATATCGCTTGGAGAGGTGGCATGCAACTCCAGCGTGTGTTAGTGATCAGGTGATGTATGAGGCCTCGGCCAGCTAATTGCAATCCGAAGCAATCAAGTCACAAAAAAAAAAAATCTTGCAGCATAATATCCAACGTGTGCCCCTCTGATGTCAGCGCAAAGTGCATGTCCTACCCTACCAACGGCGCTGATATTTGCTCACCTACATGCTCGGAGCATCAAGACAGTGAGTGGACAAGGACAAACTGACATGTGTCTTTCCTCGGTGCCGCCCATTCACGCGAGGCGATCAAGCATGGTGGTCAGGGCAGACAGTTAGTGACGTCATCAGTGGTGGATAGAGAAGACAGAGGGAGCTAGCTAGTGTGTGAGTGGCTACTGTGGATGAATCTACGATGGGAGAGGATCATAAGGGCACTCGATCGGTTTTCTGTTATGTTCATCATGCTCCTCAGGTACCCTCTCAAATGAAAGGAGCGAGAGAAGGACTGGCCTTCGGATGTAACCCAGACCTGATCTGCCGACTGACGGTGCAAGAATCAAACACGAATGAATCAAGTCCAAACGTACATTAAATTAATGATTCAATTAATTGGAAGGCTCAGCTCGCACTATATACGAGAGAGAAACACTCTACTACAAAATATATAAAGCAGATAGAAAATGTGCTGCGGCCCAACGGTAGTTAATAATGTCTACTCCCTCCGTCTCAAAAAGACCGTTGTTGTTGACTTTATGATTTTTCGTTTGACCGTTTATTTTATTCAAAAGTTTTATATAAATATTATTTATTTTATAATGACTTATTTTGTTGCTAGACATACTTTAGTAATAATTTAGTTATCTTTTTATTTGAATAAAACGATTAGTCAAATTAAAAATTTAAAAGTCAACAACAACAGTCTTTTGTTTTTTAGACCGACCAGAAAACAAGGCACTACGGAGGATTTGTACTTGTTAGGTCCTGCTTCTAATATTGGTAGTACTACAGGACGCGTCGGAGAGGACCCGCTTGGTGTAGTCGAGGCCGACGTCGGCCTCGTTGAACCGCTGGCCGCCGGGGGTGTTGTGTTGGACGCCGTGTTTGTCGCGTATAACGTGACCGCGCCGGCCGTCGTGGCCACCGCCTGGAGGGAAGCCACCGTGGCGATCAGCTTGCTTCGTTCTGTGGTTAACTATATTCTGTGGTTGGGTTCATATATAGCGTATATAGGCAGTGGCGAAGTTAGAGCAAATTAGAGGAGGATGCAGTAGCCTTGTAGGTGCATAGTAGTGTCTTATGGGGGTACATATATGGTGAAATTCTAAGTAAAATTACTGTTTTCTAAAATTTTAGGGGGTGTATGGGCACCCCCCTAATTATAATATAGCTTCGCCCATGTATATAAGCCTTGTTTAGATATATCTTCAAGTTTCAAAAGTTCCGTTCCATGCATGGAGCATTAAATGTTAAGAAAACTAAAATTAATTTAACAGCTCTGCGAGACGAATCTTTTAAGTCTAATTAGATTATAATTGTATAATTATTGTAAAAATTAGCACTAAAATTTTATAAACTATTGAATCTAAACACTATATAATATAAGGTAGGTAAAGATGTGACATCGTAAAAGATTGAACCTTTTACGTAGGGTTTGGTCCGGTCAAAAGGACTGACTTGTTCCAGTTTGGTTATATTCTTTCTGGAAACTTGGTGTGGTCGTGTGGAAGAATTGAAAGCCATGTGTCATTTCTTCTCCATATGATGAGGCAATAGATAGCTTCTTTGCTGTTAGGGAATTAACATTATTTCTCCACAACGACGACATCTTTGGCGTGAGTCAATCAATACTTACGTCCACACAACCAAGCGTAATTTTATCATAGGCCAGACTTATTATATTATATAAGCATATACAGGAAATCAGGAATCTGTCCTTTTCAAGGTCGATAATGCATGCATGACGCCGTGACGAGTAATATTTCGTGTCGTGACACGGACGGCGCCGGGGCCTGGACTAGTTAATATTTCCAGTGCCAAAACAGTACCGGAAATATATTTCTGTTTGTTTAGCTGCGCAAATAGTTCCACAAAGTGATGACTCTTGTCTTCAACTGTAATGTTGATCAGACCTTCCGGTTGGAAAGGTTTGTGTATAGCATGCGAATAGAAATCCTTGGACAAGTCAAGCCCTAGTACGTGCAGGTCCCTCCCCTGCCTGAATGTACGCCGTATCAATCTTTACTGCACCAGAAGTCCAGAGCCACACATTCAGCACCGACACAAGCTTTGGACAATTGAGAGTCATGAGATTTTGTTTTGGGATTTTAAAGCGTTTTGACTTGTGGCCGCGCTTGACTGTTGTATAGTACTACTGTTGTTGCTGAAAAAAGGTTTTGCATTGTAAATAGAAGTGCTGATTTTAGATGATGCTGATTTATTACGAGAGAAAAACACTGTTATATGTTTGAAAAGAAGTCAAAATAAAACAAGCGAAGAGAGCCTCTCTATAGCTGCACCTGAAAATAAACGCTGATTTTTTGTTGATACTGATTTATTATGAGAGTGAAATATAATGTTCAAAAAACGTTGATTTTGCCTGATAAGCTCAAGCGGTTGTCAAATAATTGTAATTCTGATCAAAAATTTTAAAAAACTTGCCGATATTTACAATACCAAAATTAGAACTACAAGATTTCTCATGGAACATATTGTACAACATACTTAGGAGCTGTTTGGTTCTTACACAGTAACGCAAACGCAAACAATTTTTAGTTCAAATTTGTTTCCACTGGTAACATCTCTAGTTCAATTTTATTTACATTTTCGTTTCCATTCCTCAAACCAAACAGCTCGTTAATTTTACGATGCTTAAAAACTGATATTTTCTCTATAAATTTAGACAAACTTGGGAGGTGGTGTCATCCTAATTCTTAACTCAGAAAATGCTTTGGGCCCATAAACTAGTGTTTTGTTTGGTTCATGAAATAGAATGCATTGGTCCATCACCACGTTATTTCTCATGAGCTAATAATTAATGCTAATGGAGAAATGAAGTTATTTCACTAAATTAATTAATAAATGGACTCAGTTGTGTGTATACATATATGTAGAGACTGATGGTGCTTTAATGATGGTTGTATCAATTTGATCAGAAGCGGTGGGAGACGGCGGGGGCCAGCGCCAGCCAAACACTCCCTAAGCTCCATAGGCACTTGGGCAGGCACACATCTGGCGGCTGCGTGGGCGGCGAGCAAGACGGAGTCCTGCGAGTCTCCAAAGCTGGACGAGCAGCTGGCAAGGCGGCAAACTCTCCAGGTACCTGATTCACGACAACACATGGGTGCCGAGGCAACATGGAAACCGATATTCCGACACACAAGTTCGCTGGTTGAGAGAGCAGAGCAGCAGCTCGAGGTCAATCATGCACGGGAAAGACGGCAGTGGAGTTTCGTACGTGCATGCTGTGTCGTGGGCTTCAATGGGCCACTCGATTGGCTGCCTAAAGTGGCCCGTAAAGTTTGCGAGGTGAGTTTCGTGAGGTCGCCGTTGGATATGTCACGGACAGTGCAGATTATAACTAATCCATGTGTTCATATGCAATTTTTTTTGTTTATTGTAGTTCTTGCTATCTTCTTTACAGACCCTTATTCAATCCTGACATCATGCTAGACGCTGCTGCCGTTTTTTTTGGTCTCATATAAGCTGCTGGGAAGTGCCATAATAGGACTTTTATCCGCTCCCGTACTTGTAATATATCCTGCCACATCTGCTGCACGTTCTCGCCCACACCCAGGATCTGCAGGAAATTGTGTTGGTTGTACTTGTACCCGTCCTTTAGCTTGGCGTTGAGCAAGGCCACAAAGCCCGGCTTGAGCGAGTCACAGTAGTCCAGGAAACCTGCCGTGACATCGTAGCCTTTGTCACCAGTGCCCTGGTGCATACCCTGCCAGCCTGCCTTCAGCAGGCAGCCGCACATAACCTCAGTGCGCCTCGTAGTCCTGCAGCAGCAGCCCCGACTGCCACACGTGCACCACCTCATGTGTCACCTAGTAGGCCACGGTGCACAGAGATGCATGCATGCTCACATTTGGAAACAGAGACGTCTCGCCGTGGATGCAGATTGGAGGCAGAGCTGGGGCGCTGCCTCTGTCTTGTTGTCGCCGCCGACGTACTGAGCGCTGAGGTGGCTGTCGCTGCTGACGGTGAAGGCCACACCGCCGGTGTCCTCGGCGGCGAGGGTGACCGCGTCGACGGGCCTGCGGTCGGCGGTGCTGGCTGCTGGGCTGGTCGAAGGACGAAGGTGGACGCGTCGGAGAGGACCTGCTTCGCGTAGTCGAGGGCTCGAGGCCAAACGGTGCCTGGTCGAACCTTTGGCCGCCGGTGGTATTGGACGCGGTGTTCCCCGCGTCGAACGTGACGGCGCCGGCCGTATTAGCGGCCGCCGCGGCCAGAACCAGGAGGGAAGCGACGTGAAGCTTCATTTTTGTTCTGGTATACAGCTGTGCACGCCGCGCCGTTGGCCGCACGCGCGCTGCAGAGAATCTGACAGGCTACGGCGAACCGAGCGCCCTCCTCGATTGCCACGCGGCCGGCTTCAGCGCAGCAGCTCCCGCACGACGACTCCGCGGCGCACGTGTAGGCGCGCGCGCACAGCACGAACCAATCACCGGGTCCCATCGAAGGCGGCGCGGTCGGCGTGACGACAGCTGCTTAGCACAGTCTCCGACTCGGCGTCTCTCATGCGCCGATGCGCGTTTCTAGCCTGCACCACGAAGGCACAAAAGCCCTTCAATTGCAGTTTGGTTTAGTACCATACCGGAGCATTTCGCTGGACGCGGCCCTGTTCGCTTCGTTTAAAAAGTGTTTATTTTTCAGCTCTAGAATAATATTTTTCTCTCACAAAAAATCAGCAACAGCTGAAATCAGCTCAGCTTATCAGCTCCAGCGAACAGAGGTGATCCCAGGCTTGGGGGCAAAGGTGGCTGGCTCGGTGGGTGGCAGGGCAAACGGTGGTATGGTACACTGGATCTGACATCTTCGGCTCACTGCAGGTTATATCTGGTGTGACGGTGGCGATTGTAAATCCGGACGGGCCTGTACACGCGGAGGGTGGCTCGCTCTCGCTCCGTCCCTTGCTCTCCTCTCCATCGAGCCACCACCTTTTGCTTTTTTATTCTCAGGTCATGCGTGTTGACGCTCCATTGGCTCGAAATTATGGACCATCTCTAATCGGACCTGATTCACTTGGACCTTTGCTATGTATCGAAACCCCAATAAATTCACAAACAAACAGAAATATATACCCAATGACTGGAAACGGATTTACAAGGTCACTTTTATATGGAGTCGGCAGGGTATGTAAAATATAAAGTATACTAGGATGATTTGTGCACTTCCGTCACTCCAACTTCTTTGCAACAATGTTTGCCCAGTGGAGGCATTGGATCGTACTACTGAATTTCACTTAATTCAGCAAGGCCGCCGGCTGTTGAATGGGTCGCCGAACTTCGAGCAACCCCAGCATCCCAGCAAGTTGTGCTACACCGCATACGTAGTACCCCCATCTCAAATTATAAGTCATTCTAAGAATCTTGAAGAGTCAAATTTTCTTAACTTTGACTAAATTTATATAATAATTTAATAATATGTACAATATCAACTAAGTATTATTAGATTCTTCATCAAATATATTTTTATGGTACACTTATTTGGTGTTTTAATTCTTCATATTTTTCTTTATAATTTTGATCAAAGTTGAGATAGTTTGACGCTCCAAGATTTTTGTAACGACTTACAATTTGGAACGGAGGGAATACTATACAAATATGCAAGTCCAAGCCTCCCAAGTCCAACAATGCAAAGTACGTACCTAGTACAGCAATAGCACCAAGATGAAGCTTCACATAGCCGCAGCCGCTTCGCTCTTGCTTGCCCTGGCCCTGGCCACGACCATGACCACCGGCGCCGTCACATTCAACTCGTCGAACACGGTGACCAGCACCATCGGCGGCCTGCGGTTCGACGTGGCCGTGGGCGTGGACTACGCGAACCTGGTGCTCTCCAACTCCTCCACCTTCATCTGGAGCAGCACCTTCAACCAGAGCAGCCCCGCCGACCGCAAGCCCGTGGACGCGATCACCCTAGTCGTCGCCGACGTCGGTGGCGTAGCCTTCACCGCCGACGACGTCATCACCCTCAGCGCCCAGTACGTCGGCAACTACTCCGGCGACGTGAAAACAGAGGTTGATGAGATCGATCAGACTGCAGTCTGTGTGTTAGTAGTTTAATTAATTACTCCTCATGTTTCGATCAGGCAACTATATAATTAACCGAATGATTTGTTACATTTGTAGGTGGCCGGCGTGCTGTTCCACGAGACAACACACGTGTGGCAGTGGGACGGGCAGGGGCACGCCAACGGCGGCCTCATCGAGGGCATCGCCGACTTCGTGCGGCTGAAGGCGGGCTATGCGCCGGCGCACTGGGTGAAGCCGGGGCAGGGGGACCGTTGGGATCAGGGCTACGACGTCACGGCGAGGTTCCTGGACTACTGCGACTCGCTCAAGCCGGGCTTCGTCGCGCTGCTCAACGCCAAGATGAAGGACGGCTACACGGACGATTTCTTTCGCTCAGATACTGGGAAAGACCGTGCAGCAGCTGTGGCAGGAGTACAAGGCGATCTAAGTGTGTGTGTGTGTGTGTGCAGCGTGTGTGAGAGCAAGAAGGTCGATACGATTCTGTAAAGACACTCCATCTTTAACTGATTTTGTGTTTGTTTCAATTCTGATCACAACACTAAAGCAGAGTCAGACTAGAAAAGGAACTGTCAACAAGGCAACTGATAAACCGCATTCGTTCGCAGGCTAACACATGAAAACAGAAACAAGCTGAATACGCACCCTCACTCATCAGCATTTCAATCAAACCCGCACAATCTCGATACAATCTCAGCCATAGAAAAATGAAGGAAAAATCAAATACATAATCATATGTAGAAAAGAAAACCGCTCAAGCGCTGATGATAAGCAACGACCTTCCAATCCATGCAGTGCGTGATCACACTGAATCCAGTCAAATTAGAGAAGCTTTTGGTGGCTAAAACAGTAAAGGTAACACTTGGAATGATCAAACAACCATTTCAGCAGTGCAGATTATGAAACTGACACGGCGTCGTCCCCAGGGGCCGTGCCGGTGCGGGCGCTGGATGGAAGCTTAGCCCATCGAACCCGAGTGGATGACGGAGTAAGCGGGCGACCGGCCACCGCCCGTGACGCCGCGGTGCCGCACGCCGGCCGGCGGCCGCAGAGAATCTGTCACGCTCCGGCGAACTGAGGCGCCCTCCTCGAGTGCCGCCACGCGGCCGGCTTCAGCAGCTCCTCGCACCAAGCGCCGTACGACCAGCGTATGTATGTCTTCGCGTACGGCGCACGCTGCACGCACGACGACTCCGCGTAGCACGTACTGTATTGGCGCGCGCGGACAGCACGAGCGGCGGAACCACCGGATCCGATCGAACGGCGCGGCTCGGACCATTGCGCGTCGGCGTGACGACAGCTGCTCAGCACTGTCTCCGACTCTAGGAAGTTTAGTACCATACCGGAGCATTTCGCTGGACGCGGCCAGCTAAAACTACGTGCCCGCCCAGCTACTCCTCGCCGGGCCTCGTAGCGGTGGCCCACGTCATCCCAAGCTTGGGGGCAAAGGTGCTGGCTCGCTGGGTGCAGGGCAAACGCTAGACTGGATCCGACAGTCCTCGGCTCACTGCAGGTTTATCCGGTGTGACGGTCGCGATGGTAAATCCGGACGGCCTGTACACGGAGGGTGGCTCGCTCCGTTCCTTGCTCTCCTCTCCATCGAACCAACACCTTTTGCTTCTTTTTTCTCTGGTGTGCTCGATTAATTTTACCCATATTTTATGCCACACACAGCTCACACGGCCGCTGGCAGAACTAACGTATGCTGAAGTAGGAATGCAAGATGGGCCAGATGGCTTTGCTGGCCTGGTGGCAAGAAGCTAGCAGGGCACATGGACGCCGCACGAACCTGCAGGCTCGCATCCGAGCAGCTCCATGAGCTCCTCGCCGACCCGCTGGCGCCGTGCAGCAGCGCCGCATAGGGCTCGGCCGCGCGTTCAGTCTTTGCCGTCGCCGCGGAGAGGCGCCTCGTCGCATTCGCGTTACGCACAGGTACCGCCGTACCGGGGCCGGCATTGACCAGAAGACTGTCGACGAGTGTGCCGAGCACATTGAGATGTGCTATCAGGAGTGCGTAGGCTTTCTATTTCTACGCTTGTCTACTTTAATGCAAAAATCGATAAAGAAGATGAAGCGTTACTTATATGTTTTATTTTGAAATTTCTGTAATATAAACATTGGTTTGTAGTGACGTCAAAATCCACATCGATATTCAATTATTCGATTGCATGATTGCATCACCGTCAACACCTCCCCCACCTCCTCTCCCCCCCCCCCCCTCCAAACATCCCCTCAAATTGAAAATAAAACAATTAATAAAATACAAATTATAAAAATTATATCACTATCACTGCCGGTTGATAATACGAACCGATAGTGATAGCTTAGTTATCACTGTCGGTTTGACAGACCCGGCAGTGATGTCATGATCTCATCACTGTCAAGTTGGTTGTGCTGGTTCAAAATCCACCAGTGAAGGGGGTTTTGAACCAACAATAATGTTTAAATATGGCCTAGTGTCTTACAGAATCTAGGTGTCCTGAAGCTGGAATGGAGGATGGTTTGCTGGTCTGGCGGCAAGAAGCTAGCAGGGCACACGGACGTCGCAGGAGCCAGCTCCATGAGCTCCTCGCCGGCCCGCTGCCAGGTGCCAGCCCAGCATATGGCTTGGCCGCGTGTTCAGTCTTGCCGTCGCCGTGCCGAGGAGGCGCCTCACATCACGTTCGCATCGCAAAACAGCCACCGGGCTGGCATTGATGGCGGGCACCAAGGATGTTGCTACAAGAAGCCTACAGGCAGAGATACAATCGTTTGACGTGAAAAACTTATAGGACGAGTTTTGAAATTGTTTTCTACTAAAATAAGATAATTTCTCTATATATATAAGAGGATTACGATCGATTGAGATCCCATTCATCTAATTAAACAAAAACACAACTATTTTTTTTATACCTTTTACTTCTTCCTCAACCCTATCTGTTGTTCATTACGGCTTCCAGTGAGATTTGACCAACAACCTCCACGTGAGACCGAGCTTCTGCTCGAGTGGCTAGCGGAGGCAGTGGCCACGCAGCCGGCGCAGGTTCGATTCCTGGAATCGGCACTGCGTCTCTCACCGGGACTGGCTCCCAGAAAATTTATTTCAGGTCCTGGACATCTCGCGTGGTGCCACAATGAGACTACGACGTGCCCGTCGTCTATGAAGTTCAGCTTCAGTGATCTCCAGAAGGACGCTGGTGGTATATAGGTTGTAGATCTAGTGGTGTACGTGTGTGGGGGTGTGAGTGTAGTGTAGTGTTCAGATACTACAACTTGTATACTTAGGAGTCCAGACTCAAAAAAAAAACCTCCACGTGCTCCTCCTCAACAGGTCTTTTTTGAGAGATATTCAGGAGGCTGTTAAAAACGAGCTCTACATCAGCCATATTGATCTCTAAATAGATTGTCATCTCGATTACGTTCCTACCACGTTGAGGGGTTGTGTGCAACCTTTTGGACGTGCTAGCCCTTGCTAGTGTGTTCATCCAGAATGTTTTTTTTTTTGAAATGGTGCTCGCGGACGGCATGCGGCATAAGGATATGGAAAGAGTAGAGGATATAGAGCCGTTGCCAGGCCTATTCTAAAAGGTCAGGTTAGGCTAAGACAGCCCGCAGACCTTGATGGCAGCCCAAGCATGGCCTGCTTGTTCGTGTCGTGCTAGCCCGAGCCCGATGACCTTAGGGCCGAGCCAAGCTCATGTCCTCGGACTGCATGGCTCCATATATCCTTCACGAACAACCATGAGAAGATCTTCATTTTTATTCCACAACTACAGTATATACTAGAGTCTCGTACATAACATGCTTGGCCGCATGAGTGCGGTACATAGTACGCGAGAAAGCTGATGGGTCCCGAAGTGTCCGGAGCGAGCATGACTGCATAGTGGACCCGCGAGGGAAAGGTTCGGACATCGTGCTCGGCGCACGTGAGATGGCCCAAGTGTCTGACGTGCCCTGCAGGAGCTGATCGAGGGGATCAGACCATCCGCACTCGCGTCCCCTACCACGTCCGCTAAAACATTTAGTGGATAAAAAATCCCGCAGCGGGCTACGCTACCGTGTGAGTGCATCCGCTACCACTGTCTTCGTCCACCAAATATGGAGCGATACAGGGCCTCCGCTAAAGGCCAGCGGGTCCACATGCAGTAGCCACAGTGACGCAGCAGCCACAGCGACGCAGCAGCCACAGCTGGAGATCCTGGGGGTGGAGGTGGTATGCGATCCGGAGGTTGAAGAAGACAACAATTGCATTGTGCTCGATTTATGTTTAAATTAAGTTAAGTTGGTCTAACTCCGTATTTAGTTCAGCTCCCCTAAATATTTTTCTGGCTTCATCGCTGCACAAAAATAATTATTAGTTACAATAAGTAGACTTGGCCGTGAGGCCGAAAAATATTCTGTGATGTAAAAATGTCTAGTTCGGGGCTGTGGTGCACGGGTAGTTACCACTCGTAAGGCAACCACCTTCGCAAACGTGAACCAAAACCATTATGGCCTAAATGCTACAACTACCATCTGGAACTTCCATTGCATGCTAATTGGTTAGTCTATCTAAATGAACTGTGGTTACTGCATGACTGGTGTTGTCTCACATAGGCGATATGCCACATGTGCCAATGGCTATGTGATCCCTTCTGCACAAAATGGAACAAGTAAGGATTTTTATTTTCCCTTTTTTGTGCAAAAAAAAATGAAATGAACGGACTGTTAATACAATTTTACTATGTCACACTAATTCTGTATTAAGTTTTTGGATCAGCTAGTCAATTGATGTATGTCCCAATTGTTAATCTGATTGTATTTTCTTGTTAGTGATGTTGAGAGCTAGTCTAACATTTCTTTTGCGTGACCTTTTGAATTATTATTTTGCAAACCTTCAGGTCCAGGGACAATGATAATGCCAGATATTGTCTAGCTAAACTTGCATTGCTAGTGATACTAATTGGTATTCTAAGCGTTAATGCTATTTTCTATATTGAGAAGAGTACTAACATCGTTAGTTAATTCAGTCAAATCTTTAACTTTTTTACTTAAAACAACTCTAGAAGTCAATTTATTTTGCGATGGGTGGAGTAAATCATAGAGTACAAGTGAAATGACCTCCCAAGAATAAGGGGATCAACGACTTCTCGAAAGTTGCATCCATGTGTCGACGAAATACTGCAATTTAGTTCCATGGATGCAGGGACATAATAGTGGCCAAAACATGTCAATTTCAACAAAAGAAAAAATGAAGCAGCATGTACTAAGCACCAACACTATGACTTTTAGCTAAAAAATCGAGGCTTAGAATGCAAGACAAGGGAACAAACACAAGGAATTATAATTTCAAAAAAAGGTAATGCCTAATCCTAGAAAAGTTAAGATTAATAAAAATATAATACTTACATTTTTCATAAAAGGAAACACAATTGAAATGGATCACCATGCAATGTAATAAACATTTCTGAGCCATATATCTTTGTATGCCCGGCGCACTTGAGGGCTTCCCCAACGCAGGCATATATGTTCTAGTGGTTTGTACAAAAGGTAATGCCATCTGGATAAAAAGCAAATGAGTCAGCGCATTATTCAACGCGAGCTAACGATGACACATTCCAATAGCTACTTTAACATTCTCACTTTAACATTGCTTTTGGGTCCTTGCTAGTACATCATCCCAGGAAGTTAAAGCCACCCTTCAGTTTTCCGCCTCCACAACGCGCGCCCCATTAGCCCCTTCGTCCTTTTGTCAGATGAAACCACCGCTTCTTCTGCAGGTCACACTGACACACTGCGAGGCCACTATTTGAGCGGATGCCGGATGAGGACGTGGAGGCTGGGGCAGCACTCCACGCTGGACCGTTGGGGAAGCCCTGAGATGGCCCCAAGTGTCCAACGTGCCCTGTACAGGAGCCGATTGAGGGGACCAGAAGAGATTTTGTACATCTGATGATGTGGCGTTTCTTCCCCTGCCTCCCTGCCCTCCCTCGCCAATCTTTTGACGCCTAGTGTGGCAGTGGACCGGTCAAAGGTCCTAAATAGTCAGAGGGGGATGAATAACTTATAAAAATTCTACAAATAACACTTAACAAAAGTGGTTACACAAATATGAGGTAAGACGAATTTTACGTTAACCTACTAAAAGATGCAAGTCACCTAACCGGTATAGACTATTGTCTCTAGTTTCACACACAATAAGTTAAGTCACTACTCTACTCTACTCCTAGGTGAGCAACTATAAAAGAGAGCTACACAAAAGTAAGTGCAAGAAGGTAAAGAGTAGAGGGGTGATTTTTATACCGCAGGTGAAGAGAAGATGAATATCAAAACAATCAATCACAATAATCAAGAGAGATCCTCGGTAGAGAGATGACACAAGATTTTTTTACCGAGGTTCACTTGCTTGCCGCCAAGTTACTCCTCGTTGTAGCGATACACCCACTTAGAAGTTCACGCGCTAATTGGCATCACATGCCAAACCCTTCTCAAGGGTGCCGCACAACCAACACAAGATAGGGATCCACAAACTACACATAATCCACTAGAGTAGCCAATTACAATCTCCCGTGGGAAAGGCTCAAGAACCCCTTACACTTTCACCGATCGGAGGCGGAGACAATCACCAGCTCCCCTCAACGATCCTCGCAGTTTCAAGCCATCTAGGAGTGTGAACACCACCTCTCTAACTTTCAAACTTCACCTCGTTTCTAAAGGTGCCAACACCACAAAGTATCTCTCACTTTAGCGCACGTGGGTTAGTATTTTCCAAGGAGTTTTCTACGAGTTTTTGTTAATACTAGCATTCTTGTCCATTCTCACCGAGAAGGACCCATCTAAATGCATATGCACTAAGTATGAACATCTAGTGGCACTTTGATAATCGTATTTCATGAACGAGTTCTCTCCTATTAATAGTACGGCTATCTATGCTAAATGTGATCACCAGACTGGTACAGTAAAAGAGTAGATTGATTTCATTCTGAGTCTTCTTTCTTGCATTCTGTTATCTCTATCAAGATGATTCTAATTCGTCGGATATTATTTATTCTAGTATCTCTCTATAGAGTCTTGATCACCAAAAGCAAAAGAGCTCCTATTGGTTATACCTTTGTCTTGAGCTCCTAGCTTTTCTTCATTTTTCTTCTCTTCTCTTGATGAAGTTTGTGGGTACCTTTGATGATGAACTTATACTATTTTTATGGATACCGTTATTAGGGGTTTCTCCATTTTGTTCATGGAGTTATACCATTTTAATGGACGCCGTTATTGCCCTTCACTTGTGGCCTCTACCGATCCCGATCCTTTGCTCCATCTTGATGTTTGGTAATTATTCTCATAAAACTCTTAAAATAAACATTACCGAATTAGGTTTCATCAATTATCAAAACCAAACATGAGCTTTCAACCAATACTAGTAGAGTGCCCGCGCCCGGCACACCTCGTCAACAAGCACTTACCTATGCGGAGTGCATCTAAACACCCCTCATTACTTTCTAATAGTTGGAGTGCATCTAAACACCCCTCGGTACTTTAAGTACTTTTAAATTTGACACCCTTCTTCCTTCGAGTAGCACACAAGGACAAGATCCAAATAGTCAAAGCGGCAATGTATATATTCAGTGCACATCCCGGATAAAAAAGGTCAACGCCAGATCAATAGGACAGTCAGCCTTGGTTGAGAGTCATCAATGTTACTCCCTCTATTCTAAAAAAATATATATATTAAAATTTATTAATTTTTATGGTACATAATTAGTATCATTAGAAAGATCTTTTAATGTAATTTTTTAATAAATTTATCTAGAGATATAAATCTTGTACATATTTTCTATAAATCGAGTCAAATTTGTGGCACGCACACCAACAATGACACTATTTAAGGGTCGGAGGGAGTAGATCCCATAGCATCATCCCCAAATAACATAGAGGTTGCGACAGAGATCAAATAGAGTAATGGCAATCACTGCAAAAGAGCAAATGCATTAAGATTTGCCAAATAGGAACCACATAAAGGTCTTTGCCGCTACATTGACAGTAGAAAACACAGGAATACACGTAAATAAGTTCATTAAAGAAAGAAGCACGTAAATAAGAAAATAAACATGGAAAGTACACATGTGCTGTAGATTAGTCACTTAAATAATTCTCAGAGTAATCGCCACCGAAAAACCTATAAAAAGCTCAATGAGCATCACTCAGCCCGCTGATCTAAAGGAACTCTGATTACCCACAAAATTTTCAGTGTAGTAGCCTGCTGATCACCCACAAAATGTTCAGAGTAAATAGCTCATTCAAAAAAGATCACATCGCAACTCTATTTTTTTTAGTAACAAGACCTACAACAAGGCTATGGATAAATAAATAGATACTTGAAAAACATTTCTTCCAACTCAGGACCTGTTGCAGTGCTGCTTCTAATTTGTGACCTATGACCTACTATGATATATTCCAAAATAAACATATCTTTTCTTTTATTTTTTAGGAACTAATTTGGACCAACCCAATTGAAGGGCATTCTCATGTATTTGGTTTTGGGATCAAATGAGTTGGGCTGAATCCAACCCAGTTTTGTAGGTTGGGCTCAACCCATCTCATGTTTGGTTAGTGGGAAGAAGTTGTCTCAGATTTTCTGTTTGATTTGAAAAAAAAAATTGACGTAGATTGAGGATCCTAATAGATGGACCCCACGAGTCCTCCTCTCTCTCTCTCTCTCTCTCTCTCTCCATGGCTTTCTTCTCCCTGCTCACGGTTACCATTGCCGCGAAGTTGCGTGGCTCGGTCACCGTGATGCTGCGTGGCTCAGTCGCCACAATCCCTGGTCCACGCCCATGTGGCCATTGGCGCATCTACTCCTTGCTCGGCGCTCGCGCTCGGCCGTGGATATGCTGCTGCCGCTCGTGCTCGGCCCTGGGAGCACGGGCGGCGCTCGCGCTCGTCAACGGCGGCCCTAGGAGCGCCGTCGTAACTCACGCTCGGCCCTAGGAGCGCCGCCAGGAGCTCGCCCTTGTTGTCCTCACCCCGCTCACGCTGCCCAATGGCGGCCCCGCTCACACTCGTTGTCCTCGCCTGCTCGTGCTCATCTCCCTTCCTCCTCATGCCGCGCTCGCCCGTCGGTGCCATGGCCGACGCCTGGAGGTCTGGCCTGGCCGGAGCTGACAACTCACGGTGGCGGCGTCCTCCTATGCTTGCGGCAGCGCTTCGATCGACCGAGCTTGTGGCGGGGCTCCCACGGTTTCTCTCTTATGCGACGGTCTTCCCTCGGATGTGATGTTAGTTTTATAACGAGTGACATGGTGAGTATTTTTTTCTCACTCTACCTAACGTTGAATCTAGTAGAGCACCCCTTGAGTAGGGTCCCTATCTGGTGGAGCAGTGGATCTGGTGTCTAGTGGAGCACCCCTTGAGATCCACCTATTTGGTGGAGTTAGAGGTGTTTGGGTAGCTGGTGGAGTTAGTGGTGTTTGGGTGAGAAATTTACGGTTTGTTCGCGGAAGCTAAAACCTGCTAATGGTTTATGCTGATTTCTTATAAGAGAAAAATACTATTCTATAGCTAAAAATAAGTCAAATAGGTGCTTATAAGTTGAAGCGAACAGAGCATTAGATCTAAATCTAAAACTTTATGGATCTGAAATTGGTGGAGCTGTTCCAAATAGGCAATAAGCATGCTTCCCTGTTTACATTCACCGCCAAATGCTACAAGTTCCAACACATCAATATTTGGACACATGCATGGAGCATTAAATGTGAATAAAAACTGAAACTAATTTGACAGCTTTGCAAAATATTACGAGGTGGATTTTTTTAAATCTATTTAAGCCATAATTAGACAGTTATTGCAAAAATTAACATGATGCTACAGTAAAAAGAGCAATCTAAACACCTTAGAGTTGCTATTTGCCGATCCATTAGTATTTTCAAAATGATTGCTAGGTTGCGCGTCCGTTAGTCTTTTCAAAACGTGGCAGGCAGCGCAGCTGTGCCAGCTGGCATTGGGTAGGCGCGCCGTGAAATTCACCCGCTGACAACCCATCACATTTTGGCAAGGCAGTGGCCCAATCACAGAGACACATTGTATCATCTGAAAAGTTATTGCGTGTGCCTTCCTGCTCATCACGGCGGCGTTTGTAAAACCCATGGCTCTCCATCGATTTCAAATCAAATATAAAATCAAACAGAATCCAGCATCCTGAGAGACTGAGAGCGCGACTCTCCTATCCCAAGCATCTCCGAGTCCCACCGCACCACAGCGATGGGAAAGAAGAGGACGGAGAGGCTGGCGCGCCCGACGCTGATCGTGGAGAGGTTCCACTTCTACAGTTATCTACGTCACCACCGAGCTCACGGCGGGGTTCGTCGCACTGGTGCCCGCGGCACCTTCTGCGATGGGGCCGCACGCCATTTCGTGAAGGTTGTGTTTACTGTTGTTTACTGGTTGCTGTTTGCTCTAGGATGTCTGGGTTGCGATGGGATCGCGGCGGGTTCCAGTAGCGGTTAGTACTCTGCCATTTCTTGTAGGTTGTGTTACTGTTGTTTGTTGTTTGCTCTGGGACGTTTGGGTTGCGATGGGACCACAGCGGGGTTCTAGTAGCAGTAGTATTCTGCAGTTTGTTGTTTGCTCTGTTTTATTGTCTATCCGATTTGACAACACTGTTGTTTGATATGACTTACTATTGTTCCAATTTGACAACACTGTTGTTTCATATCACCTCCTCTTCTCAATATTCTCAACTGCACCTGGAGTGCCTCGCATGAGGGACGAACACAGAGAACAATGTGTGTCTATATGTGTGTCTATATAGACTCCCACCCAACGCCGCCGGTTGCAGCTAGACGTACGGTCCCATCTCGTTCTCGAGTCGTGCTTTCTGAAGTGCCCAAATGACTCCCATCTCGTGAAGAAGGTATGCACGTCTCAATCCTACTCCATATTTGTTCAGTTTGTCTAATTTTCTGTGCTACGGGGCTGACCTCTTGTGATTCATGATGTGGTTGTATGTGTGTAGTTTAAGCCGTGCGGGTGCGGCATCCTTGGCTCAGTGGAGCTCACCTCGCTGACGGCTGCAGAGATGGCCAAGCGCCCTGCACCAGTGATGATCGTCAACACCATTGGCTACCTTCCCATCAAGTACACCCCGGTACCCAGCTGGATGGCGACAGCGACCAACGGGCATGCGCTGAACGTGTACCACATCGACGGCAGCACCTTCATGGCGCGGCGTGAGCAGGATGACCAAGAGGGTCTACATCACGACATGACCGTGGGCGTCACCGGGTTACACTTTGTCAAGGCGTGATCGTCGCGTGATGTCGCACGGGTGATTAGAGTGGCAATGTTCATAGGTTCTCTCACTTGGGTAGGTTTTGGGTGTTGGCGTGTTACTCTGGGAGCATCCCGTGATATTCCACAGATGCTTTGTGTGGCAATGTTCATATGTTCTCTCACTTGGGTAGGTGTTGGTGGGTTACTTTGGGTGCTATGCCCCTCTACTCCTATTTGCTTTTGAGAGTTCGATCGTAGAGACTCTGGGAGAACCATCCATCAGTTTTGCGTACTGCTTTGAATAGGAGATTGTATCATTGATATTGGCATTACTACTAGTGCATGATCCATTTTTTTTTGAAATATATATATAAACAAGAAGGAGTGATCACCCTCTCTCGCTATTTCTGCAAGACCTAAATTTATTTCATACATATATGACTCATTCGTTAGTCCAATGTTAGAACTTAGATTTTGTACTATGATGCACTATAGATAGAATGTTTTACAGCTAGTCCACCAATCTCTAGCTCTACAACCACAAGATTTGATCTCTTGGTTATTTCATCATATAAGATTACAGGGCACTTCTAATGGATCCCAAAGCTTGATGCTGAAAAGCTCAATTAAACAAATGATATTCCCCCCTCTCTCTCTCTCTCTCTCTTCCTAGCCCTAACTAAAAGATCTCAACCTAACAATGGCAGTCTAATCTCAAACGCATCCAAAGACTTGGTCTCACGACAAGCCATATCCCACATATATAGGCACATGGCCATTTTCAAAGTTGCCATTACAATAAGTACATATCCCAAATACCCCAGGAGTAAATATGTCCCACCTCTTCTTCAACGGCCCATTGCACCCCACACCTTCTTGACTTTGTTTCGTTTCAATGCATGCTTTGAGATTCCACCATGTGTCTGCTGATCCGCCCTCCCCAAATTTGAGGCCTAAACAAGTCAAACCCGCCACATATGGTTTTAATGTCCAAACCACCAATCTATCGTTGCATGGTTTAATTTAGGACCAAATCAGTAAACCTCCAAACCATCCATCCCTGGTCTTGAGGGCCAAACAGGCAAACCCTCAAGCACGCCTCGCCAGGCGTGACTAACTGATGTCAACTTGCATCCAATCTCTACCAAGTTTTACACCTTCGTCTTCCTTCTTGACTTCACCTACGCCATCTTCATCACCAATGTAGTTGTGTATTCAGCCTCCGCCAAGTGCCATGACAACCTCGTCCTCCTCTCCTTGACAAAACCACAAGCTTGATGTTCATGTGCCCAGGGTGAGACGCACATGGTAAGTCTCCGCCGTCTGATCCCTCGGTCCAAGTCTTCCATGTCCGTACTTCACCGCTCCCAGTCCCAGCGTGCACAGACTCCACACTCCTCCATTGCCATCAACCCTATTGGTGCACCCAGTACCTACACATTCATAAGCCAAGAGATATGTTACACCACACACACACATCTCAACTTAATATGGCACTTCCGGTTAGCCATTACCATATGAAATATGTCAACCGGAAAAACCTCAACCTTCTCGCACACTTGTGTCAATAATCATTCATCATATACACGCATGGACACATCACCATGTGCACATGTTTTTTTATTAATATGATAATTTATAAAGTTTGATGTAATACGTGGAACCTCACTCTGTCGACCAAATACTAAAATAACACATAAAGTTGTCCTTGTAAGGCAGAGAACTTGCTGGTCCTGACAAATATAATACTTCCTCCGTATTGGATTTAGAAGTCATTTAGGACAACGATATGATCTTTAAAACATGACTTTGGCTTCATATTTCTCTAAAAATATTTAATGAAATGTGATATATGCATACTTTTATGAAATTATATTTGAAGACAAATCTATTATATAGTTCTCTTATTTTCAACCTCAACAATTTAAAAATTATTCATGGTTTATATTTTTAATGTTTGCCCAATACCTTTTCCAAAACGTTCCTTTTCCGATAGGGGGAGTAACGACCAAGCGACAATGCACCCATCTTGAAGTCTCCTCCCCGCATTTGTGTCCATGCCATATTTTTTCGTGTAAATATTTTTTTTTTTTGCAGCCACTGATCGGTTGGCTCTCGCCTTCACTGATAAACTCCAAAACGCTGAACCTTAAAGCGAGGTAATTACCTTGGTTAATTGGTACACCATACAAAGCCATGGAAACTTCTACAGCAAAAGATAAAAGAGAACACCTGTGACAGCTCGTGTAGGCCAAATTGGAGAAGACAAATAGGCTAACTTGGATTCACATCCTCGCACGGATAAGAGATAGTATACTTGGATTCACCTGTCTTGAGCGATCAAAGTGTATATACCTTGGAATCTCATTCACTCGGACATTCAAACAAGACAAGGGACGTGACTGCTTGCAGCATACTGCATACATATGTACAGTATGGACTACGAAAATATGCACAAATGACAACACACGTCCTCGTGCAAACACACAAAAAAGAATGAGATAGACCAATACACGACCATTGAAAGTACGTATAGCCTTTATTCACCGCCCAAAATCAGTCTACTGTGAACCAACCAATCAAACGACACAGGGGATGCAAAACCAAGGAATTAATTAATTGGGGGAAAAAGTCTAAATCTCCCTCTGAACTATGGACCTTATAACACATGACCCCCCAACCTATGAAACGGTCTAATTTACCCCCTGAACTATCCAAAACTGTCTATTTTACCCCCTGGGCAGTTTTCGATGGCGGTTTGGTACAGTAAAACCAGTTTTCTATTTTCTATTTATTTCCGCTTAGTGTTTAAAAAATCATAGTAAATCATAGAAAAATCATAAAATAAAAACTTCAAATTTGTTGGACTCTACATGATTAGATCTACACAGTGAACATATAATATGATATGCTTTAGTACAAAGTTTTTGTGTAGATCTAATCATGTGGAGTCCAACAAAGTTGGATTTTTTATTTTATGATTTTTCTATGATTTTTTAAACACTAAGCGGAAATAAATAAAAAAAGAAAACTAGGTTTTACTGTAGCGAACCGCCGTCGAAAACCGTCCAGGGGGTAAAATAGACGGTTTTGGATAGTTCAGTGGATAAATTAGACCGTTTCATAGGTTGAAGGATCATGTGTTTCAGGGTCTATAGTTCAGGGGGGATTTAGACTTTTTGCATTAATTGGGCTGTGTTACAACTTCCAGTTAAAACGAACGCCCATAGAAATTGATGTTCCTTGAACTCTATATAAAGCAACCCGGTCCCATAAAAAACCACAGTCACCAGCAAGAGTGTCCATTTAATTTCATTCCGAATTCAGCATAGCAGCTAGCAACCAAGCATGGCCACCATGAAGCTGCTAGCGCTGCTTGCCCTCTTGCTGGTCCTGTTCCTCCACGTCCACGTCTCCGAAGCCAAGCGACACAAGCCCAAGCCGGGGTCAGGCTCGGGCACCTGCAAAGCCAGCGGCGTGCTCCACGGCAAGCCCGGAAAATGCAACAAGTCCCACGGCTCCGAATGCTGCAGCGCGGGCGAAAATTACCCGCAGTTCCGGTGCTCGCCCCCCGTGTCCGCCAAAACGCCGGCGATCCTGACGGTGAACAGCTTCAAGAAGGGCGGCGACGGCGGTGGCCCGTCGGAGTGTGACAACCGGTACCACAAGGACAGCGAGATGGTGGTCGCGCTGTCCTCCGGGTGGCTGAAGCTCGACGGCACGCGCCGGTGCGGCGAGACGATCCGGATCACCGCCAACGGGCGCTCCGTGCTGGCCAAGGTCGTCGACGAGTGCGACTCGGTGAACGGATGCGACGAGGAGCACAACTTTGAGCCGCCGTGCCCCAATAACGTCGTCGACGGGTCGCCGGCGGTGTGGAAGGCGCTGGGACTCGACGAAAACGTCGGTGAGGTCAAGGTCACTTGGTCTGATGTCTGAGCCGTGAAACGCTCAAGTAGCCAACTGCCTGCGTGAAGGGAAAGAAGGTACACGCATAGGACTGTGCTCTTCTGAATTGTGTGCGCGCATGGGGTTTGTGATACTGGTACTAGTCTTGGCAGTGATGGAATAGCTACTAAATAAACCATCACTTTATTTGTCGACGTCGTTCCTGACCACTGTTTCCCTCAAAATATATTGTTCGTCCACTTGTGCATAAGACCCGGTTTAGTTCCCTTTTAAAATTTTAACTTTCCCAAAATATCGTGTCAAATAGAATGTTTGACCGCATGCATAAAACATTAAATGTAGAAAAAAAACTAATTACACAGTTTGCATGTAAATCGTAAGACGAATCTTTTCAGTCTACTTAGGTCATAATTAGGACACTTATTGCAAATATTAGCATGTTTACTGTAAGGGAATTGCTATAGTACCTTCAAATGACTGTGAGCCGTTTATTTAATTTGATCGGACGGTCTCGATCAGATCTTACGTCCTAAGAAGTAATATCTTAAATATATTTTTATTTATTTATTTATTTTATAAAATAGGATAAAAATAAATATTTAGGATATGAAAAATCTTTTTTTAGATTCATTTGCATACATCTATATGTGTTTGCACTAACCGGATTGGAAACTTGCATGTGCATGCGTGACTGTCGTGTGCGTATATGGCCGGTGCTTGGGTTTGCATGCATGTGCGTACGGTACGATTGACTTTTGTGTTTACAACTTTTTGAATAGAGATAATTTAGTCTTTGAAAAAATTATTTTAAATGACATGTTTTAAAATTCAAATTTTGAATTGACAAAAGAAACTTAAATGAAAAGTTTACCAAAATGAAAGTTGTAGATATGACAAAAAGTTATACAACTTTGTAGTTGGCAATTTTTTCATTTGAAATCACTGTGTAACTATATTTAATTTTTGTTTTTTAAGTTTAAATTTTAAATTGTTCTAGTAAAGCCGAGTGGACAAATGATCAAAATAAAATTTGTAGATCTCGATGATTTACAAAAATTTGCAGTTGATGATTTTTTGTAGTATATTTGAATTCATTTATAGCTTGAAAAATTTATATTATTCAATTTAGGGTGGCGGTTTCTTTCCTTTTTTACGTAACAACATTTGCATGCATCGAGCGACAATTCTTTCTTTATTCTGCAACACCTGCATGCGAGATGATAGAGGCGCCAACTGCAAAAGACCGAAAATTCTGGAGAAGATGAGGAAAGAAATATGGAAAAAGATATTTCACTACAAAACACATTTTCATCCAGTTATAATGAAATACATTTTCATCCATTTATAATGTCACAAGTTGTCCGATCACTACAAAACACAAGTTGTCCGAAAAGATGAAAGGTCTTCTGTACCTCGCGCCAGGGGGGGGGGGGGGGGGGAGCTCGCCTCGCGCCATGGGTAGGGCTGGAGCACGCCTTGCGCCATGGCTGGGGGACCGCGCTGCCATGGACGGGGGGCCGACCTCACCCCGCGCTGCCATGGACGGGGGGCCGACCTCACCCCGTGCCACCATGGCCGTAAGGCTGAGCTCGCCCCCACCACCACCGCGGGGAGAGGATAGAAGAGAGAGAGAGGATAGAATAGAGAGAGAGGATAGAGAGAGACTAGGTAGGGATGGGGACTAAAATATAAGTAGAGTATGACATGTGGGTCCCACTGGATAGAGGATGAGATATAGAGGATGGATGGGTGCGGGAGAAACGAGTATAGAGGAGAGAATCTCGATGACCAGGATGTATAGAGGATGGAAATAGAGGGTGATAAGTACGGATAGTCTCACCGGAGAGCTGCCCTGACTACTGGTGAGAGATGCAGGCTTTACTGTTTGTGGACCTATCAAACAAGTCTTTCTCAGGTAAGATCCCTGAAACCCCATCGACCCGCAACTGTTGTCTAAAATCGCTGCACCTTGCGGGCAATAACTTCACTGGAGAATTTTGAACTGTCATTTGGGGATGGCAGCCAGGATTTCATAGCTAGGTATTTTACGCACAAAAAAATTCAACATAAATATACAATATATTATATTATATTACAGTTATTCATTTTAGATTTCAAGCAGTGGGATGAGGGGGCTCATGCCCCTTACCACCACGCTGATCTCATTGAGCCCCTCCAAGAATGCTTATGTGTTTGAAATCATTTGAATTCTTATGTGTTTGCTTGTCTAGAGTTTTTAGAATGTACCAGTCGATACCCGAGGATCAACATGTAATTGACCCCCGCATATGTACAGTAAACTATGAATAGTGACATAAATACCAAGTAGGGGGAGAGAGGATCCCTGATGACATGTTTGTTTCTGCCCCTGGGGCGCTGATTCTCTGCCTTCGAGCAGGAATTGTACCCGATCCGTGGTGAGGAGCATTACCCAACACTCTGTATATATATGTTCCTGGCGATGTGAGCCTTGAATTTCTAATTTATTATTACAATTGTATTGTGAACAATGATGTGTGGCAACGCCAGCAGTAATGGACAAAACATTGCCACCGGAGCAAACGCAACGATGGCAGTGATGGCGCCCTCATTATCACCAGATGGAATCCCGATCGGCTACACTGGTACCTACATCACCATTGTATGGTACATCGTTCTGGCGTTGATGTTTCCATCATCATAGCCGGATGGAACGCCGGTCCAATGTTGATGTTTCCACCATCACAGTCGGGTGATGCTCTGGTCCAGCGTTGATGTTTCTATCATCATTGTCTGATGGTACATCGGCCCGGCGTTGATATTTCCATCATCATAGCTGGATGTTAGGCCGGTCCGGTGTTGACGTTTCCACAATCACCGCCAGATAGTACCCTGGTCTAGCATTGATGTTTCCACCATTTTCGTCGGATGGTATGTCGGTCTGGTGTTGATGTTTCCATCACCACCGACGATTCTAAACCTGTGGTGAGCAACATCGACTATCACCAAGGGCTTTCACCAACGGCGGCCAAAACCGTCGGTGAACCGGGGTTTGGAGCCGGTGATGAACTTTCTATAATAGTGTTCGGTTTAGTGAGTAGACATATATAGGAAAATTCCAAATATCAAATGTTTCTTTGTTTTGCCAAGTATCACATTAATCTGTTTATGTACATCGTACACCCTTCGTAAATTTTTTTTGATGTTCTACTGTTTTAAGATGTATTAGTGCTCAATGAAAATTACCCATGTGCCATGTTTTATTGAAGCTAAACTATACCAACCCCTCATTAAAATATATGCATAGAGCCATGTAGATTACAATCACAAGTTGATATGCCTAAATCTATTGTCCAGGAGCTAAAACATTATTAAGTTTTTCGGGATATTTTTAGACTTTTTGCTATTTATCTATTGACAGATTTTGTTGGTACTAAATTTGTCAGATTTCTACGTTTGATTGTGATTTAGTATTTGTGCTACAACTGTCCACTGGGTGGCATACATAAACAATCTAACATATTTGATTATATAAAATCTATCGACACATAACTAGACACTCCCTATTTTTTAAAAAATTTAGGACATCAAGTTTGTTTTAGGAAGAGAAGAGTATTAATCATATGCAAACAAATAGCATAAAAAGGATTGTTAGCATTTTACATGGGGTCTGTCCATTTGGGTACACGATTATTGTGCCCACAATCGATTTACTCTTCATCTTCCTACTCCCACCCTACCCGTGCCTGCGCCCTCCCTCTTCCCCTCGTCCCCCAGCTCCGGCGGTTCTCCAACTCCGGTGAGCCTCCCCTGCCCTAGCCCTAGCCCGGCCGCCGTCCCCGCGGCTAGAGCCCCTAAACCGCCCGCCAACCTCCCCACTGCTTATTTTCCCTGCCTCCCTCTGACGGGCCACTTCTATACTTGTCGGAGTTGGAGAAGAAAGGGGAAGAGGTTGTTGAAACCCTAGCCGCCACCGACGTCTTCTTCGTCTCTGGTGGTGGTGGAGGAGGATCCTCCTACATCATCGTGGGCGCCGAGGTTGGTCACCAGAGCTAGGGAAGGAGGAGTCGGACATGGGGGAGGCGTCGGGCGCATGCGCTAGGCCAGAAAAATCGAGTGTGGGAATCAGCTAAAACACTCGGCCGTTGGGTAACTTTACTGTTATACATGAATACTCTAAAGACGACATGCGTTCCATTTTCCTCTATATTTTTATTTCTTTCCATTTTTCTTGTACTACAACATGGTGGGCTTATAGGAATCATATAAGGGTATCAAATTTATATTATTGAAATTATGTCAAGTACTGTTTAATTTACTTGAAGGGTCACTAATACCAAAGCATTAGTATTGGACTTACCATGAGCAGGTAATGTATTTTTCTGCCGTGCACAGACAAAAAGGTGTGATCATCTCAACCATGAGGTGATGATTAGCCAAGAGAAGGGGCATCACGTCAAATCTCAAATGAAGCAAGAGGCATAGAAATCGTAAACATTTTGCTGCTAGAGATCTCTATATATTAAGCGAAACAAACTACATACTCTCAACCTCTGCGTGGCTACGAAGGTAACAGAAGAAATGCCAAATATGGTTGACGCTAGACTACTGGTTGCGTTTGCCCTCTTGCCGATCCTGTATTTCCCCTCTCACGAGGTCTCGGCTGCAACCTGCCAAGCCAGTGGTGTCCTTCGTGGCAAGGGACAAGGCTGCTCCAAAGAGACGGGGTTGGAGAGCTGCTGCGTCGCGGGCAAGCGCTATCCGCAGTTCAGATGCTCGCCTCCGGTGTCAGCCAAGACGCCAGCTATCATGACTTTCACCATATTTGAGAACGTAGAAGATGGAGCGGTGATTAGGATGACATCCTGCGACCAGCTCTTCCACGGTGACAAAGAGCTGGTGGTCACACTGTCCTCCGGGTGGCTGCGGCTCGACGGCACAAACCGCTGCAACAAGAAGATCCGTATCAGTGCGGCGAACGGGAGGTCTGTCCGGGCCAAGGTCGTCGACGAATGTGACTCGTTTGCCGGCTGCGACGAGGAGCACGACTTCGGACCCCCATGCCGCAACAACGTTCTCAATGCTTCGCCGGCAGTGTGGAAGGCTCTCAGGCTCAATGAAACTATTGGAGAGGTGAAGGTCACATGGTCTGATGTCTGAGATGGGCGACGCTGATGAGGCTTGCGGCATGTCATGCAGTGCCGCAGTTCAGTTCAGTTCAATTCGCCTGCTCGTAGTGGCATTGCTTAATAAATAAGCCATGTCTTGGCCATTATACTGTTCTCAAACTATGGCTTATATATGATCCTTTTTACTGCTGAAAATCCATAAGCCCATTAAGTGGAAGAATATAGTCCTGGGCTCCTGGCTTATGACCTTGTGTTGAGAAAAGTCCTCTCCTTTTAATATTCTGAGCAGATCAAATCTATAGTTGAACAAAGGCACCAATAGCATACGACTATATCATCTCATAACAGTCTAGATATAGCCACCCATGATCCTCGATCAGTTAGTACTCTTCAAGAAAAGTAGAAAACCCGCAAAACAAGTTCATCAGGCCAGGCATGAGGGCATGAGGCATCGTGGACTCGTGACTAATGATTTGTGCTACCAGTCTCGCAGCTAGATCAAAATCACATGAACACGTACGAGCAGAGAAAAATCGAACCAGCAAACACTGAAGAAGAAATATTGAGAGGCAGAGCTTTCAGTACTTGGGTTTTCCTCTGGCAGAGACAGTCTCAGGCACTAGAATATACCATGCATATACAGTATATAATTGTAAAAAAATAATAATTAGTATTCCAACTCCATTGCTGGCAACCCGCAAGATCCGCAGCGGCCACCTCATACTGGATTAAAGTCACGGGCTTGTTTGATGCAGAACAGCAGCCCCACTACTTCGAAGAACACTATCCAACCACGAAAATTGCAAGGATGAGCACCATCGTCATCGTCCCGATTTCCTGTTTCCATGGACAAGCCCCGAGAGAAGGGGAAGAGAGAAGGAGCGATTGAGCTGAGCTGCTCACCGTAGTTCTCCCACGGCGACGTTGGAGCGAATAGCGGGACGCGCAGGTAGCAGGAGTAGCCGACGACCACCACCGCGTCACCTTGGACCAACGACAGCTTCCTCCTCCTCCGCCCTTTCTTGAGCGCTGGAACCACTCGCGCCGACTCGTTCAGGCACCGGGAGCACTCCGCCGCGGTGGTGTTGGAGGCCGTGCACCGACCCCCCAGCGCCGCGGTCGGCGTGTCGCCGCCGTCGGCGTAGAACCAGCCTCGCCACGCTTCTTCGCGGGCCGTGGACGCGTTGGTGTCCGCGTATGCGAGGAAGCAGCCGGCGCGCCAGACGGCCCCGCGGCGCCCGTGGTGGCATCCGTCGGCGACGTCCTGGGCGGCGGCGGACAGGCAGCTCAGGCAGTCGCCGGGAAAGGAGCCGGAGCCGCGACGCGCGCCGAGAGCGAAGCAGAACGCGCGCGCGAAGACGCGGTCGCCGCCGGAGCCGGACTGGCCGGCGGCGAAGCCTGTGGGCGCGGGTGCGGCCGTGGCCGCGGCGGCCGGTGCACCGGTAGAGAACGGACCTTTTATCCTAGACGGGAATGGGCTTTAGTCCCGGCTAATTTTGTGTTCGGGAGTAAAGAGATCTTTAGTCCCGGTTGCAGCCACGAACCGGAACTAAGGGTCCCTATCCAACAGTCACTGGGAACTGACGTTATATCAGGTGACCTTTAGTTCCGGTTAGTGTAACGAACCGGGACTAAAGGTTTGTCTTTAGTCCCGGTGCTTGATACCGACCGGGACTAAAAGTTTTACTCCCGGCTGTAGATACCGGCCGGGATGAAAACCTTACTTTTAATCCCGGTAAGTAAATCCAACCAGAACTAAAAGTCCATGCGTATAAAAGCCAGCAGCTCCCTTCTTCCTCCTCTAGCCCGAGAGCTAGCTGTTCTTTCTCTACATTGTGTTATTACTCTGTTCTTCGGCCGTCACCCCCATTTGTTGCAGAACTCTATCGATTTTTGAAGGTAACTAACTTTATTTTTACACCTCAATATTAT
Organism: Eremochloa ophiuroides; assembly: GCA_038502445.1. Classification (NCBI taxonomy): domain Eukaryota; kingdom Viridiplantae; phylum Streptophyta; class Magnoliopsida; order Poales; family Poaceae; genus Eremochloa; species Eremochloa ophiuroides. Next base: position 32,147,477 of record JAHLJS010000002.1, read on the forward strand.
ATGTCATTGCATTGTTTAGAAATAACTAAGAATGTAACATGTTGTTTTTTGTGTCCATTTCTTAATTTGTGGCCCTTTAAGTTTATATTCTCTTCAAATCTGTATCTTTAGATGAAAAAAGCTTATAGTTGTTATATTTTAGAATGCCCTTCAAATCTGTGTCCATTTTAGAATGCCCTTTTTATTAGTTTTTAACTATAATGCACCTTTTATTGGATGAAGACAGCTTATATTTTCATATATAGCTTTTTTAATGGTTATGAGAATTAAAGGAATTTAGTGGTTTATGAAAATATCCTTATTTAGAAACTGAGAAAAAATAAATAATAGCAGCAGTGTTTTTAAAATGAATTTATGGATTGACATTGTGTTTTGTTTGTGATTGTGCATGACAACTGCCATTGGGGCCTCAATCGGCGTACCTCGGTAACCCAAAGATATGGCGGACTTCAATCGCAACTACATGACAATTTTTGACGCACATGAGGTCAACTTGCATACTAATGATATGCTAGGCAGCTTAATACTTATCAAGGTCCCCGTGCAAACTATCCCTGAAGAGTACCCATATTTCGTGAGTCGCACCACGATACAAGAAGCACATGTGCAGTAGTGTCAGGTCTTTGTCCCGCTAAAAAATATCTCGCATTATCTTCGGGATTACCTGGTGCTACCCTCATCTCCAACTGATTTGAATGCCATCATGTCTGTATCAAATATCGATGTTGGTGTTCATGAGCTTGTCATCCTTCCATGGACATCCGACTATGGTGTCACTACAGTTGGCTTAGATCCCACCTTACCCGCCACCTCCATGGTACAAGTAGAACCAGCATCACCGTCAAAATTTGCCGAACCACTCAAGCTTGTCATTTATGAAATGCCACCGCATCTTTTTGTGCAACCGGTCGTAGTACCTAAAATGTTCGCGAACATATGTCAAGTTCACGACGTCCAGTACAATAGCAATGATCTCACAATCCACATGATCACATATGCTCGAAGATCAACTATACCCAGGGTTGCATATATCGAAGTCCGCAAACAGTCACCTTCCGGGGATGCTATGATGCACATATGACCAGTTTGGATTACTGTAGACCCACTACCACCGGGTGATCAACAGGAGGCCCGTCATCCCATGACTGGTAGGCGCACTTACAACAGCATTAACCATGTTGCGTGTATGTTACATTGTTCCTTTCTAACAATTGTCACTCTTACTATACCACTGCCTCCGTATCGCATCCGATACACACTGTACCCACACATGGATCGCGAAAGTGCGGGGACTTCTGGACATAGAGGTGCGGGGTCTTCTGGACATGGAGGAACAGGTCATCGGCAAGCAGGCACGGGTACAAACAGTTCATAGATGGGTTTACATACATAGGTTTACATATATACAAAAATCCTGAATTACGTAATGCACAGGTTACTTAATTGAGGGACCCTGTGATCCTTCATCAGAAGAAGGTTCGCCTGCACGCACCACAAGGGAAGCACCGGGAGACACCACAGAAGTTCTGGAGACACCACCTTCTTCAGAAGATGGTTCACTGCTTTTGGACCCGGGTGTTGGATCACAGGAAGCAGCCCCACAGGATGACCTCGAAGGTTTGACCCAACCATTTTCACGAGAATGGTACATTATACTTATAATTCAGCTACAATTGTTATTTATGCAACTGGGTGGTAAATTATACATGTAAATTATACCTAATACATCGCATTTAAATATGTAGGTACGAAGAATACTGAAACCAAGGATGACGAGGCACATGTGGCAAATAAAGCGCGAACCACTGAATCCAAGGATACTTCATCCAAAGATGACGGTGCTTGATGCATATGTGATCCTCCTTTCAGTCCTCGTTTATCGGATTTGTGAACTTGATGTGTATTTGAACTTGTTGTTGTGAACTTATATTTGTGAACCTCTGTTATACTGAACTATGATTCTGTGAACTCGTTGCGGTATTTGTGAACCTTTTTTGTACTGAATTATGAGTCTGTGAACTTAGTTGAATTATGAGTCTATGAACTTAGTTGCTGCGGTTGCAAGAGTCTGTGAACTATGTTCGTGTCAGCTTTAGTCCCGGTTCCAGACACCAACCGGGACTAAAGGTCCATGTCCAACGACTAGTGGCTCGGGCATGCAGGTGTGTAGGGGATACCAACCGGGAGTAAAGGTCTGTCTTTAGTCCCGGTTAGTGGCTCCAACCGGGAGTAAAGGTCTAATCCCGGTTGGGACCACCAGTCGGGGCTAAAAACAGGCATTTATTCCCGGTTGGTATTACCAACCGGGACTAAAAGTCCATACCTATATAAACTCAAATTCTCCTTCTTCCACCTCCACTCCGAGCACACTCTGTTCTTGCTATTACTTATGTGTTCTTCCAGTGTTCTTCGGCCACCACACGATTTCTTCCACTTTTACATCGATTCTTTGATTTCAGAGGTTACTAACTTCATTCTCACACCTTCATTACTTGTATATCTCATTTCATGGTTATTTATACTTGATTTTAGAGGTTATCTAGCTAATTTCACACCTTTAGTTCATTTCTTGATTTGTGAGCATTTATACTTGTATTCACTTGATAGTTTGTATGTTTAGATGGTAAAAGCTTGTAGTTCTTTGTTCCAACTAGTATGCACCTTTTATTTGTTTTCATATATGTAGCTTATAGTTATTTGTTTAAAATTGCTATTATAACTAGTATTCATATATGTAGCTTAATAATCATATTATTAGTGAATATTCATACCAATTTATGTAGTTTATTTTTTAATTTGTAGGCCTTTAAGGTTAAATTTATAGCAATTTAAAAATGAATATAGAGAGTAGATGGAGACTCCTTCTGGCTCCTCGAACTTCCATCGGGTCTCTAAGCGACTTAGGCCGCACCTCCCTCTCATTGCAGTGCGGCGAGTGTAACAGAAAATTGTCATGGAGTTCTGAGTGAGGAAGGAGTGTCCAAACAAAGGTCGTATCTTCTACAAGTGCCCGGATCGCAATGTGAGTTATTGGATCTCATTTGACGTACTATGGTTATTTTTTTTACATTCTCCTGATGGTTTTGATTAAAACTCTTAATTGTTGTTATAATTTCAGTGGGACGGCACCGGATGTAAAGGATGGTACTGGGAGGAAGAGCATGTTCAACACGTGCAAAACAATCAGACGGGTGACGCTGTGAGCCAGCACAAGTAGCCCGCCGAGACAGAGGAAGCGAATGATCTGTCTATTCTAGTTGGGATTGGTCATCAGATCCTTATGCTGCTGAAGTGCATTTTAATTTTAGTCTGTTTAGTGCTAGTTGGGATTGCGTACATTGTAGTGAGCTTAATATAAAGTGATTAGTTTGTGCCTGTAGGCTAGCATTTTAATTGAACAAGATGACTGGTGTTGTGCAATTAAGTAATTATCTTCAATTTTTTCATACGGTATGTCTTGTAATACAGATGAGCCGACACTGGATGTACAACGCTGATCGCCGCTCCGGAGAATTCATTACGGGCGTGCATATGTTCTTGAGTGTGGCCGAGGAAAACAAGCATGATGGTTTCATGTGTTGGTCATGTGCTGTATGTAAGAATTTGAAGGAGTATGCTTGCTCAAGAACTCTCCATTTACACTTGTTTAAGTCGGGTTTCATGCCAAGCATGGAGAAAACGGGGTTGCAATGGAAGAGTGCGAAGATCAAGAAGAAGGGGATGACGATATATTTGCCCAATACAGTCCCTTACATGACATTGCAATGGGGGAAGCCGAAGAAGACGTAGCTAAAGAAGATGAGCCCGCTAATGATCTTGGTCAGGCCATATGTGATGCACAGCGAGAATGGGAAAGTGAAAAAGAGAAGATCAAGTTCGATCGCATGTTAGAGGATCACAAGAAATTACTTTACCCAACCTGCGATGCAGGCCAGAAAAAGTTGGGTACCATACTAGAGTTGTTATAATAGAAGGCAAAGAATAGTTTATCCAATAAGGGATTTGGACAGTTACTGCAGATCCAAAAGAGGATGCTTCCGAAGGATAACGAATTGCCCTCCACTACATATGAAGCAAAGCAGGCTATATGTTCTTTGGGGTTCGAAATCCAGAAGATACATGCATGTCCCAATGACTGTATCCTGTACCGTGGCAAGGACTATGAGAATCTAGAAGCATGCCCCGTATGTTATGCATCACGCTATAAGATCCGAAGAGATGACCCTGGTGATGCTGAGGGCGACGGAGAACGTCCCAGGAAGAAAATCCCCGCGAAGATTATGTGGTATGCTCCTATAATACCACGCTTGAAACGTTTGTTTAGAAACAGAGTCCATGCAAAGTTACTGCGAGGGTACAAAGAAGACCGTAAGGTAGACAATATGTTAAGACACCCTGCGGATGGATCTCAGTGCAGAGCAATTGACAGAGAATTCCCTGATTTCGCAGTTGACGCAAGAAACTTAAGATTTACTTTAAGTACAGATGACATGAATCCTTTTGGGGAGCAGAGCAGCAGTCATAGCACTTGGCCTGTTATGCTATGTATCTACAATCTTCCTCTATGGTTATGCATGAAGCGAAAGTTCATGATGATTGAAAGGTCCTTGTTTGGTTTTGGTAATTGAGCGACAACTTAGGTGGACTAATATGTGTTTAAGTGTTGATTACACAGGTGATTAGTCCACAGGTACATGTGTGTGAGCATCTATGCCATGGAGGTAAAAGTGGCTTGGAGATGATGCTTAGCTCACACATATGATATGAAGGAGCTAAACGCATGAGACATGACATGGAGTCATGTGGCTAGGTGGAGAAGATCAAGACAAGGCTTCGCGTCGACAGACCGGTTGCAAGTGTGAAGGGCAAGTCGGGTGATGGCTTGGCGCCGATGGACCAACGCAACGGTGAAGAGCAAGCAAGTCAAGGATCGATGAACCAAAAGCCACTGTGATGATATGAAGTGGATCATATCATTCATGAGGTGTTGGTGCATGTGTTGCACTGGCATCGATGGTGTCGGAGACGGTGATGAAGACGGTGATCGAAATGGAAAGCGCAAGGCAAAGGTATAACTTAGGGCATTTCCATTTCACCGGTCTAAGGTTGAGTAGAGAAGTGCTTGACCGGATTTAGGATAGATGGCTGTACTATCAAGAGAGGCAAACTTGTTTGCATATCGGTCATCTAGTGCCACTTGAGTGATCTAACTTGCATACGTTGTTAGGATCGAGTGGCGCGGTGAAAAGAGAGAAAAATCCTTTGAAAAATGTTTGTGAAAGGCTAACACACATGCACATGAGGTGTACATTTGGTGGTGTTAGCACACTTGCAAAGGTGGTGAAGTTTGGAGTTGAGAGGAACTCAAAAAGAGCGTCGGACGCTGGCTTGGGTAAGCGTCGGACTATTGCGTTCAGTCCGACGGTAAACCCTAGCCTCTGTGCAGTTGAGTGCGAGCGTCGGACGCTGTCTGCAGTGACAGCGTCGGACCATCCTCGTGCGTCCGACGGTGTTTGGCCTGTGAGCGTCGGACGCTGAAGTTTGTGGGCGTCGGACTTTTGTCCGAGCGTCCGACGGTGCAGATCGTGCGAGAGCTGACACAGTGGCGAGCTCTGAGAGCGTCGGACTCTTGGGTTTAGTCCGACGGCGAGCGTCGGACGACCGTCCGACGGTTTTCAGCGCTCGGGGAGCTCTCTGGAAGCGTCGGACCGTGGAGTTCGTTGGTCCGACGGTGTTCCGTCCAACGGTGAGCTGAAGCGCAGAAAAGTTAGCCGTTGTGATCCAACGTTCGACTTCAAACGGCTAGTGACACGTGGCGGCCATCGGGAGCGTCGGACCATGGACATTGGTCCGATGGTGGCGCGGCTGAGCGTCCGACGCTCAGTCCGATGGCCGGTTTGAGAGGGCAACGGCTCTATTCGTTTGAGGGTTATAAATCCAAGCACTTGGCGGCCTTGGCCGACTAGCTGAGCACCCTTGGGCCTGTGTGGCTTGTGTAGGTGTGCTTGGAAGCCCTCCCACTCACTCACTTGCTTAGTGCACATCCAATTGATTGATAGTGAGTGATTCTAGTGCGTTGCATTGTGAGATTGCATCGAGTGGCACTAGGTGATCGAGTTGCAAGCCGGTGGTGCTTGTTACTCTTGGAGGTTGCCACCTCCTAGACGGCTTGGTGGCTTGTGGCTCCGTGAAGCAAGCAAGAAGATTGTGCTTAGCTCCGGAGAGGCTTTGCGAGGGGTTGGAGCTCATCCCGCGGGAGATCGCAAAGAGCATCGCTAGTAGAGCGAGACGTGAAGAGCGACAAGTGGTCCGGCCGAGTCAAGTGCTAGAGCTTGTGGTAAGCACTCCATGTGGGAGAGTGTGACTTGCGGGTCACCACTAGCAAGAGGGCCGGTGGCAACCTTGGAGCTTGTCTCAACGGAGGACGTAGCTTGTGGCAACAAGTGAACCTCCGGGAAATAAATCACTGCGTCAACATCTTCCCATCCTTCGCGGTGGTTTGCTCCCTTCTACACAAGTTATTTACTTTGTGCATTACTCTACTTGTGTAGTTGTAGTTGCTCTTGTGAGACCGGTTAGCTTGTGTAGCTTGCCACTCACGTTCTTAGCTTGTGTAGTTTAAAACTAGTGTCTTGATTAGTTTGTGTGACTAATCAAGTTGCGCTCCTTGATTAGGATTGTGTATCCTTGTCATTGAGCACGTAGTGAGCTTAGGTGCTTAGTGCGCTTTTGTTTGCTAGTTGGTAGGAACTCCCCGGTGCTTAAAGTACTAGTGCTTAGGTTTGTGTGATCTTGCGCTAGAACGGTTTAGGGAAGCTCAAGCTAGGCTTGCACCTTTGTTTTTGCTAGGATTTTTTACAAGGTGCATAGAGTTATAGTTAGAAGGGTGAATTGTTGCTAGAACCGAATAGGTTTTATTCCGCTGCGATTTGTTGTTAAAAAGGACTATTCACCCCCCCTCTAGTCCGCCATCTCGACCCTACAATGATGCCTGTGCTTATTCAAGGTCCAAAGCAACCCGGCAATGACATCGATGTATATCTGAGGCCTCTAGTTGACGCACTTCTAATCCTGTGGAGTAAACCTGGTGTATGTGTGTGGGACGAGCACAAGCAGGAACACTTTGACCTGCGAACATTGTTGTTTGTGAACAATTAATAATTGGCATGCTCTAAGTAATCTTTCAGGACAGACAAACAAGGGATATAATGCTTGCACACGCTGTTTTGAGGACATCGACAGCATATATTTGAAAAAAAATGCCGAAAGATCGTATACCTTGGCCATCGCCGGTTTCTTCCTGCGACACACCCACTAAGAAAGAAAGGCAAGCATTTTAAAGGTAAGGCAGACACTCGGACAAAGCCATGCAACCGAACTGGGGAGGATGTACTTAATATGGTCAAGGATGTGAAAGTAGTCATGTGGACAGGGACCTGGCAGCGAACCTGTTCCGAAGGATGCTTCCGGGCGCGCACCCATGTGGAAGAAGAAGTCCATATTTTGGGAGCTTCCATATTGGCAACTCCTTGAGGTCCTCAGTTCGATCGACGTCATGCACCTCACGAAGAATCTTTGTGTAAACCTACTTCGGCTTCATAGGTGTATACGGGAAGTCGAGAGACACAATTGAAGCATGACAAGACCTGTAGTGTTTGAAAGAACGAGATAACCTTCATCCAGAGAAGACAAAAGATGGACGCCGTTACTTAAGACCCGCTAGCTACACTCTTAGCAAAGAAGAGAAGGAAAGCATGTTCGAATGTCTAGATAGCATCAATGGTCCCATCTGGATTCTCCTCGAATGTAAAGGGTATAATCAACGTGGCAGAGAAGAAATTTCTAAACTTGAAGTCCCATGACTGCCACGTGCTTATGACACAATTGCTTCCAGTTGCTTTGAGAGAAATTCTACCTCTAAATGTACGTTTAGCCACCGTGAAGCTATGTGCATTCCTCAATGCAATTTCTCAGAAGGCAATCAATCCACTGGATCTAGCAAAGCTACAGAATGATGTGGTTCATTGCCTTGTCAGCTTTGAGTTGGTGTTCCCCCCATCCTTCTTTAATATCATGACTCACCTCCTGGTTCATCTGGTTAAGGAGATTAGTATTATCGGTCCTGTGTTCCTACACAACATGTTCCCTTTTGAAAGGTTCATGGGAGTCCTGAAGAAATATATACACAATCAGTGCTCAACCTAGAAGGAAGCATAGCAAATGGATACGGAACAGAGGAGGTCATTGAGTTCTGTGTTGACTTCATTCCCGACCTTGACCCGATTGGGGTGCCTGAATCGCGATATGAGGGCAGACTATGTGGTAAGGGAACACTAGGGAAGAAAACATATATCGGTACGGAGGATGATCGTTTCAACAAAGTACACTACACGGTTCTGCAAAACTCTTCATTGGTGGCTCCGTATATCGAGTACGCATATGGAACTCCTCATAAACGAGTTTGCGGTGAAAACTGAAGCTTGGATTACATGTCACTATATGAAAACTTTCAGCGATTGGCTGCGGAAAAAATGTTAAGGTCATGAGAGTCTTGATGAGCAACTGTATTTATTGGCTAGAGAACCATCGTGGCATATTCTCACTTATAAAAGGTATGAGATAAATGAAAATACATTTTACACAGTGGTCCAAGATAAAAGGAGCACTAACCAAAACAGTGGTGTCCGCGTAGATGCCACAGATCCAAACGGGAATAAGCAAACATATTATGGCCGTATAGAGGACATATGGGAACTGGACTATGGACTTAATTTTATGGTACCTTTGTTTCGATGTCAATGGGTGAAAGGGACCAGCGGCGGGGTAACAGTCGACAATGAGTATGGAATGACGTCTATGGATCTCAGCAATATTGGGTACAAGGACGAACCATTTGTCCTTACCAAGGATGTCACTCAGGTGTTCTATGTCAAGGATATGTCTACGAAACCAAAGAGAGGAAGAAACGACAACTCAATCAACGAGCCAAAGCGTCACATTGTTCTTTCAGGAAAAAGAAACATTGTGGGAATCGAGGATCAGTCAGACTTATCAGAAGATTATGAAAATAATGACCGAATTCCGCCGTTCATAGTGAATAAGGACCCAAGCATCGCGCTAAATAATGAAGACAATCCATGGTTACGACGTGATCATGATCAAGGAACATACCTCAAGAAGGTCTTCACTGCTGTTGTGGCTTGATGTAATGATGTGTAATAATGTGTAATATATATTATGTAAAAACTATGAATGTAAAATTTTCTATATATGTTGAAATTTAATTTTATATGTTTCATGATGTCTGACGACTATTTTGGACAATAAGCACTCAAAAACAAATTTCAAACGTTGAAATGATGCGAAAACAAATATCCTATCGAAATCCAATAATTTCAAAATATTTAAATTAAAAATATATTTTTGCATTAATGAAATAGTGATTATTTTCTAATAAAAATGGGTATATACAAGAATAAATAAAGTACTTTTACATTTAAGATTTATCATAATTATAGTTGTAATACCCCTGGTATTACAACTTAATTAACCTGCCATGTCATCATGTTTAAATTTAAGCATCTGCATATGATTGTGCTTAGGGCCTAGAGTGATTTGATTTCAGCTAGTATTGATTGTGTAATTAAGTCCTTAATCAAAATCAAAAATAAAAATTAAATAGAAATCAAATTAAACCCTAAAGTTGACCTAAAACCCCAATTCAAAATCTATAATGAATCTGGAAAAAATGTCTTAATGAAAGTTGTAGAGCCTTTAAAATGGAACAACTTTTATTTTTGGAGATTTTCAAGTTATATTATAAAAATTCAAATTGAACTCAAATTACTATACTGAAATTTAAATTGAGTCTTCAATTTCAAAAATATTGAGAATCTTCAAAAACTTCCTTAATAGAAGTTGTCAAGCTCACTGAGTAAAACAACTTTCATGTTTACCAATTTTCAAGTTGCTGAGAAAAATCAAAAGTAATTTTAAAATTTCAGTTTCAAATTCAGAACCTAATTCTACCCCCTTTTGTATAAATTCAAATCGGTGCAGAATTTGAACTTGGTCTCAAAAGCAAAGTTGTTCTCCAGAAAGATTTGCACAACTTTTGTTTTGGGGGTCTTTCTCTGATTCAAACAGTTTAGACACTCAATTGATTTGAATAGGTTTTGACCTAGAAAAACTAGCTACAGTACCTGGGGGCCCCTACAGTGCGCGGCGTCGTGCGCGCGTGCCCGCGCCGTGCGCCGGCCGCCGTCTGGCCGGCAGGCGCGCTGTCGCTGCCGTGCCAAGGCCGTTCGTGGGACCCGGACCGGCGCTCGACCTTATCCTCTCGTCCTCGGTCGCTTAAAGGCGACGAGCCCCCCCATTCTCCTATTTCCTCCCGCACGGTCGCCGGCAACCACTTTCGACCTCCGGCCAATTTCACTCTCTCGGTTCCACCTCTAGCAAATTCGTTTTGCCAGTAGCGTCGTCTCGTTCTTGCGCTCCGTTTCCGCCCTGTGGTGCAAGCTGCAGTAGCCTAGGGGTCCCGAAACGTCGCTGTCGTCCCCAGTTCCGGCTAGAGCTCCGCCGCGGGTCGACGTGGTAAGGCCAGCTTGCTCCGGCAAGTTTTTTGCTATTCCAACCCTCGTCCGGTGCTGCTGTGATTACTGTGGTTCTCAAGCTTGCATTGGTTTAAACATTGCCACACTAGGTACGCCGGAACGGAAGCCTCGTCGTCGGCGCACGCTGCTGCGTTCTTCGCCGGCATCAACTTCTAGTCTCCACTCTTCCTCCAACTCCGCCAGGGTGCGCTTCATCTTTGGGGTGAGCCTCTGGTTCACTGGAACGGTTTCCTTGGGTCGTTTGAGGTCCGTCGTGGCCGGAGTTCTTTCCGCCGTTGTGGCCGAGCCGCCATGGGCCTGTTGGTGCTCGTCGAAAGCGGCTAGAGTAGGGGCTAGGTGCTTAGGATGGCTAACTAGGCTCGAGGGTAGGTGTAGGGTCGTTTGGCTTCGCTGCTGCGGTCGTCGGCGGCGAGTTCCGCGGCGGCCCGACGCGCGCGCTCGCGTCCAGGGGCGCGACGAGAGGTGCAAGGAGGAACTGACGGCTGGGGCCGGCCTGTCAGTGTCCCCGTGCGGCGGGCGTGCGCGCGCGGGCGCGGCCGGGCCGTACTGGGCCTGTTCGCCTGAATGGGCCGAATGGCCGTTTTCATTTTTCCGATTGATTTTCAAGAGCTTTTTCATTTTTAATTAAAATGAATAGTGTTAGGTTTTAATCTTTTTGTGTGGATTAATCTACTGCACCAAAAAATTATGAAAATATTTGTGAATACTCTCTATGATGTGTAGAATTTAATAAAAATATTAGAGGTAGGATTTGAGTGCTTTTTGTATTAATTAAAAATCAGCACATTAAATGATAAAAGGAACTTTGATGATTTTTAATAAATTCACTGTAAGTCCAAAAATCATGAAAATTTAATTGGTACTGTTTTAGGTCCAGAACTAACTGTTGGTGAAGTTTAACATCAAATGGAAATATTTAAATATTTATTAAATTATATATTAGTTTAAATGATTAATAATAGGAATAGGAAATGAAATGATTATTGATAGGTGTGATTTTTGGATTGCTTGAGATTCTAGGTCAATCACCTTTATGGCCTAGGGCACTGTGAATTAGAGCAATCATGGCTAGCCTATGGTAGGATCTTGACCATGTGTGTACCTTATTTATTTTTAAATTTATCTGTCATTTCATGCACATCGCATTCATACATTCATTCATTGCAAACGTGTAGTGACCGAGAATCTGGAGGTAAAGTCTGAGGGTCCATCTGAGGAGACTGCTCAGGAAATTGTGCAAGGATTTGATATTTGTGGCACTGACCCGGATCCGACACTCTACACAATCCAAGGCAAGCCCCGGCGCATTTGCCCCGCTCCTTGTTGTTTAAAAAATATTTATCACTTGAGTTAATTAATTGCATTAGGTCAATAGGAGTTAGGGTGACAACCAATTGACTGCATTTCCATCTTTGAATATCTGACAATACTTAAGAACCTGATTTATTAAAAGTATTACAAAAATGCTTAGTCATGCCTAATGGTTAGTTTTGCGAAAATGTTATTTTGAACTGTGATGAGATTAATCAAATGAATCACTTCATGGGAATGGTATGTCCTTGTTGGTTGGCAGTGTTCCTAGCTAGTTCATTGTCATCCACGGGGATGGGTTGTTCCGTTTGGTCGACCATCTGTTGGGTTAGAGTCCCAACGATCCTCACCATCGGAAAGGGATGTGAAAACCGGTAGTTACCAGTGTACTTGGGTTAGAGTTCCAATGCATGGTTTCTAACGGAAAAATATTAGGGACCGTTCGTTGTCAGGCCTGCTGTGATCAAGACTTTGCAACTAGCCACATACTACAGAAAGCCTCTGACTCCGGTGGCTCTACTGCTGGAACCGACAACCACGCACTGAGAGTGGAGAGATGGCGAGAGTAGCGTGTACCCTCGTGGCCGTCGTGCCTGGAGACGAGAGGAGTACTGTGCTCTCGGGTGACGCAGGACCGGTTCTGGGGTATGAAAAGCCATGGTAGGCGGGGTTGGCGTATGCAAACTTAAGTGCTACATACGCAGTGTGGATAGGGATCCCCAGCTGGGTATTAATCGCTTCGTGGAATCACATCGTTGGCTCTTTGGATATGGAGACTTGCTACTCCCCCTACATCGGATAGTGGTTTTGGAACGAGGATTGTTTTTGATGGATTAAGCAAAATGAAAGATGTTGATATATGAGAAATAACTTGGAGTTGTGGTTAATGATGAATAAATTGCTGACATAAAATATTGAGAATGGAGTAGTAATGCTTTCCGCAAAACCTTGAACTCGTGCTAAAGCCTTACTTGACTCCCCTCAGCCTGCTTCTGAGTCTAATTTTACACTCTTATCGGGTAGTCTTGCGGAGTACCCCATGTACTCGCAGGGTATTGTTTCAATTAAAAAACATATATATGCAAATATTGTGGAACTTGGATAGTGTATATGTTAAGTTTTGCAATTGGTATATGTATATGAAATATTGTGAAATTGATATAAGTGTGATATATATTTTCATATCTCAATTTAGTATATTTATATATCTCAATTTCGAATATATGTATATATATAATGTATATGCATGATTTATATAAATGATGATATGTATAGGTTTTAGGGTTAGGGTTTGTGTGTCTCAATTTTTCTTTTCATGTATCTATATATATCATTTTCTTTACTCCCGGGAGTAGTTATTCCCATCTTTAAAAAACCACATTACGTATGTGTTCATATTTGTTTATCACTTTAGGTATCTTTACATACTTATATTATGGTGCTCCAAATTTTTCTATGCGAAAAATTTTTAAGGGAACCTATACTTTTTAATATATTACGAAAATACCACTTACTGTAGTATATAAAATAAATATGACCACATACTCGATGTATACATGCATGCTTGACAAATATACTACCATAGATGGTCTAGTATGATCATATACTTCATGCAAATACACTTCATTCGATCATAAATGCCCTAAACTGAAGATACAAACATAGAAGTAACTACTCCCTAAGAGTAGAAAATAATTTCCATATATATATATATATATATATATATATATATATCAATTTCATGAATAAGTGTTTAGGGTTAGGGTTTTAGCCGGGTTTTCTTATAATTTCTTATATATATGGGTTTAGGGTTAGGATTTATATGTATATGAATATTTCGTATATATATGTATCTCAATTTTAATTTCGTATATATCTCAATTCCATATATAGTCCCGATGGCCGATCTTAATCAAAACATGGACGATGTCATGATGAATATGATCGCTGGAGGTCAATACGACGAAGTTGATAACCAGCAGACGGTAGATGACACGACACAATATTTGAACTTTTACAATGAGCAAGAGATTGTCGGCGAGGTATAAATAAATGAAATATATATGTGTATACATGTATATAAACATGTGAAATATATGAAATTATCAGTGATGAGCAATATACTTATTGAACTATTTTTTTCTAAATCTATAGCCCTCTGGATCGACAACGACGACGAAGAGTCGAAATGTATGAGGCCCGGCAAAGCCGTTGGAGGGCCACTTCGTAATCTCTGATTTCAACAGAGAGACAGGAGAATCACTTGGACCAAACGTCAAGAAGTTTCTTTATCATTGTGGGTATCTTGTAAGGGACAGGCTCCCCATCAGTGCTCGAGAGTGGAAACAGAAGAAAGACGTTCCTCATATCAGTTATGTCTCCGATCTTGACAAGAATTTGATTTGAAATAATATCATGGCACATTTCACACTTGAAGGAGCCGATGATGCTTTGAAAGAGCTAGTGAGGAGTTGGGATATGAAGAAGATGGCAACACAATTCTAAACTTGGAAGAAAAAGTTATATAATGATTATGTGAAGAAGAACTTGACGTCGGATTTTAACGCTCCGGGCCCAGTTTCAAAGTTGAGGCCATATTAGGATGAGTTCGTACAGTTCAAGACCTCAGGAGAAGGTGAACAACAGGTGCGGAGGAACCAACAGAATGCCCGGCAGAAGACATACCACCATCGCATGGGATCCGGTGGCTACAACAGTGTCGTCCCCAAGTGGGAGAAGATGGAAGCAGATGTAGTTGCCAAGGGGCTCGTGCCGGCTTCACTCCATTGGCCCGACCGTGCCAAGAATTGGTTTTTCACGCATGGTGACAGGCTGGACCTGGGACTGGGCAGGTAGTGTATGGCGAACAAATCCAAAGGGCAGCAGAAAGGTTACTTTTTGTGGTAGATGCTTCCGGTAGCGGTGCGTTCAAGCCCGACAGAGATAAAGATGAATTAACATATGCCCTAGAAAGTGCTGAGCACGTTGGGCAAACAAGAGGTAAAGGTGCTATCCCATGGTCGCATGGTTTTCCTGAGGATAGAGGAACGTACAGAAGCCGCCAGAGAAAGAAGGACGAGGAGAACGAGAGGCTCCGCCATCTGGAGGAGTTTATGTTACAGTCGCAAGAACGGGAAAAGAAAATGCAAGAAGAAATGCAGGAGATCAAAAGACAATTGAGCACCCAGGGACAGTCTACATCAGGGATGGGACCTGGGGTCAACATTAGCCCCCATGATCAGATGAAAAGCAGTTGTGCTTCCACGGACATGCCAGCTCAAGGAGTTGCAGGGCTTCGCTTTCCCGTGGATGATGTCACACAACATATGACAGCATGTGAGTTGCACATTCCAAAAGACAATGCCACAATCCTAGTGGCTACAGCTGTTATTTCCCCTGTCGCCACTAAGCAGGTAATCCATGGGCAACCAATCTAACCTGGATATGCTAAGGTGTCGGTGGATAGGGTACTCTCTGGATTCAACGATGTGCCCCTTGACATTCCCAGAGGTGATGGGAGAAGACTTTAGGAGAGCTAGAGCATGCATTCATTCAATGGCGCAAGCGCTACATCGTCATTCCTGGGGTGTCGCCTTCTCCGCTCCCTCCCTGGAGGTACGTACATGAGAAATAATTAAGTAATAATTAATTTTGTCAGATTCTCACATTCGTTTATTTGCTATAATGATCACCCAGGTTGGAGTGGCAGCTAAGTCCAATTGTTCGTTCACCAGACCACCACAGTGCTCCAAGGAGGTCTCCAACGCCTCAGCCCCCTCCGCCAAGGTCTCTGAAGACTCAGGCACCTCTGCCACCCCCAGCGAGGTCTCCGACGCCTCAGTGCCCACCACCCCCACCGAGGTGGACGAAAAAGCTCGAATGTTGCGCGAAGGTCGTAAGCCCTCGCCGCCATCAGACTATGACCGAACCCTTATCAAAACTACTGAGAAGTCGAAGAAAAAGACAGCAGGGAAAGATGTTCCACAACTTGCGGAACAATCGAAGCAGATTGAACCCCTAGTTGTAAGTGATCCATATAGGTTCAAACGAATCGTACATGGAGACCAGTGCCTTCAAATATCAATTTGGATGACCTTGGTGACTTCATGCTATCTACCGGTCTCAATTTTCAGCAACTCTTCCAAAGTGGACACATCGAGAGTGCACAAGTTGTTGATACCTGGAGAAAATATGAACATGACAAGCCACTCTACAACCCTGAGAAATACGCAGAACTAGGCACACAAATGTACTTGTTGAACAAGTGGTACCTAGATGCGTGTGCCAGGAAAGAGAATTACATATTGGTCAAAATTCGCAATGAGCACTTCTTTCGTGGCGATGATACCATGTTCATTGAATTCAGTGAATTACACCAGCTATGCCACCAGGACTCGCTCGACAAGTCACTCTTGAGCTGCTATTGTCTGTAAGTCATTATAGCACCGCGCCTGTTATTATATTGTCTATATAATTATATATCCTAGCTCACACTACATATATGTTCTTCGATATATATTTGCAGATATGAGATGGGGGTCATCAAAAAAAGAAGGGACGATACCATTGGATTCATTGATCCTTATATCGTATGCAGCAATCACTGGATGTTGATGGTCATCAAGCTATCCACCAGTCAGTTATTGATCTTTGACTCTATGAAAAAGGAGCTAGGGACAATACCAACTAATGATTGATATGATCCAACGGTAATCTAATTTCACTCGATCTTCCTAAACTCCACTATATGTTTATACAAACATGCTCTCTCTTTAATTGGATATATTGAACAATGTTTGGGCAGAATTCATTTCAAAACATCGTCCCGAGTGCAAAGCGCCGCTGCAAATAGTCACGCCCGTAGTAAGTAGCACTTTGCTATATGTAGTGTCTAACATCTTCATTTGTCATAGTTCAAATCACTAGCGAGAGAATTCTTTTCTCGTATATATAGTGGTGTCTGCAGCAGGAGCCGGAGAACAACCTATGTGGATACTATGTGTGCGAGTTCCTCAAGGTGCACTCTAACAGAACTCCTGTTGAGAGGATCAAAGTAAGTTGCAAAATATATTTAGTGGTATACATGATTATCATATATATATATATATATACTAATATATGTTTTTTTCTCAATTTAACTCAAATTGAAGACTGATTGATTGAGGCAGAAGACCCTAAATGAGCACAACATCAAAGCCATCCAAGAGACAATAGCAGGCTTTATTAATGATCAGTCTTAAATCCCAATGGAGAGCACTACTTCGGCGAAAAATAATTGTCTCGACTTGTAATTCTAGGTTAAGGACACGAATAAACAAACGTGTGTATATTTTATATACATTATGTGTATATTCTATCATTCATATGATATATATAGTTTCCTAACTATATAGTTGTGTTAATTATTTACATATGCATGCTTTCATTTGATACGTGTATGCATATAACATTAGTCTAGAATGCGTATTTAAATACCTATATTAAACCCTAAACCCCAAATATAAATTAAAAAGCTAAAATGAGCCAAAAAAGAAAAAATACCTTTACTCCACTAAAGGTTCCTGCCAGCGCGATTAGGTTGGAGGAACTTTTTAGTTCCGGTCCGTAATAAGAACCGGGAGTAAAGGGGGCCTTTACTCCCGAAAACGTACTCCCGGCTAGAAAACCTGGAGCAAAAGCCCCTTCCCAATCGGAAGTACAACCCGATCCTGTACTAGTGGTGGGAGGGCGCCGAGGAGCGCCAGCACACGGAACGCGCTGTGGTTGTTAGCAGAAAGCTACCTGCAGGGGCCGGAGCGCAGTTGAGGACGGGCGGGAAGTGGCTGCTCGTGCCTGTCGGCTCCAGCTTCAACGCGATCCCGGGTTCCGCGGCCATCACGAAGACGACGAGGACGATCAGCGCGGAAACGACTGAGGGCCTTGGGCACTCCATTTCGCTCGAGTGCTCGACGCTGCGAAGAATACGGTGGCGAACACTGGCGATGGCTCACAGCTGCGCGCCGGCGAGCACAGGATAGTCAAGAATCGATCAGTGATAGACTGACAGTGCGTGGGCAAGGAATCTCGGGTGATCGAGTGAGCCAAGACGACCCGTGGTTGGCAGCCGGTGGTCTTCCCTGTCGCGACAACAACCATCCTGCAACCTTCGTGGCAAAGGGCAGTCGATTCATGGAACTGGAAAGAGGATGGGCAACCGTCTTTGATCTTTCAGTCTTGCACGGTTTGGTTCTTGGGCATGGGCATGGCCATGTGCGCCGTGCGCAAGATGAGTGATGACTGGTGAGTCCTACGGCTGTACCTTGCCTATTTGTGGCAAACCATATAGCTAGGCGTCCTCCTTTATAATTTGTGCCTGCCTCAGGCATCTAGCTATTTTCGCAAAGTAGGAGGAGGATGCACTGTGGTTCCAAATTCTGAACCCGCAAACTAAGGCCCTGTTTGGTTAGCAGTAGATAGTAGTTTTCTGCTAATAACGATCTAAACATGTATAGTTAGTGGATTGGATAATTGTTAGTTGAACCACTAGATAATAACTATCTCACTATCTATACTAAATTAGATAAGCTAAGCAAGGGCACGTGGAGGGGCCGGACGACTCGCGCAAAGCTTTCCACGCAACAAGTAGGAGGCTTTTCGCTATTTCGTGTACGGAGTATTTCCCTGGGGGGAACGTGCTCCGACCGAAAAGATGCAACTGTGGCGCTCTGATTCCCGACGGACGGTGTCGTACGTGTTCTCCAACGGCATGACTAAGGATGTGTTTAAATCTACTCAGTTGGAATTTGGAAACATTATAGCAGCATTTTTTTCAATGTCCAATCATGTCCTAAGTAGGCTCAAAAGATTCTTGAGACAACATTTTACCAAACTGTCAAATTAATCTTATTTTTTATCTATATTTAATGTTTTATATATGTGTTTAAAAATTGAGGTGACTAGTTGAATTGGAAGTTAGAAGGAATTTAAACAAGGCCTGACAATGACCCTGACCGTGTGCAGGTGCATGAATGCACACGTGAGATGCACACGTGAGATGCAACTATGCAAGCAAGGCTCTTATTCTGCGCGGTTCAAAAAGACGGCGCCTCGTCGGTGACTAGTTGCGCCTAATCGTTAGTCGGAGGGATGTCCACCTGGCCTATGGGGGTAGGCGGACCCCTAGGCAGCGATAGCTTGTCGGCTGCGCCGGTGGGGGTGGAGGAGCGCCTGGCGGAGGTCGCCAGCGGCGAGGAGGACCTGCGGGCGGCAGCGTGTGCCAGCGGTGGCGAGCGCGGGCCGCGGCGGGCGCTACGCTTGCGCGTGCGCTGGCGGCGGTCGGTGGGAGGAGGTGAAGGATAAGGTGGATTTGGTGGGCTGGGCCGTTTCTACGGTGGATAAGGTGGCTGGTCTGTTTTTATGGGCCTTTCTACTCTTTTCTCCCTATTCCATATTTTTTTAAGTAGTTATAAGTATTTATTAATAAATTTAAGCATGTATTGACCGTCGTCTAGAAAAACGTCTTAAAACACTTAGGTTCGCCTAGGCGCTAGGCTATGGGTCATCGCCTATAAGTCGCCTAGCGCCTTGTTGAACCTTGTTATTCTGGCATGCATGCTCTCGATCAGTCACGCTAGTAAAACGGCGACCGTCGATACACCCACGCTTTGGACCGCTTAATAACAACCTGGGTCAGGCCGTCCACGATATCGCTCACGCAAGACAGCTCGAATATGTGCTTGTTGTCATGGAGTCGCTCACTCGTCAAGCACCATGGCGGCCGGTGGTAGCGGATACGCCGTCGGTCGCGCGGACTAGATGCTCTGCAAGCACCGGTTGGACGCCATTTGGCCCTATTTGGATCGCCCCAAAAAAATACTGTAAATACTCTGTAAAAAGCACATACTTTCCATCGCTGTCGTCGTCCACATGCCTTCGCGCAGCGCGTCACGGTGAGCTCACTCGCGTTCTTTCTTCTTCCCCTCTTTCCATCCCTTTCTTGTCCTTAGAAACTGACATCAGGACGATGATGATGGAGCTGCTTGTCTCTGCAGCTAGCCCTGGGCGTCTATGACGTGTTTATGCTACTGCTCGTCGAAATAAGCGGGGCTGCTGTTTTGCATCATATCGACAACATACACATAGCCCAAGAGTTTAATCCAGCATGATCGAGGCGACGTGAACATGTTATGTATCCATCAGCATAACGCACTGCCTGATGCCCTGAGGCCTGAGCCCCTGACTATCAGTCGACAGTCGTAGTGTTAAACTTTGGCCTGCGATGCAGGCTTGCCAGCCATGGAGCTAAATTGCAGTTGATACTACTATTATACATTTAAATTGCATGACAGAGGAAACCCCAAATACCTTTATACTGCATATCGTACTATCTGAAGTCTCTCAATGCCTCTTCTTCAGTGAACAAGTTTGCTAGTTCAATTTTTGCTTTGCTCATGTTGATGTGGTTTTGATCCATTTGAATCCATGTGCCTGCAACAGATCCACGATGCCTGCCCTGACGCAGCACCTGGGCCGCACTGAATAACTTAATCTGCTCATCCGGGCCGTTAGACAATCACTAGAGCGCTAGTGGCCGAAGGCAGCACGCAGAGCCGGGCCGGATTGGCCCATCGGTGGCAGCCGAGGGATGTGTAGCGAAAATTTGTGAGTTCTCCGGCCACATGTGCCGTGCACACAGCACAAGGAAGAGGTGGAGGACGAGGTGATGGGCTTGATGATGATTTAGAAGACACATGGACACTACCATTGAAGAGGAAGAAGAACCGGACAAATCACTGTCCAAGAAGAGGGAGGGAATAGGTGGAGATTGTTAGCATAATGTAATTATAGTAGCCCCTTAATCGTGGATGTAATCTCGCGCCTGTGTGGTAGGCTTACATGTCACCCCAGCTGCCTATATGTACTTTTGTACACAATATGGAATACAATCAATCATTCTCACAACTCTCACATGGTATCATTCGTGGACACGATCCGGTATTCTTCTGCAACCCTAGCTAGTTGTTGATCCGATTGCTGCCCCTGCCTCTGACGCCCGTCGCCGGGCGCATCACCGATCCCATCGCCTGCGCCCCCTGCCAGCGATCCGATCGGCTGCCCCATCTTTGACATCATTACTGGGCACCTACGCTGGTCCAATCGCCTTCCCTGCCGGTTCCCCGCACCGCTCTTTTCCTGATGGCAGACGATGACGACACTGTTATGGCAGACGCCGCCAAGGAAGCCAAAGATCCCCGCCTCGCCAAGGCCGCCGAAGAGTGTCACCTCGTTGCTGAGGATGAAGCCCACGCTGAAGAGACGTGCCTTGCCAAGGAGGCCCTGCCTCCTGTGCCGCCGCCTTGGACCAGTACGAAACTGCCCATGAGGAGCTCTGGGCACAGGCGACTGTCGTCGTCAATGTCAAGGCCCTCATCCCTGTCATGCTCTATCATGCCACAGACACTTACAGCAAGTGGTGTGCCATGTTCCTCACTATACTCGGTAAATACTGCCCTAACTTGCCACATTCTCGATGACAAGGCCTTCCCCTCACACCCGGCCTGGGTGCAGGTGGATTGCATCATCTTGACGTGGATCTACGACACCAATTCGAACGACCTGCAACAGTCTCTATCTCTTTGATGATGCGGCAGCCTGCTCGTGGGGCCTGGTGCTACCTCAAGGATGCGTTCCTCGGCCACAAGGAGTCCCACTGCGCTCTTCCTCAAGACACAGTTCTGCAAATTCCGCAAAGACTCCCTCAACGGCACCGACTATTGTCATCGTCTCAAGTCAATGGCCACCTCCCTTGCCGAGTTTGGCGAACCCCATCAGGGATCGACAGATGATGCTCACAATCCTCCATGGTCTAAGCGGCATATATTCGCCTCATGGTGTCAATCCTCAAGATGCAACGCTCGTTCCTGATGTTTACGAAGGCTCGGACACACCTTCAGTTAGTGGATATGGAGATCGACGCCCAACTACCATCACCGACATCTGCTCTCGTTGTTGTGGCACCGTGCCTGGGAACGTCCACACCTTCCTTATGTATCGTCATGGTGCGTCCACTGCTGGCCAGCGCAACGTCTACCGTTGCGGCCGCGGTGAACGCGACGGTTCATCGGCACCCACTGGTGGTGCGCCCAGAGGTGCACGGTGGCGCTCCACCCGGCATGCACCCATCCTTCGCAGTACCCGTGAGCTGGCACCGTCCAGATGTGGCCCTACGACCAGTCAGGTCACCCTCCACCGACTCCATTTGGGGTTCGCTGCCGTCCCACGATATGGTGGCTTCGGTGGCGTCCCCGGCGATGGCGCCTATGGCAGTACCTACGGCCCTCCGCTTGATCAGTACATACGCACTACAGGGTAGCCACGCCTTCACCACCGGCAATGCCAGCCTTCCAGGCGTCCTCACTGGCCTACCAGGTCTCTCCAGCGGCGCCATGGAGTCCTACCCACAGGGGGGTCATGGCATCAGGACCCCATGACGCTCAACCCACCCGCTCCTTCATCTGAGTGGTACGCCGCTTAGGTGTCCATTCCCACATGACCACGTTTGGTACTCTCCACCATTTCCCCACCTTCTTTACTTCCTTCATCTATCATTGTGGCCAATGATGCACTGCAACCTGTCACCGCCACTAGATCACATACCTTTTCTTTCCTACGCACATCGCAATCTTGTTCTTAACAATGTTTTTGTGTCTCCCAACATTATTAAGAATCTGATTTCATCGTTTTACCAATGATAATAACTGTCCCATTTTGATCTTTTTGGCCTTTTTTGAAGGATTTGCACACCAAGAACATGATCACCATGTGCAATAGCTCTGATGACCTCTACTCGTTCTATCCACCTTCCACCACTGCCTCCACGTTCATCGCTGTACTCACCTCACTTTGGCATCGTCTTCTTGGACATCTGTCCAAGCTCATTATTAGTTCTAGTGTCATTTCTTGTAATAAAGATGATATCGACCATATATGTCATTTGTGCCAACTCGGTCACCGTCGTTCGCGTTTTAGATCATCTAGCTCTAGATCTCTTCATAATTTCAGTTTGATGCATTGCGATATTTGAACATCTCCTATTATTAGTGTGTCAATAATGCTTGCCTACGGGTTTATCCAAAAAAAAAAGAAAAGATATCGGCCATCCTAGCATTCCCAGGCTACATCACCAAAAGGTCGACGGCCTGGTCGGCTCCTGGGTTCTTGCCTCCTGCTCACGCTCGGCTAGACTGGCGCGGCCTCGCACACGTTGCGCTGTTGCAGTCAACAGAGTCGCATGTTTCATATTGCTTGTAGCGGTTGGATTTGAATGCACTGGATTTAATTAGGATTGACCCATTTATACTTGATTAAATCAAATGATTCTAAGACTCTAAATATAATGACAAGTCCAATAACGGTACCTTAAAAATTATTAAAGGAAGTTTACAATTAATTATTGTGCGTATTTCTGAGGTTAAAAGAGCTACAGATAGGGACACACAAAGTATACCAAGAAAAAGAGGCCTGAATGGGCACGGCAAAAAAAAAAATGGAAGGACGGATTTTTTTTTATTTTTTACCCAAGGAGACTCATGCAAGGAATTAAAGGATGCATGCAGGAGGCATAACTCAAGGCTACACAAACCTAATTAGAGCAACTCTAGCAGGTTCCCTAAATATGGTGTTTTGGAACTTCCAAATAAGTATGAAGAGAAAAAAAAAGGCTATCTTTAATACTCCGTCCATTCCAAATTTGAAGTCATTCCAACAATCTTGATAAAAGTATCTCAAATTAGAGAATTTTAACTTAGCAAAGTGACTTATATTTTTTAAGGATGGAATACTACAATAGATAGATGATTCTTATAAAGGTTTCACCTCTAAACTTTAGTTCTTGTCACGATGTTTAAAACTATTTGGAGTATTAAATGTAGACTATTTTCAAAACTATTTTAATAGATGGAGGCTAATTTGAGAGTCGAATATATTTATTAAGCCTAAATAGTCAATGATTTGACAATATGATGCTACAGTAAACATACACTAATGATGGATCAATTAGACTTAATATATTTGTCTCGTAAATTAACATCTATTTATATAATTATCTTTATAAATAGTCTCCATATAATACTCCTATATTCAAACATTCCATGTGACACCCCTAAACTGGAACCAAACACCCGATAACTATTAACACAAAGAGAAGGCAAAATTTTTGCTTGTGGCGCTTTCAGTCTTCCCTTCATCCTCGTTTATTCAACGCTGTCTCTGTCATACTTGTCTGCAGTTGTCACTGGCGTCAACCGGTTTCCAAGTTTGTTTGCCTTATTCAATTCTAGCTTCAGCCAGAGAGACGGCCATATATGATATGAAACTGCAACTGATCGAGAAAATGAAATTTCTAGCTGGCCTTGTCTAGTTAGAAATTGAAAAGTTATGGGCGCTTGTGCTATATGAAGGAGATTTCTAGCTGGCACAAGAGAGCCAATAATCCGGCTGACTCGAGCAGATGGCCTGTAAGGCAAGGCTAGCTCGTTGGAAAGGCAAGTCTTTTTGGAAGTGTTTTTTTTTTTTGCTCGGCAAAGGGTGCCACGCCATAGATATGGCTCACCATAACAATAGTACAAAGGGCGCGCACCTTGCGCGCGAGTGCAAGCGGGTTATAGATGCGACATACACACAATTTATACACTGCTTATGCATACAATTAGTGTGTATACACTTAGAGCATGTTTATATTATATATGGCTGCGTGTATTATACAGATGTGGTGAGAGGGAACCTAACATTTCATTACACACATACATGATAGACACATATGTATAGTACATATATATCATATGCAGGTAGGTCTGGTACAGATGATGTTGACATGATGCTGTGCAAAGGATCTGATTCTTTACGTTATCAGATCAGATGCTGAGGGTTGTGCTCCATGATTAGGTGACGCGGCGAAGAGGTGATTCGGCGTGGTGTTTTGGAGGATTCTGTTCAGAAGTCCCAGCAGGTTAGATGGTCTTAGGTAGATAAATATAGTATCGGCTGATGTGAAATTGGGCCGAACCTGTGTTGTAGCAGTCAAGTAAGGAGACCATGGTTCCCAACCAGATAATAAATCTGTTTATGCAGGATATAATGTTAAGTGTATGGAGATATGAACAAGGCACTCTGTGTTCTGTGCGCAGAATGCGTCACCTGAATTTCCTTAATATCTCAGTGTGTCACCTGTAAAACAGGAATGCAGCGGTGAGGTAGGCATGTTTTTTTATGCCGCAGGGCTAACTTTTATTGTGTACTCCCTCCGTTTCAAATTATAGGTCGTTTGACTTTTTTGAGCCTAAATTTGACCACTCGTCTTATTCAAAAAATTTGTGCAAATATAGTCAAATTTAAGTCATTCTTCAAGATCTTTCATTACTAAAGCAAGACACAACAAAAGAAATGATATTTTGTACAATTTTTTGAATAAGACGAGTGGTCAAACTTTGAGTTAAAAAAGTAAAACGACCTATAATTTGAAATGGAGTGAGTATTTGGACACTGTGAAATGGAGTGTGGAGATTCCATACCTCGTAGCCAGGAAGTAGCTTCATCGTCTTCAAGTGGCATGTCATTGTTTATTGCTAAATCGAAACTCCTACTGCCTGCAACTTGGTGCCACCGCTGAACACCGGAGTTGCTAAGAATTCCTCATTGAATTAAGTAGCTATAGATCTAAGTTTTAGCTTTTATTTTTGAACGTTTAATATATTTCAGAGATATGTCACTGAAGCTTTACTTACAGCAATCCATGAAATGTTGCAAATAGCTGTCACTATAGCTGGCTGGTTGAAAGCAATTTTATGCAGGAAGGTAGAGACATATGCAGAGTTAAGTTAAATGATAAGAACGCCAAAAAATGTGCAGGTAGTGACTGCCTCAATTTGCCGAAACAGCATGTGAGAAGTCTTCTCTATTTTCAGATTGGAAAGGCAAAAGATTCATGAGGAATACTGAAGCACTAATCATAACTGCTGATTCAAATCAAGAAGAAAATAATTGGGAAAACAAGAGTTATATCTATTTATCCTTCTTTGATTGCATGTCCTTGTTTATTGCTAGACTGGACTCCTAATGTCTGCTGCTTGGTACCAGCCACCATGGTAACTAATGTAATCAGGATGGCAAAATAGAGGGCAGCCGAAAGTATAGCCCAAGATTGAAAACCACCTATTTTGCCTCCTGTAATCAAGATATACTCCTTTCAGTGAAATGAAACTAATGTTAGTCTAATGTAGACCATTTTATGTAAACTGGCTATATATAGGTTAACATGGTAGTGATTAATAAGGCCCTAATTAACAACAGCATGCCGTTGGTTTTAAGGTAGTTTATTTTACTCTAGTGAAACTATTATACTTAAAATATGCAGAAGATAATTACCCGGCTTGTTACATACCAAGATCAGGCAATACAAAAAAACAAACTTGTAATACTTGGGAGATTTGAAGTCTGGTTCAAATTTACTAACTTCTCACTCGCTATTAATTTTGTCGTGGCAAATAATTTTGTGTCCCCATGCCAGCCAAAATTGTTTCACTCAGAAAATACATGGTAGTCTGGAGCAAATGACATACCGAATCACTTTGTAACTGGGAATTATAGTCGAAAGCATTGTAGAACAACCTTCACTCTGTAACAACAAAAACAAGCAGAAAAGATCTCAAGTATGTGAAACAGGAGCAGTAGCATCCCAATTAGATGGGCCCAATCGATGCCCGCAAACATAAAAGAGAACGCAGAGAAATTGAGAATGCACCATTGGTGATGAACAAATCCTTAATGAACACCACCGGGTACCTGCAGGGCCATTAAAGCACAAATGAGTGCACATGGCAAACAGATATAACAGAGACTATGAAACAAAGATGAAGAAGAGGATGATAAATTACCAAAATAAGTGATATGTCCACCAGCATTTGACATAGTTGAGCATCAAAAGGGAACCAAAAGTGGCTGTAGTAAGTACCAAGCATCAATAGTGTTTAGGGTTTTTAGACTGCCTTTACTTTCCTTGTCACTGCAGACTGGAGAGGTCTGCAAGAGTAGGTTTCCCCTAACACCGCGAGCCGAGAGAGCTCAAAAATACCTAATAAACAATCAGCATCAACAAATGATGGTCCTGATTTACATGTGGTTTTTCAGAGGCCCAGGAACAGAAAGTTTGTGGAAATCACAATGACCAGAACCGGATAAAAGCGGGTGAATACTATGAATTAACAATAAAAGAGCTTAACTGCACACATGGTGCAGTAAATATTAGCACTGACCAAATTCATCTCCAACAACATGCAGCAGGCAAAAGTATGTTTGTAAGCAAATTGACTCAATGGCTGACTAACAGTGGTATGGATCACTAACTATGATTGATCCTTAGAACAATTACTTGTCAATAATTTGTTCCCTCATATACTAACCTGAATATGAACCCTAGAAATGTTTGAGTATAAGTTTCAAAATCGTATGGCAATCTGATCAGCAGATGCCAATAGGTCAACGAAACCATGTGGAATACTATCCTCATATCCTGTTATTAAGGAATACAACTGGGTTCAAGGTTGACCCATCTTGGAACAGCCTATATTGAACTAATACTACGCGAGTTTGTGAACAACAAAAGGAGCCCATGCCTAAAATGATGACCATAGGTGAGAGGTAGCTTAGCACCCTCCACTAAGTAGATAAATATGAAGCTAAAAATAAAAAAGGGCCTAACTATCCTAGCTTTGAGCTCTGTCGGCACAATGTACCTAGAACGGGCATAGCGAGCAGCGTCGTATAAAATCAGGGGAAAACATGATGTGCAAAAATGACAAATGCACAATCATAATGCCATGGGGAAATAAAAGCAACTTGTAAGTTTGCAAATCAATTAAAATAGCAATCATGAAATTCAAATATTTGCTGAGAAAAATACTCATGGCTTCATTGTTTATAGTGTCCACTCTAAAGTTGGTTGACTGATAACACAAGCGTTGATTTGAAGATGGGCTCATCATCTGTAGTTTCCGTTGCTTAAATTAGCCTGACACTTTGGCTTACACATATCCCTAACCATGGCTGTATTGATTTGATTTTTAAAATGCCAATAGCGAGAGATTAAGTCTCAGGACTTTGTAGGAGCTTATATTTATTTAACAAATCATGGATGCAAGCACATGAAATCCTCGAGGCTCACTGAAGCACAAGACCTGATAGCAGAACCTTAGCCTGCACCCTGCATTCTCTGTCTACAGCAAAAAGAAACAGAGAGAAGTGAGAAGGGATTGATTTACACTTCGCCGTAGCGCCCGCATTCGATCTAAACACACAGAAGATAATTACAGTTTACTCCAGTTGTTCTACCTCCCTGCAGTAAAAGAACAAAAAAACATATATTATTGCTGGACCCGAAGGAATTGAACTCATGAAAATATGAAACCAACAAAGAGAAGGATGAGGTTTCAACTTCAGACGACTTCAACTCGATTGGGTACTTCAAGTCCTAAATATTTGTTCATATTATCAAATGAAGAGCCAAACATACAGACACTCCGATCTGCTACCCACAGTCCTAAATATTTTTCGTATTATCACCTAATAAAGAGCCAAACATACAGAACATCAAAAACAAAACATCTTCTGATTTTAGGCAACCTACGCACCATATGGAATCGGGGTTGGGTCATCCCCGTTGTGGTGAAGAGCGATGGCATGGGGGGTGGCGCCGTCAAGATCGCCGGCGCTGTTGTACGCGCCTCCATCCTCACGAACCGTGGAGAAGAGACGAAGATAGCACGTTAGGGTTTCGTGGAGCACAGGAAGAGATGCACACCGGCGGGAGGAAGGCACGCCGAGTTCAAGGGAGGCATGGAGGAGGAGAAGGACAACCGCCGGTGCGCCATGGGCCGGCCATCGCGGAAGTCCCCTCGCGCCGCCGGCCTGCCTGCGGCGGGAGAGATGGGGAGGAAGAAAGAGGAAGGGGAAGATAAGGAAGAGAGAGTGCCGAGACTCACCCGCGCGGCAGACGGAGGGGAAGAAGACGGCCGCCGGTGCGCCGGCCGCGGGGGTCGCCGTCGCCTCGGAGAGACCGAGGGAGAGGATGCGATTTTGTGTGGACGAGGATTTCGGGCGACGTGGCGAAACGGTGTCCACGCACGGCCAGTCCCTTCTCGCTCCGTAGCGGGGAAAAAAAAAAGGGAAAAAAACCGACAGGAGTTACTGTAGGAGGCGTACGGAGTCGCTCTCCGCGCTCGGGTGCGTACGGATTAAACGAGAGCGCTGGGAGCAACTTGCTTTGTAGGGAGAAATTAGAGACATCTATTTGGCTGTGTTTGGTGAAGCTGAAGTGCTGTAGATAAGCGCTGAAGTGCTGTAGAAGTGTTGAAATCTTGTGAGAGAAAAATACTGCTGAAGTGCTGAAAAATAAGCGCTTATAAGCGCTTATACCCTCAACCGAACGCAGCCTTAGTTCCTGACGCTATTGAGGCTGCTATAAAAAAATTGCCACACGCTACCCTACCTTCGGCGTGGCCAGTGGGGACTCGGCTCAAATAAGACTGCACGTGTTTGTGGCCGCTGAGTCAACGGATCAGATTTGATGTTACAGTGCTAAACAGTGTTTCGTGCACCACTGCCTAACGTGCAGTGATAGTGGCCACTGCACGGGATCCTCGTCCGGCCAGTGGCGGGCCTGTAATTAAAGAGGCTCAAAACATTGCCTGAAAACCGAACAGCTATAGTAATGTATGTCCAGGTAAAAATTATTCCTTCAAGTTGCTGAGGACTTAAAGGTAAAAGAAGCCCAATCCAGAAGAAGAAAATTTGAAAACAAGCAGCTCGATCGTACTAGCAATCAATCATCATCTGTGTCGAATCTTGGTTCGATATCGATGATACGTAGGCGAAGCTTCGTCCTCACAGGTTTGACTATAAAAACCTGTCGCGTCGTTGTCTGCTCTTCGCGCTTTGTTTACTCAGCAGCGTGTGTATTGTACCAGTTTGTATCAGCATCGCTCAACCACCGTTCGATAGACGTGCGATGTATCTTTCTCCTTTTTCCTTCCTTCTTCCTGCTTTCCATTTTTCTTCTTCGATCGGTGTCTTTGTTAATTAATGGCATGAACTGGCACATCTATGAATAGTAGAGGCATAGAGCCCCAGTGCCCCACGCCTCGCAGCGTGTGACGACTGACGAAGAAAACGTGCTTGCATGCACTTCAGGCTGCAGCGAAGGGTATCTGTGCTAGCGAGAAAGAACGCATATCCCATAAATCCTAGGAACCCTCCCGCCCGGTTGTGGTATGCCAATACGAAAGAGGAAAGGGCATATAGCATGACTGAGTATATAATTACTATTTAGCTCCCAGGCCGCTAAATAATATTTAGCGCACCAATGCAACGGAGTGCCGTCCTTCCGTGAGGCTTCGTCGGTGTACTGCAATACTCTCTCTTTCTACCTGTGTTGCTGTAATTATGCAGCAAATCGATCACCACATTCACTATGCATTAATTCTCTCTCTTTCTCTCATTAATTCTCTCATCTATTTAGATGCAGGCGGTGACCTACACCATGTTACTCCGGCACATTGCGATTGTCCACGGCGACCCTCCCTGCCTTCCATAGGCACGGCTGCTCCTTCCCCAACGGTGGCAATGACGGCTCCTTCCTCATCGCCATGACGACCTTGTTGGCTTGTTCCACTCCGACGACGGCCTGCAGCGGTCGTCCCCGACCTCGGCCGCGGCTGCACGGCGGCCCCCGGCACTCGCGTGCCTAGTCCGCGCGCGCGCACGGCGGCCCCATCAGAGGGCTCATGCACGGCGGTCGCATTTGGCGACGTGCACACGACGGCCCTAGTGGTGGCGCAGCCAGCACCACAACAGCAGCAACACCCCGCATCGATATCTTGGGGGCGGCGGCCCTCCATGGTCTGTGATGGTATGGGGATCAAATGTGATTATTGTTCGGGTCAAATCAAAGATCTTTCTTGTTGGCCGGACTTGTTGCTCCAGTGAAAAGGGCAGATTTCTTGTTGATTCTATCTTACTTCTTTGACGTACTGATGCGAAGTGTTCTGTTTCCTTAGGTCGATCGGTCCCAGATTTATCCCAGCACAAACGATTCGAGATGCTCTTTTTTTGTGTATTTAACTTTGTTGGGATCTAGCTAAACAAAAAATAAGTTTGAATTCATGTATTTTCTTTTGGCGTGCAGATGAGGAAAAAATTGAAGAATAAATTTTATTTCTCATGTAATATTGTTGTAATTGGGCCAAAGTATGTACCACATATATTTCTATAACTAATGGAATCGTTCAAAAAAAGGTTGTTGTAATATAAGCTAAATTCCATTCCTAGATGTAACAAAAGACTGACACCTAAATTATGCCATTAGTAAAACAAAAAAGACATCGTATAGAGACCAGACATCTTGATAAGTGTCAAGATCAATTTTAGTGCGTACCAAGGCACAAAATTATATGTAAATCCAAATGTAGCTAGTATTAGGGGGTGTTTGGGACTGCTCCACGAACTCTGCTCCACAAACTCCACCATGGAGCAGCTCCACCAACTCCGTGTTTTTTATGGAGCACCTCTTTAGGTGCTCTCACAACTCCACCTTTTTATCCTAGAGCAACGTGCGTGGAGCTGGACCTGTTTGGCAAAAATTTATGGAGCGGAGCTGAAAAATGTGGAGCGGAGCAGTCCCAAACACCCCCTTAGTAATAAAAAATTACACCACCCATTGATCAAAGGCCTCGCTAACTATCACAGCCAATTTTACTGCTCAAGGTCCTATTGCTCAAAGGCGCTACCATCGCAACCAATTTTACTATTCAAGGTCCTATCGGAATAATTTACAAACCCAAAAAATTCTATTAGTAATAAAAAATACATTGCACGAAGATCGAAAGCCTCGCTTACTATCATAACCTATTTTATTGCTAGCAGGGTCTAACGAAATTATTTACAAATCTAAATGATACTAATAGTAATAAAACTATATTTAGAGAATAGGCGTCTTGATAACTATCATGAATAATTTTACTGCTCGTTGGTCCTATTGGAATAATTTATAAACACAAATAATTCTCTTAGTAATAAAAAAATACATTGTCTGAAGACTGAAAGCCGCTAACTATCATAACCTATTTTACTACTAGCGGGTTCTAGCGGAATTATTTATAAACCTAAATGATACTGTTAGTAATAAAAGATACTATGCCCATAGACCGGGCATCCTAGTAACTATCATGAATTTTACTGCTCGCGGGTTTGGACGGAATTATTTATAAATTTAGTGAAAAGTTTATTAATTAAAAGTAACTTCGAGATCAGATGCCTTGATAACTATCTCAAAAAATTTTACTGTTTATGGATTTAGATGGAACTATTAATCAAAAAATAATGCTATTAGTAAAAAAATATATCTGTGAACATGCACCTGTGAATCGCATCCTAATCAATGCACTTATGACGACATTGAGCAGGCACACGTCATTCATGCCACAAGCATGCATGCAAATTATTTATGTAACAAAAATTTACTTCTCATAGGCTTGGATGGAATTATTTACATCAGAAAATGACACTATTAGTAATAAAATAATATTTTTATCCGCTCACATTTTTAGGAATAATTATTATTTTACAGTGTATATAATCAAACTATTTACATACTTAAATGATACTGTGAGTAATAAAAGATACTTTAGCCCAGATAAAAAACTTGGTAATTAACTATGGCAACTAATTTTAGAGTGTATGGGTCTTTGCGAATTATTTTTACCGTGTGGGAGCGGTTTGGAAGAGCATGCTATAAATTGCTAAAGTAGAAATATTATATGATGATCTATAGAATCAAATTCCACCTCTTGCCCTATGAATTTGATGTAGGTCAATATATGAACTTTGGAAAGTGGTGGAATGTCAAATAGTCCTAAGTTGTTAACTAGATTTCAATTCTTCCAATTCCAAGGATCCAAACGGGGCCTAAAAGTAAATATGTCGAGGTTTGATGGTGTTGTGTTTTTAGTGAAAACTCCTGTTGAGAATCAGATGTCTGTGATGACTTTACTAGTCTCAAAAAGTTGTCGCCCTAATCTTTGAAGAACTTCGTATGGTGTTGTGCATGCGTATGTTCATATAGGGTGAGCATATTGTGAGCACTGCGTCGTACTGTATAATTCTCTAAGAAAAGAATATATGTCAATATAGGATTGGAGTACATTATTAGACGACAGTCCCACGCATATATGTGAAGTTGGCCACATTTCTCGTTAACAAACAAGTATTATGTCGGAAGTTGTAACGCAGTTTGTTAAAGTACTGATTTTGATCGGTGCTAATTTGTTATAAGAATTTTTTTTTATTTTATATCTGAAAGGTTAAAATTTGGACTGAGTGAACAGGGCTCCTACCGTTTCGCTGCACGGCCGGCCAGCCTGCCATCGACTGCCTACGTGACGCGGAGCGGCAGCGTGAAGCCACCCACCGCGGCACGCCACGCGTGGGAAGGCAGCTCCACCGATCCGATCGACTCGCCGCGTGCTGAGGAGCGGTACGGTGGCTGCAGCGTCCCGATCGAAACCACGTGCCCGCGCACGGCGCACAGAGCGGGAAAGACCCCCGCCTCCGACACACATCCGTTGCCGCGCCCGCCTGACGGCCCACTTCCGTGTGCGTTTGTTTCGTCGTGCGCCCCATGTGCAGCAGCATCAGACACCGAGCCGTCTGTCCATCCACCCGCTTTGAAAAGGAACGCCGCGCCGCACCGCGGTGACGCGTATCGGCAGCCAGCAGTGGCCAGCCCCGCTCCCCTCCCCCCTCCTTTCCAGTCTTCCACGCGCCACCCCACCAACACCAACCGTCGCAGCGCTCTCCGAACCCAAGCACCCCCACCCCACCGCGAAAACGCAGAAAAATAAGCGAAGAGCGCCGCACGACGCGACGCGCAGTGCCGCTGCGTGCCGTTGGGGGCAGGTGGAGAGACTTCACGTCCCCGCCTCCCGCCCACCCGCGACACGCGCACACATAAACCCCTATCGCACTCTCGCCTCCGGCCTTCACAGTCACAGACAAGCCTCCCCCTTCGCCCACAAGTCAACCGCCTTTCCACCTCCTCGCCGTCCCCGGTGTCCCGTCCCCGTGGTGGCGTGCGTGACGCCTAGCCCCGCGCCTCCTATATAGACAGCGAGCCGCGGCTCGCTCTCTGCAGCCAGAAAACAGAGGGCGGTGGGGAGCACAAGCACCGCGCGCACAGGCACAGAGAGAGACCAGGATTCAAGCAAAGGCAGGCAGTGCAGGCAGTGAGTGTCCAATCTAGCGTGACCTCGCGTTGCCTTTGCTTGTGTAGAGAGGAGAAGCAGAGCAGCCTTCGCTTGCGTGGCAGCTCTAGCCATGGCGGATCACCAGCGAATCCACCCTGAAGACCTGGAGGCAGGCAATCGGCCGACGGCGCCGCTGGTGCCGGGAAGATCCTTCCGGTCCGACAAGGGCGACCCGGCGCAGCGCGCGAACAACCACCACCAACAACAACAACAACTACAGCAGCAGCAACAACAAGGCTACGTCCCCGGGCCGCCCCTGCCTCCGCCGCCGCGCCGCGTCGCGCCACCGGCACCACTACCTCCGCCGAAGCGCCGCGGCAGCCGGCGGGGATGCTGCTGCCGGCTCCTCTGCTGCGCGGTGATCACCTTGGTCGTGCTGGCGGTGCTGGCCGCGGCGGCCGTCGGCGCGCTGTACCTGGCGCTGGACCCCAAGGCGCCGCGGTACTCGGTGGACCGCCTCGCCGTGTCGGCGTTCCAGGTGGACCCGTCGACGCTGACGGCGCGGGCCGGGTTCGACGTGACGGTGACGGCGGCGAACCCCAACTCCCGCATCGGCATCTACTACGAGCCCGGGTCCAGCCTGGGCGTGTGGTACCAGTCGTACCGCCTCGCGCGGGGCGCGCTGCCGCCCTTCTACCAGGGCCACCGCAACACCACCGTGCTGCGGCTCGCCATGGCCGGCGAGGTGCAGCTGGCCAGCGCCGTCGTTGTTGGGATGCAGGACGCGCAGCGGACGGGCGCCGTGCCGCTCGTGTTCCGCGCCGACGTCCCCGTGCGCGTCGAGCTCGGTGCGTTCAGGCTCTGGAAGGTCACGTCCAGGGTGCGCTGCGACCTCGTCGTCGACAGGCTCATGGACGTCAGCAGCCCCATCAAGATCAAGGCCAGCAACTGCAAGTTCAGCTTGAAGCTGTGATTCTTTCATTCCTTGCCGCGTTCGGTTTTCTTGGGGTTTTCTCTTCTCTCTTGAGAGAGTACAGAGTTGTGAGTTGTCGCGTTGGATTCTTTTGGCAGAGCGCTGATCCTGCTGGCCGTGTGGTACTATTTTCACGGGCAGAGGTACAGACGTGCAGTGCAGTGCACTCCCGCCAACCTCGTCGGTGTTCATCCCGGCTGTGTACAGATGGTAGTATATTATTCCTGTTAGAGAAGAATAATTTGCATGACTACATTTTTATAATCTGGAGTTACTTCTATCACCACACAATTGAATGAGCAAGACGCAACAACCAGACGGAAACTGGCTCTAGTACCATTACTTTACATGAGAGAGCCAATGGAGCAGAAATGCCAATGTTTTACTACAAAGTCATTTGCAATTGCAACTGCGCCAATGCTCAAGTGCTCAACTGCTCTACCTAAAAGTGATGGCGAAGTAAAGACCTTCAAAGTCAACACGGTTCCCCTGCCCTAAGTCGCCTCAAGCATGTCTGCCACGTCAGTATATATATGTTGATTGATCAAGATGGTACTACACAACCACAATAATGTTTTACGGATCCGTGCACTCTTGCTATAGGAGTAGAGTACTGCCTCCGTCTTAGAACTTTTTCGAGGTAAGATTGGGGTAGATATGAAATTACGTTTTGCCTCTCTTTTTCTACTATTTTTTTTTTTCAAATCTCTCTTTCTACTATATGCTCACTACTATTAAAAAGCAAAACTTGCTAAAAGTATATGACCTTCTAGAGTGTTCTAAAGAACTCTCTCCGTCTCTAAAAGAAATCGTTCTCGCTTATCGAAAAACAACTTTAATCAAATATATATTAAAAACTAATAATATTTACGGTACATAATTAATAACACTAGAAAGATTTTTTATCTAGTTTTTAATAAATTTATTTAGAAATAAAAGTGTTGCACACATTTTCTATAAATCGAGTCACACTTATGACGCGTACACCAACGGCGGCACTTTTAAAGGGACAGAGGGAAGTAAGTAACTAGTGGATGGGAATCATCTTGGATCAAAATGATACCTAGTTTATGGGTATGAATGTTTTTAATAGGTGGACCCTAAAAAAGATAATTAAAATCTACAATTAGTTTTTTTAGACAAAATTTGAATCATAGGATTATTTTTTTTAGACGGAAGGAGTATTTTGGAGAACATCAAGTCAATTAGGCTAAAAACCAACGCTGATTTTGGCTGATAATTTGTTTTGAGAGAAAAATCTAACTAGAAATAAGCCGTCAAACAAACAGGGTGGCAGTCTCCAGGCCTGCCCCAATTCCCAGGTGGTCAACCCAGGACGCCAGTAACATCAACTCCAAGAAAACTCAGGTGGTCAACACAGTACACACGTAGTAAAATTTGACGCTTTAATAATTGCTTCGGGCTACAGTTAAACTGTGACTATAACTTTTACTCCAAGAAAACTCATCCTGGCAGTTTCTCCAGTAATACTATGCTGATACTACGTGCTGAAGAGTACCAACCGCAACCGGACCAATTTCTTGCGGCTTCAGATTGATCCAAAGCCGTCCGTTTCCCAAATCGAACAGCTTGTATTAAGTCCTAGTAGTATAGTGATTCTTTAGAGTTAGATTCATGAATAAATACTAGTAGTAATTACTACTAAATCATAAGACAGCACGGCTTAACTCTTATCCCCGAGCAAGCCGCAGCACGAACTCAACCTTGGAAGAGCCAGGGCATCAGAGGATCAGTGCGCGGACGAGGAGGTGATGACGAGGAGCAACAATTGCCTGGCGCAGGTAGGCGCCGGAGTCGCCGTCGGCAGCGCGGTCGGTGGAGCCCTCGGTAACCTCCTCCACTTTTTTGAATTATATGTGTCAAATAATTAAAAAATTGCTATCTAATCTAGTTCAATAGTGCGCTTGCATCGGCGTTTGAAGTATATCAGCGTGCGATGTCAGGGATCTTCTCGAGCTATATATCCGCCGCTTATCCGCGGTTTGCTTGTGGTTGTGGCCTCAGATGTACTCCATGTTTAGGAAGTAGTAGTAAATCGATGCTCTAGTTGGGGTTTGTTTGCCCAATCGCTTGTGTTTTAAGGGTTGTTGATGGTTTGGTATATATTCTGTGATTTGGTGAATTTGCCTGCTGGTTGTTAGGAAAAATGCAACATCTAGTTGCCTTTGCATTGAGTTTCTGAGTTAATGACTTTTAGGGTCAAAAGTCTCTCAATGCCACTTTGGAAGGTACCGATTAGTCAGTCAGCCTGCTCGCTGCAGCTGTGGTTGTTTCAAGAACATGTGTAGTAAATCACAACTATTTCTGCAGAGCAACAACTGGTTTAGTTTGCTGATTTGGACTAGATGACAGCGTTTGAGATTGGTTTTGTACTTTGCTGGTTGGGATGCTAATCTTAACGAAGGATTGGATATGGTCACTGATGTATTAGGCTACTGGTCTCTGTTATTCTTGACAGTCATGGCTTTTGGTTTTTGTATGGCAGAAAAGACGCTCCTTTATGGACATTCTTACTACTTTTATTGATATTTTTCTGTGCTGCGTGTTAGAGAACCAGTACTTCTGTGATTGGTAGCCAAACATGCTTGGCTTCTGCAATACCTCTCCTGAAATTCTTGATCTCAATATAAGTAGTTCTAACAGAAAGTTGCTTATATGCTGTAGCTAGTTTTCTCAAAATGTTCTTGTGCCCTACCTAGGATATGAATATCACGAAAATAAATGCCATATTTTGTTTTCCTTCTTTCTGCTGCCGTAGGATATGAGTACCAAGTTAATAATTGGCATAATATTTATTTCTGCGCAGGTGCTTGCTATGGATCTTTTGAGGCCTTCAGATACAAGGTATGCATACACGTTGTTTGCTTTTTCTTATATTATTGAAAACCCTTGCGAAGATGAAACTGCTTTCGTGGTAGTGCTTCTATTTGACATTTTATTCCCCTTTCACCATTTGGTTTCGTAGAGTTCTTGATGAACATCATTCATAAATTATTACATACTGATGCATCGAAACAGTAGGAAGGAAATAAATTGATTGTGCTGTTCAGTCGTTCAAGATGCAAAGGATTTATCTGCTGCTGAGCATATATAACACTACTTATCATGATGCTACTGATGTTTTTTCCCCCATTAAGACAGCCTTCATTGTCCATTTAATTAAACTTAGTGGATACTTAATTTATTATCAAACCCATATAAAAATGTAGCCTTGTTACTTTAACTAACAGTATAAAACATATCTGAAATAAAATTTTGAGTTTTTTGTGAGTGCTAATCAGTCTTTTATTCGGTTCCACAGATCCCTGGGTTGCTAAAGATCAGATACATTGGACGAGCCACTGTCAGCACTGCTGCAGTTTTCGGACTTTTCATGGGAGCTGGTAGCTTGATTCACTCTGGGAGATCCTACTAGTTTGTGTCGTCCTTTTCTGAACACAATTCGGTCGGTCGATGGGCTTCAGAAGAGGATTCTAGTTTTTGAGCACTGCCCTGGGTGGCCTCAGAGGACCACTGTGAAACCAGTTATTCGATGTTTCTGTACAGTTTATAACAGCTATACGAGCTCAGGGTAGGAGAGAACAATCTATTATTTGATACGCGTGCTGATCCTAGTTTTTGTGTGGAAATAAAAAGGAATTCAAGGCCATTAGTAAGCAGTAAGCACAAAAAACACAGGGTATGATAAATTGTGATGTACCTAAAATAAAATACCACAGTTCCTAATCTGGCATGGCCGCATGGGTCCACTACCTTTGTGATATGATCCCTATTCTGTATGAACAGGAAAAATGTTAGTTGAATCGGAGAACAAAATATTTGTGCAGATGAAGAGGCCAAGGAATGGAAAAGGTCCACTTTAAGTCTCTCAACTTTCGTGAAAGTCTACTTTAGGTTACTGAACTCCAAAATTGGGTAAAACATATCCCTTAACATTTAAACCATTCCTATTATGTCCATGAGCGGTTGTGCTACAAGTGACAGTGGTTTGCTACAGTGGCGGTAGTTTTGGGTTTTTTATATTTATTTTGGTTAAATCTTTGAAAAATCATATAAATCATAGAAAAATTATAAAATAGGAAAAATCCAAATTTGTTGGAGTTCACATTTGTAGATCTACACAATAAACATATAATATGATCTGCTTTAGTACAAAGTTTTTGTTGTACCTTTAGATTTATGCTTTTCTGTAATTAGTTGGAATAATTTATAGCTGAAGTTTCTATAATTATTTTGGTGGACTAAAACATACCATATTATATATTCACTATATAGATCTACTCACGTGGAGTTCAAAAAAATTAGATTTCCTATTTTATGAGCTTTCTATGATGTACTATGATTTTTCAAAAATTCAGCCGAAATAAATAAAGTAAAAACTTTGTACTAAAACATATCATATTATATATTCACTGTATATATCTCCTCGTGTGGAGTCCAATAAAATTATATTTTCTATTTTATGATTTTTCTATAATTTACTATGATTTTCTACGATTTAGCCAAAATAAATAATAAAAAAAGAAGTTTATGGGTCGGGATGGGCCGGCTCTGATGAAGCAACAGAACCAGTGGCGGCTCTGGTGAAGCAACAGAACCAGTGGGCTGAAAGCGTGAAGTTAGTAACGGCCCATGCGAGTCGTTGACGCTGACGTATAAAAACGGCCCGAAATATAGCCGTTGGGCTCGACTTGTGCAGCGTTCTGCGTTCCTTGGCTGCGCCATTTTGAAGCGCACCGTTCTCCTCCGTGGCTTCGGCTTCGTTTCTTTTCTCCCTCCCTCTCCCTTCCGCCACGGCGCACTCCCGCTGCCACCGGCCGACTCCCGCTTCACGCAGCGAAAATCTTGAGTCTCAAGCGCCGATTCTCGGGCCTCCTCCGGATCTGAGACGCCGAGCCCCGAGCGCACCACGAGCTCTAGCTGTAGGTAAAGTTTCATGCTCTGGTCTTCTGTTTGCTTGTGCTTTTGCGATTTTACGATGCTTTCCTTTCTTCTGCCACTCTCCCACGTGCTCTCCGGCGGAGTGTTTGTTTCGCCTCCCCATTCACAAGGCGTCGGATTGAGTTGCGGTGGTTTATCTGGTCAGCTGTTGTGTTGCGCAATGTGGTGGGTTAATGTATAGGATTTGGCATAATTTGGGAGGAGTTCACTCAATTTTTTTAGTTACTGCGCTAGTTGTTTCCACCCAATTTCTGTATTAAATTTTACGGAGTGATAGCTATAATTTCACATTCTTTTAGTGAAGTCCATATCACATTATAGGTATATCAATTCTCTGTTTTTTTAGGCTCCCGTCATAGAATTTTAGATACCTCACATTTTTGCCACTAAGTACTAGTGGATGTAAACCCTCGATTTTTCTTGCACGGATTGGTCCTAATTCATGTATATTTCGACAAGTAGAGAATTTTGTGATATTTTTTTGGTAAATACTACCTTTGTCCATGAAAGAATGTAGCCACGGGTTATGTGCCGACAAAAGTAGTTTACGGTTGACCAAATGTCTTATGTGATATTCTAAATATAATTTCATAATTAATATAATGGTATTTATTTGATATCCTAAATATTATTTTTTTTATAATTGATCAAACTTAAGATACTAAACCATGATACTGTGCTATAATTCTATAATTGCATTCTTTCTTGGATTTGCGCGCGGGGGGTGGGGGGGGGGGGGGGATAGTTTATATTGGAGTGATTGTGTGTGTTACTAGGTCATGGAGGTATGACTGTATGAATATGATCATACAAGATAACATTGTATCGTGCTCTGCAGTTCACCCATGTACTCCTATGAATTAGATTTGTGTTTGATTAGTTTGGAGGTATGACTGTATGAGTATGACAATTATTGTAGTGTAGGGACCTGATGAGTGAGGGGGATACTACTCAGCTTAACATTGAGAAAGGATTACCTCAAATGTCTAATGATGATGATTCGAGTAGCCCTGCAACTTTGCACAAGATGAAAGTTGACACAGATGATGCTGGAAGCAAAATTGAATCACCCACTCCAGAGAAGCTTGAACCCAGAAGCAAAGGGGTTGTTGTGAGTTCACTGGCAAGGAATTTACTTGCAGAGAGGTACAAAGACAGATTTGCAAATCAGTTCGTGGAAGATGAGGGTGACACAGACGATGAAGACTACAATGACAGTATTTCGCATGGCACGAGCCGATCACATAGTTCAAGAAGCATTGAACTTCTTGAGAAGTGAGCCATTTTTATTTTCATCTCAACATCTCATGCATATGTGTGCTTCCTAGCCATGATTATTCACCTTGTCTTTATTGTTCACAATGGCAGGCACAAGGATTTACTGAATCTTTTTAATAGAATGGAGAGTTCTATAAGGTTGCTACGCCTACGGAAGAGGATGGCTACATTTAATAATATTGCCGCCCAGGTGGAAATACTCACAAAAAGGTAATAACTAATACAAAAGTATCTGTGTGGAATATTTTGTATTCGTTTGTTTGTTACAGTGGGGTAATACCTTTCTGCATTGCAGGAAGTTATCATACAGTCATTTGGCCCAAATGAAGCATTTGTTTCCAGAAGCAATCCAGATTAAAAGGATACTTCTACATGATGAGAAAAGCCTATGCATGTATGCTGATATGGAAATCATACTTGTAATGGATGTGGAATGCACAAGTCCTGACCAGTCCTCATCCATGGAAATATGCGAGGCTTTTTACTCAAAGCTTTTGAGATTTTTGGAGGCTCATGATAAGGTACTAAACTTAATTTAAATCGGCCTTCCTTAGGTAGTTGTTCATTAGTACATTGTTTATTATTTCTCCTAGTTTGCTTGGAGCACTTCAACTGAAGTAGGCCTTCAGCATGTCTTTTTTAGGAGGTGATTCATATGCACTTTTGATTCTATTAGTCTCTAGGCCAGGATAATTCACTCAGTATTCTAGTCAGAATCATTATTTATGCAGGGTACAGACATTCCGGAGGCAATCTTACCAGAGCCTTTTAGCTCGAGGTCAAGGGGCCAGTTATATCTTGAGGCATCACATAATGGCCATGCTGCTGAGCCACATCTTCAGGGCATCACTGAGGATGGATTCTCAAATGCTTCCCACTTCCCACAATCTTTTCGGAAGCTAATGTCCCAGAAATTCATTACTGATGGAGCTAAAAAGACTCAGTTGCTACCTGATCCAACAAAACTGAGCTCTTTGAGTGCTTATGATACAGAAGGAACATACAGAAGCCCTAAAAAGCAAGATAAACATGCTTCAGTTACAGTGAACTCTGAAATTTCTGCTACTCCAAGCCATCATTTGATCTCCTGTTGTCAAGAGGGTATACCAAAACAAGAGACCTCAGAGTCACCATTGTTGGCTCAAACACCAGCAATGCAGACACCCAAAAGGCCATTGCTAACTCCACTTGAGAAACTCGAGGCAACATGTGGACACATTTCTGAACCACGTTCAGCCAGTTCTGCTCGCAGATCACTAAATACATCTTTAAAATTTGGAGGAGGAAGCTCTTCTTATCATCATAGAATGGAACATGAGGCTACATCTAAAAACAGGATTTTCTCAGAAGACTCATCTAGTTTCAATAAGTCATTAGAGGTATCTTGATTTTTATCCATCACATAGAATTGTATTTATCTTTTTGTATATGGATTAGCACAAAATTACATGCTACAAGATCAGTGATGCCATAGTCAATAACATAAACTAGAAACAAATGCCTGTGCTTGGATTTCTGTGATAAACCTAGCACGCAACACGGCAACAGAATAACTGTCGGTAGCTATTTCCGCATTTGATTGTGCAATTCAGAGAACAGGTATACACAAAGGTTCAATAATACCTAGAATGTTAGCAATGTAGTTGTTCATGCTGTAGAAACAAGCCAGCCATCAGACCGCAATATGTTACCTAACTTGAAATTTTATGCACTGAGGCACAGTGGTACCAGAATGACAGTTTCTCTTTTTGCATGTAGAAATTCACTATAGAAATGTGCTCTTAATTTTCTGGGTATGGCATGGTTTATGACTAATAGATTTCTTGCTTCCTGCCCTTTTTTTCTTTGATATTTTAAAAATCAGAAGACTTCAACAATTCTTCAATGTTCATTTGTCTATCGGCATTTCCTGACCAGATGACCTTTTTCCTTGAAGGAGAATGATTCTGTCCTCTTTACTGATAAAGACAAAATTAATCTGGCGGACCCAGTGGGTACCCAGGAAAAGATGGCTTCGTTACGTTCCACATTTGACATTGTCTGCGATATTTCTTATTCTACCAAGAATTCTCTAATTACAAAACAGGAACTTTTCCACAATATTCTTGCCAACAACTTGGAGATAGAACAGATGGGTAATGATGCTCAGTGTAACAACTCCAACTTATACTTGCTATTTTGTGAGCAATGCTGATTATATCATTTTCTTTACTTATAGGAGAGGTAGAAGAGCAGCTGCATATTTTAGAGCATCTGGCTCCCGGTTGGATATCTAAGAAGGTGATAAATGGAGGAGAAATACTTTACAGGCAAGTTTCATTTGGTAATACTAGCACACATCGTTTTTTAGATTTCACGGAATACTGAGATATATTCTCTTGTCATTTGCAGCATTGAACCTATAACAGATCAGAATTCAGTTCGGGAAAGGCTTGTAGAAGCTGTGTGAGGTATGAGATAGCTGGGATTGGTTCAAAGCTGAAGAATCAACCTCAAAGTACTATGTATGTAACACTAACGGAACCCATCAAGCAGCCACATTAGCTAATTATCAGCATGGCATCTTATTCGATTTCAAATCTATTCTTCTGTTGAAATTGCTAATGTGCTAATTACATGCTTAATACTGAAATTGCTACAAGACTAAATTCGCCTGGGTACAATTCTG
Source organism: Eremochloa ophiuroides (assembly GCA_038502445.1). Classification (NCBI taxonomy): domain Eukaryota; kingdom Viridiplantae; phylum Streptophyta; class Magnoliopsida; order Poales; family Poaceae; genus Eremochloa; species Eremochloa ophiuroides. The sequence continues at coordinate 32,191,550 of JAHLJS010000002.1, forward strand.
CTTAGTATTTCACAGTTCTGACCTGCTCTTTGAGCTTTCTGTGACATGCATATTTGCTAGTTAATATGAAATATTACGGCTGTATCTAAACCTACCACAAAATAGTTTATATCTACTTTTTAGTCATCTCGAACCATAAAATTTGTAACCCTCAACATATTGTTCTGCAAACTTTCTTGATGAGACATGAATATTTTAGATGGTCTTGCCGATTCTAGAAAACACTAGATGAATAATACATTTCTTGGACGGGCTAGTTCTGAGAGGCCGAGGCGCGTTTATAGATTTTCACGGCAGATCTACGTAATCTAGCTAAGCCGGTTTTTGAAATCGCGCAAACCGGGTATCACAGATTCGTTGGTTGCTGTGTTTTGCGATCCAAGCACGCTAGCACTTTTATTTTAGGATCTATACCGCGTAGATAACTACTCCCTTCGTCTCATATTGCCATTTTAGAGTTGTACATGAAGACCAAGGTGAGACCGTGATGTGTCTATTTTTCTCTCTACTGGTTTGTTTAATTATTAGCACACATGAGGAGGGGGCAAAGGACGAATGGAGGAGGACATGGAAAGGTGGGATGGAGTGACGTAACGATGGTAAGGCTATGCAGGGCTATATGGTAGGTGAGAGGAGCCTAAACGCCTGTTATTTTGGGACATAATTCGATTGTCAAAACGCCAAGTTCTTTGGGGAGTATGCTCGTATATAAGGGACTAGAGGGGGGATACCGTATGTATATACTCCCTCCGTATAGGAAAATAAAGTCGTTTTGAACAAGATTTTGGTCAGCACATTGAAATATAAATTATGAATAACTTTTCAATTCTAGAGTTTGGAAATATGAAAACTATATAAATAGATTTGTCTTTAAATATGCTTTTATAAAAATATAAGTATATCACTTTTAAATAAATATTTTTTATAGAAATATGAAGTCAAAGTCATGCTTTAAAGACCGTGTCGTTGTCCTAAACGAAATTTTAAATCCTATAGGGGGGAGTATAGGCACATTTCCTATACTACAGTATAGGTCCTCACATTCACCTGCCAGTTAACCACAAACAAAAAGAACGATAGCTCATTCACTTATATATGTTGAACAAATCATAAGTTGCTCCGTGACCGAATCAACCGATAAATGCAGCAATCGGTCAAAGAAACTCCGATGCCAAAAGAAAAATTAATATTACACACTAGACAGTTCACCTAAGCAATTTTTACATCGATGTAGGAATATAATTATACCATATACCACACCATTACATTACATTGTTACGGTATTACCTAAAATAGGCTCAAGAAGAAGGGTTGACGAAGACCTCCAGGTCGAGAATCTCGGGGGTGACGGTCTTCCACAGCACATATCCCCGCGCCATCCTGAACTGCCCCGTGCCTCCGACCACCGAGAGCTCCCTCGTCGGCACGCTGACGTCGTCGCGGCCCATCACCGTGAGCGAGCTGCCGGCGTAGGGTCCCGAGGTGAGGACGACGTTCATGTTGACGAGGAACTCGAGGCCCGCCGCCGACGCCACCATGTAGTAGCCCTGCGCGCGCCCCACCGCCGTGGACGACTCCGACGTCCCCTCGGTCAGCTTGTCGTCGATCACCATGGTGTTGCCGAAGCTGCCCCGCGGCCCGCTGATCACCTGCACCGCCGTCGGCGACCGCCCCCCCGTCACGTCGTGCATGTAGAAGTGCAGGTGCGCCGACGCCGACGCCGCCTCGACCCGTCGCGTCGCCGGGCCGCCGGCGAGGACGATCACGAGCAGTGCCAATACTACGGAGAGCTTGGAGCAAGCCATGAGGATGAGAGTCGGTAGGAGGTAGAACAGTGCTGTCTGTCTAGCCTGGAAATGTACCGCTTATACAGCAGGGAGGGAGGTTGATGCTGAAACAATCAAAGAAAAGACAAATTCGTACAGCTGTGCCTGTCTACCCGGTAGTTCTACCTACCGAACGTGGAAGCAAGGGTGGACTGGATCGATCCTGCATGTTTTATGGATTAAATATTTATTATTTTTTTGAACATGGAAGTAACAAGGCCAAATCATTGGCCACCAGGCCTTATGCACCGACCAGGTCTTATGCACCGTACCTGAGAAAGAATAAAACATTAGTCCAAAAAAAAAAAACCGTGTAGCAGCTGCTGAGAGAACGGTGTCGACACGACGTCTACGCAAGTACAGTACGCAGCAACCGAGAACGAAGAAATGAATCTCGTCCGCGTTGGGAGGAAATCATCGTTTCTTCCCGGCCGGCCCCTGCCATTCGCGCGCACTGGCAGCGCCGAGCAGACACGCCCTCCCTCGCCGTCGGCCGCACCACGCGCAGACCTCATCGTTGGACCTCCCCAGGACGCGCCGCCACTGCCACGGAGCCGAACCGCTGCCTCAACGAATCGACGTCTGTTGCCTTTCTCCGACTCCAAGCATCCCCGACGCAGCCCAGGTCGTGGGTGCCCTCTCCGCGCTCGCTGCTGTGCCAAAGACGCAGCTCTGCTTCGTGGCCAGAGACGGCCCGGCCGCTGCTTTCCCCAGCTGACACCGCCACCGACTGACGTATGAAAGGAGAGGTGCCTTCATGAATAACCGCCTTGTTTCGAATATTCCAAATATGCGAGAACAACAAGAATAAATTGGCCAGCACCTCCAATGAATTATTATACACAAGCATGAACAACCAGTCTGGGGCCACCTTGGCAAGTTCATGTTCTAACGGTATTATCCAGCGAGTTCTCATAACTTGCGTGAGAGCCAAAGCATAGGGGCAGACCACCAGGGCATAGTAGGCATCTTCAGCATGCTGACCACAAAACTGACACACATCCTGTTCCTCAATATGACCATATTTCTTATTTTTAGTAGGCAAACTATTATTAGCAATTATCATGGCAAAAACACTGACATTTGAAGGTACTTTAACCTGCCATAACTTCTTCCAAACTGCACGTCCTTGCTCCACCAGTGCCTGAGGAGCCCACAGTGCCTCCCTGCCATGGGCGCCCGCGGCTCCCACTCCACACCACATGGTCACTCAAGTGCATGAAGTCATCCACGTGTCCAATATATATGAAGTATGCACACGCCGCCGCGACCCCGTCACCAATATCTCCACCACCCTCTAATTCGTGCAGCCATTCCCAACCCGGAGTGGCTAGTTGGATACGCTACAGGCGAACTGAACTTGGACACTTGTTCCACGTCCACACAAGCCAATGTGAACACCGGCAAATGGCTCTCATATAACAAGCTCCATAGTGGCGCAAGGGTAGGGTGTGCATGGATTCTCGTAACGACTGAGGTTGTTTGATTTTCATCAAACATTCTCCTTGGTCGTCAAGCCTATTGGAAATAATCTAAGACTAGGATCTTTATCTTACCTAAACATGATCACTAGCTAAAATTTATGCGGAATAGATGTAGTGACTAATCAGAGTTGGTAGATGCCATCTACATTGCGGTGGAGCTCATAGGTGTAGTCGATATGGTGATCTTCACCAATTGAGAGTAAGAACTCTCGCTTGATGAAGAACTCTGTGTAGATCTGAGGCCACCTGCCTGAGTTGTTTCCATGTCCTGGTTATGTCCTGGTAGGACTGGAAACTGAAATTTGTCAAAGTTTATGATGAGATTGTCTATTGAATCTTGACGTAGATCGACATTGTCCGCCATGCGTTGGAGCATGCCGGAGAGTTGTCCGCCACTGAAACTCCAGGAACTGAAAACGACGCCACCTACTCATGTTGATTATGTTAATATGCTAGGTGATCATAAGAAAAATGAGTGGTAATAACCTTCTTTCTAGAGTTAACATTATCATGATTCGTTTTGATAGATTAGAAGGTAAAAAAGTTGATCATATGTTATATTGATGCACACATCTGCTGGAGGATCGGCCCTACTGCTAAACAATCTCAATCTGGGATGGCGTTAGGCGCTGCTATGATAATTAGAGACCTTGTATATGTATATTTTATATTTCTTTACAACGATATGCTAAATTGATTTTTCAGAAAATAGACTGGCACATGTAGCATTATTTAAAACCTAAGTCAATCTAGTACAAATTTAAGAATGTTTTAGTTTAGATTTAGACACCCTATCTATCTGGGTTTATTTCCATTCTCACAAGGGTTCAAAATTTCACCAAAGATTTTCACAAATTTCGGTAAATTTGGGGGAGGCCAAAAGAAAAAAAAAGGGTGAAATTAAGTATTTACACTAATAATGCACATGCTTTATTGTAAATATATAACTCTAGACTCATATTTTCTATTGTTTATATATGCACAGTTTTCTACTTTATAGATGTGTAGTAATAAATTAAGGAAATATTTTGCTATATCTTCAATTTCAAAAATTATATCTCTTGTTGAAGTCTCTAGAGAAATTTTGCTGCAAGTTTGCTAAAATTTCATGAATTTAAGTAATTTTAGGGGTTGGCCAAAATAGAAAACCTTGTCTCACTATTGTTTGTTCTATATAGAAAATTTTGTATTATTTTCTTTTTCCTGCTTTGGTCCCAATATCTAGGCATAATAATGTATATCTAGAAGCGTAACAAAATCTATGTACTAGAAAAGGCATTACAAATTTCAATTTTGAAATGAAGGGGGCATTTATTAGAAGAGTGAAATTTTTCTCAAAGTTATGAAGCCATTTTTCGACTCAAATACTATTTAACCCGTAAACTGATCCAAACCAGGCCAAAACTGAAACTATATATATTTCAGCGTGGAGCAAGGGGAAAACTACATGGCCAATATCAAAATCAAATTAACTCTGTGTAGAACATGTAAAGTCCACATGTTCACACATCCAACAAATTGAAGCATTTCATACGGCACGACGAAAAATGTAGTACTTAGTTGACTGGATTACCGTCTCGGTTACGTAATCACATCCACCCAACGATCCGGCATACCGAGTACGTTATGTCCATAGTCCATCAAATATCAATCAGATTACCGCGTTCATACTACTACATGCTAAAATAATTAATGTAGGAGAAGCGGAGGAGAGACCTATATAACCCTATGCATTGCACGACGGCTAACCTCAAACCATCGAGCAAACCAGACCACAGGAAACAAAAGAAAAGCACAGAGTGCGAGGGAGCTTTACCATTTTTTTCAGGCTAGCAAAGATGATCACCGCCGGAGGTGCCGCGGCCACGGCCATGTTCCTCCTGGTCGCGCTCTCCACTTCCCAAATGGCGTCCTCCCTCCGGCCCAGCGCCGGCCTCGGCCTCGGCACATGCCGCCCCAGTGGGTACCTCCCAGGCCGGTCCGGCAACTGTGAGAAGAGCAACGACCCAGACTGCTGCCAGGACGGCAAGATGTACCCGCAGTACCGCTGCTCGCCGCCGGTCACAGCCAGCACCAAGGCGGTGCTGACGCTCAACAGCTTCGAGAAGGGCAAGGACGGCGGCGGCCCGTCTGAGTGCGACAACTCGTACCACAGCGACGAGGAGAAAGTTGTCGCCCTCTCGACGGGGTGGTTCAGCAACATGGCGCGCTGCGGGCACCGCATCAAGATCAGCGCGAATGGCAACTCCGTGTACGCCAAGGTGGTGGACGAGTGCGACTCTGTGGAAGGCTGTGACGAGGACCACAACTTCGAGCCGCCATGCGACAACAACATCGTCGACGCGTCGCCGGCCGTGTGGGACGCCTTGGGGCTCGACCAGAACGTTGGGATGGTGGACATCACCTGGTCCGAGGAGTGAACACGCTGCAGGCGTGATGGTTCTGCTTGCTTCATTTGTTGGTCAAACGTGCTGATTCACTTCAGTTCAGACTTCAGAGTAGGGTCTTGGCTCGTGGCTCATTGCCCTATACATACTATACTGTATCGTGTATCCCATTATTGTATTGTTGCGTGTATATATATTGTGGAATAAAAGATGCCTTCATTCATCTTCTCAACAGGCCCTTGCTTCTCAATTAGTCTATCTACGGCTCTGCAACGGGCGTTCATAGCTTGACATCATGCGTGTCATGCCACATCGTTAACAAGCTAGCATTTCAGCTGTACGATTTTTTACTGTATGCTAAATTTGCCACGCCTTTTCTTTATTTACTAAATAATGCCTCGCGCATTGCTACGGAAATTTTAAGAAAATTTTAATATACTATATAGAAAAAATAATATCACACATAAGAAGCATCAAATCCATTCGTACTAATGAAATTATCAGGCTCGGGTATGAAAAATAAATTTAACAATACATGTTGTGTGTCACACCAGACACCACCATTGGCCCCAACGAGTCCAATCAGAGTGTGTCCAGTGCCACCGAGTTAGAGAGCAACGACCCTTTCTTTGGGTGTGGATTATAAATTAAGAGCGTCTTGGCTGGCTAGGGGAGTCTCTCTTACACATTTTGATCATTCTTACTCTCTTATATGTCTAGCTAGCACCTTTCCACTCCTGCTTTATTGTGAATCCAAGTGAGTTGTGTTGATTCCATGTGCATTTGCCTGAGTGACTACATCTAGAGACACTTGAGAATCAAGGAGCTGCAGGATTTCTGGTTCTTTTGGAGTTTTGCCAAACTCCAAGATGGCTTGGAGCTACCAGGTGGTGTTGAGCTCGATTGGTGATTGTTCGAGGCCACATCGGTGGATTTATGAGGGTTCTTGACCTTTCCCTGTGGGAGATCGCAAAAGGTGCTCTAGTGAATTGCTCGTGACTTTGGATACCTCTTCTTGTGTTGGATTTGTGGCACCCACTGAGGATTGGCGTGTGATCCACCAAGAGAGTGTGTTGTCACAACAAGGACTAGCTTGATGGTGATCAAGTGAACTTCATTTTGCTCACCACAATCTAGTGATTGATTGATTGGTTGTCCTGGTGATTGGCATCCGCTATACTTCATGGCGGTATAACCTTCCAATCCTCTCTCGCATTATCTTCCAAGTTGAATTAGGTCTTTAGCGTAGGTTTAGTCGTTGAGAGCTAGCTTTTTGCTTGTTTTGATTGGGTTAGTGTGTCTCTTTAGTTAGCCTTTTTTTTTGAAAAAAAATCTTTAGTTAGCCTTTGAGAGCACACTAACTTAGATTAGGTTGCTGGTTTGTTTTTGGCGTTTTGTGCATAGAATAGCTAGAGGTAGAGCAATTTGCTATGTGTGCCGTGTTATTTGCTAACCATTTGTTCTAGTGATTTGTAGAGCTTTAGTTTATGCTATTTGCACCCCTTTTAGTCAATTAGAACCTTTCACCTGCCATTACAGCTAGGTTCAGGGCTCATAAGCGCAACACCCCCGTCGCTTACCGTACAATATATGATTGGGTTAAGGAGATTTGTAACACCATTTGTTTTGCATCATCTTAAAATTCCATAAAAACTAAAATTATATAACAATTGAAAATTTTATTTATTTAGTTTCTGGAAAAAATCTATTTTTGTAAATATTTTTTTCCAAAATCCTTACATCTAAAAATTCATCATATGCATTAGTGTTTGAAATCATCTGAATGCATATGTGTTTGCTTCTCTAGACTTTATGTGTGGCACCAAAAATATCCTTCTTGTATTCCAATCCCATTCCCTTGAATACAAATCAAACACGATATGGCCCTAGGAATTTCTAAGAAAAAAAACATTTTGTACATGGAAAAAGTCTGCTTGGGCTCATTCTCTCTCCCTCTCCCCTTCAGCACAGGATCGCAGCCCATCTCTTCCCTCTGCCCTCCACCCGAGGCCACGTGGCCCATCCCAGACGTGCATCCACTCCCTTTGCCTCCTCAGGGTGAAGTAGACTATGGCCCGTTTGGGAGACCTCTGTTCCCTAATTCTTCAGCTCTACTCCTTGATTCTTCAATAGTGTGATTCCATTGGATTCCTAGGTGGGCAGAACCCTCTCCACTCCAATGTCCGCTCAAACAATGACGAGACTATGGAATTGGGATGATGGACGGATGATAGCTGTTGTTGTTCTTGGTACATTTCTGGGATGAGCCATCGTGTTGATGGTTATCACTATCACAGTGTGGTTGTGTAGGCGCCAGCGTAATTAGTAGATGGTGGCCGGTGGCACCGAGCAGACGGCGGCTGGTGGCACCGAGCAAACGGCAGCCGACGACATTTAGCTGAGAGCGGTCTAGCGGTGGGATGAGGGGGCTCATGCCCCCCTACCACCGCTGATCTCATAGAGCCCCTCCAATAATATTGGCCATAGCTGAGGCAGGAGGTTGAAGATGAACTTTCATCCCCTGAATTTTCATCGTAGATCCGTCACTGGGTTTATCAATCAAAATTATTTTATTTTTTATAAACTATATATATATATGTGTGTGTGGTGCATTTTCTATACTCCCGAGAGTAGTTACTTCCATCTTCAAAAACCCACGTTGCATATATATTCATACTTGTTTATCACTTTAAGTATGTTTATATACTAATATTAAGATACTCCAAATGTTCCTACGCAAAAAAATATCAAAGGAACTTATATTTTTTAATATATTATTAAAATGCCACTACTGTACAATATAAAATAAGTATAACCGCATACTATATGTATGCACACATACTTAACATAAATATCACTCTAGATGGTCTAGTATGATTATATACTTCGCATATATATACTTTGTTTGGTCATACATACCTAAAATCTTGAGATATAAACATGAAAATAGCTGTTCCCTGAGAGTAGGAAATAATTTCCCTATATATATATATATATGGAAGCCTGCTGTAGTTTAGATTAGAGAATGAAATATTTATCTAGAAGCCCGCTAGAATCAATATTAGAGAATGTAGGTGCCAGCGTACCGAGCAGACGATGGCTAGCGGCACTGAGCCGAGAGCGCCCGGCGACACGCTGCCTGGACCTACGTGTCTCGGCGGTGGATGCGGCCATTTGGCTGTTCTGGCTTCACATATAATCTCGATCCAGGAGCTCTCGCAAGGTCATTGGCCATACTCCCGAGGCTTCTTCTTCAATTGAGTCGTGATCATCAAACTTAGGCTTTGTCAGCAGAGGCTCCACCTCAGACCCGTCGCTGAGCCCACTGCTCGCGCCTCCATACATGGAGATGTGGGTGGATCTCGAGCAGGCGATCGATCCCGGTGCCGGTGAAGAGCTGACGCTGCCTCGCCCGTTCCTGGAAGAAGAGGAGGATCTCGAGGGCATAATTGCCTTTTGGCCCTCCTGCGATATGGATGGTTCTATACCGCTATTAGACTACGTTCTCGGGTTCTTCCTAAGACTGCCCAGGAAAGGTTGTCTCTCTGCCAGCTTCCTCTTCTTCTTCCTTTGGAGCCAGTATTTAATAGCTGGGTATTTCACACACAAAAAAAATTCAACATAAATATACAATATATTATTTTATATTGCAGTAATTCACTTTAGATTTCATCCTGGATAGATATAGCAGTGGGACGAGGGGGGCTCATGCCCCCTACCACCACTGATCTCATAGAGCCGCTCCACGAAAATTTCCATAGCTGCTTTGAGTAGAAGAGACGGGGGTCGAAGATCAACTTTCATCCCCCTATAGTTTCGTCCTAAATCCATCACTGTGTTTACTGATCAAGATTATTTTAACCTTTTATAAACTATAAAATAAAATATATATCTAAAAGCTGCTGGAGTCTAGATTAGAGAATGAAATATGTATCTGGAAGCTTGCTGGAGTGTAAATTAGAGAATGTATCTAAGAGAGGGAGAGACATGTGGAAGAAACGCCCGAATTATCATGGCCCATATACACCTGTCGTTATTCCAAAGATCTCCGACGGCTATGCACGTGCACTAGATAACTCCGAAGCCTTGTCTGGTGTCCTCCGATGGCCCCCAAATCATCCACGATTACAACCAGTATAGGATCAATGACAAGGAAAAACCATAACATTATAATATTTGATTCAAAAGGATATACATCAGAGTGAGGAAACTTTACAACATATGATTCTATATCTCTCAAATATCACTTTTGTGCAAAGAAGTAAACAAAACTATGGAAATCAACTTAAATGAATCAAGGAAGATATAACCATATTATGTCATGCCCACTAACATGACCTTGGTCAACAACAGCGTTCAGTATCCATAATAGGGGTTAACAAACCCTGAGTACTTGAAGGTATTCAACAAGTCTTACCTGAGTAAAAGGAAAGACTCCAAGCACATGCAGGCTAAAAGGGAATATGAAAGTTCAGGATAAGGTTTAAGCTGAATTTTGCAGAAAATTATCTACAACTCTTTGCTACAACCCTTAGAAGCATCGTAAATTGGCCCTACTGCTTCCTTCATTCAATGCCTCCATACCTTTCAGGAAGAACACTGTTGGATCCATGTGATGACACAATAATGTGCCGAAGAATTCTGCATCTAATTCATCTTTTTCATCGACCACATGAGTTACATTTTCTCCAATGAATCCATCATCAGTAACATTTGGCAGAACAAGTTCACTTTTGGGACAATGGTGTTGTGTCTCGTGTACCAACTCACATCCTTCAACAATCATACTTGAACTATCGATGTCGATGTTCGTTGGGTTTATGGTTGTATAAGACGCAGAGCTACCCTCTCATGTCTTGTCCAAGTCAAATAATCCTTCAAAAATCCTTGGCAAACAAGATAAAAAATGATTGGTTCCGCGTCATCAAATACAACAATATTTTTGCGGTCTATGCATGGACAATATATTTGCTTCGTTTTGTTCTTCAAGTATGGCTCTTAGCGGCATCAATAAACCTATGGACCTCCAGTATGTACGATGGATCTACTTTTGATAAGTTATACATCCAAAATGACCTCTCCATCATTACTTGTACAAAAAAATATTGATATTTTGAGCAATCTCCTTCAAAGAGACTGTGATTGTTTAGACATATTAATTAACTAACCATTTTAACCAACCTCCTTTGAACAAATGAAGATCAAAATCTCCTCCATGTATATTTTGCAATTTGTAGACCTCGAAGCTAATTTTGCTAAAAGTAGGAAGAGTCATGCTCGTTCAAACTCATTTTCATAATAAAATAGTATCTAAAATTATAGAGAGAAGCATGAAACACTATTAAGTAACCTCTTTCAAGAGTCATCTTAATGAACAAACAAAACCACTTAATGAACAAACCATACCAATCGAAAAACTTAATCAATAATAAGTAACCTCGTTTCCATATTATGATACTAATAAACAAATCATCTTAATCTCATTCAATATAATGAACACAAAAAACTATCTTCCTCTCTTTCTCTCTCTAAAAACGCATATGAATACACCATGACATCTATCTAAATATATAGTCGGAGAGGAAATTGAGAAGCAATCATGAAAAAACTGATAAGAAAGACATTATCTGACCATCTTAACCAACCTTATTTAAAGAAATAAAGAACAAAACCTACCCTTTACTCTTTATAACACATGGTGAAGCTCTAAATCTAAAAAGTGGCTCACATTAAGCAAGAGGAATTAAAAAGAGGCATGAAGGAATTAACTAACCTTTTAGCAACCTCCTTTGAAGAAATGAAGATCAAAACCTCTTCCCATGTATTTTGTGAAATCTGGACCTCCAAATTGCCTCCAATGGAAGGTTGCCCGCGAGCTACAGTTCTGATCAAGCAGAAAGAAGGGGTATTTATAGGAGAGACAACAAAAGCGGTTTACTTAAAGCAGCCACAAATGTAACACTAGCAGCTGCTTTAGGTAAACCGTCAGTGTAAATGCTCCATTTACACTAGTGGTTATTTTAAAAGGAACCACCAGTGTAAACTCTATTAATAGAGGGTGGTTCCTCAGAATAACCGCTAGTGTAAATAGAGCATTTACACTGTCGGTTTGGTTAGGAAAGCCACTTGTGATAATGTATTTGCACAGGCGGTTCTCTACGGGCGTCAGTTTTTGGAAACCACCGGTGAAAAAAAGGTCACCGTCAAGAGATACAATTTGTGTACTAGTGACATATACAGGTTGAGCCAAAAGAAAAATTGACAAACCGTCCAATGCCTATCTAATTGAGGATAAAATTTTTGAACTTAGCTAGATATCTGATGATGGATATTGTTAGCACAAAATGTGTGTAGTTTGTACCTTCAGATTTGTTTGGACAGTGTTGTGCACGCCCCGCTTATCACTTTTTTAGATAGGCATTGGCTAGCTTTATCCACGTTCGGTTCTCTAGAAACGGTTTCTAGCCTGACTGCCCCTTCACAATTTTTTTGTATAACACTGGAATGGTTCTTGGCCTGGAACGCGGAACGCCCCATTCCAGAGGAACGGCACAAGGGCCTAAGAAAATCAGACCACACTTATTACGAGGTAGGCGCAGAGCTAGGCTATTTTCTTAAGCATCCGCGTGTAACACACTCCCAAATGAGCATTTCTACACGTATATACTTAAGAAAACTGCCGATAAAAATAGGACTATTTCTAAAGTCGGTTGTCTTAAGTCAGTCGTCACCACATTTATTTTTAGGGGCGACTACCGACTATCGTAAGTGGCTACCACTAGGAATCCGTCCGTAGATAAGACATAATTCTCAAATCCCTCTATGAGATTGGAATAAAGCCAAATTTTATACCAAAATTATAGAACCAGGGGAGGTCAACAACTTTGTAGTTGAAAATATTTTCATCTAAGTTGTTAGACCTATTATAAAATGATGATATTCATTAGAAGTTGTTAGACCTATTATAAAATGATGATTTCGATACGCTAAGCGACATAAGAAAATCATGCATCCAAATTTCAAACAGGTCGTAAGATTTTAGCTACACACATTTGGTATAGTGGAGGCGCGATGCAATGTAGAGCTATGTGAATAGAAATGAAAGAACATATTTTTTTTGCGAAATAAATGATGTATAAATTAATTTGTACGAATACACTACTGGAAATCCATGATTTGCCGAGTGTTTTACGTTTTGCCGAGTGCCAAAACGCGGACACTCGGCAAAGAGATGGTTAGCCGAGTGTTAAGCATTAAACACTCGGCAAAAAAATAGGCACTCGACAAAAAAATAGTTTGCCGAGTGTTTACACTGGCAAACCACAGTTTGCCAAGTGTAAACACTCGGCAAAACAATACACACGGCCAAGTTTGATGGTGGGTAGCCGCCGTTAGCAGTTTGCCGAATGCCCCAGTTTAGCACTCGGCAAACTGGCTGGTTTGCCGAGTGTCCTGCTAAAACACTCGGCAAAGTGCACTATTTGCCGAGTGTTTTCGTAGGACACTCGGCAAAATAATTTTTTTTTCATTTTTGGCTTCCATTTTTTTTCTGTTGGCTTCCTACAATACTTTGTTCAACATGTTGAAATTTCGCATAAGTTTAAGATAGTTTGCTATATTTCTTCAATTTATTTAATTTCATTGATTTTTTTAAAATGCAAATTTGAACGGTAAGTGCATCAAATAATAACTTTTCATGAATATAAAATTGATAATCATGTTGTTAAGTGTTGTTTGAGGCTGTATCAAGGAAGAGACTCGAAATTTCGCACGTCTTCTTCTCGAAACATAAAGAGGAACTTACGGACAAATAGTTTTAAAATTATATAAAATCCAAACGGAGTCCGAAATTCATGAAACTTATCGATAAGTCGTGATATCATATGTAGATGAGGTGATAAAAATTTGAGAAGATTTTGGGCATATCATCATGTACATTGCTTAGATACCCGACCATCTCACATGTGATATCATGGGAAGGTGGTGGAGTTGTTAGGGTTTTTAAAAATCATACGTGACGATGTGTTTAAAATCTTCTCAAATTTTTATCACTGCATCCACATGTGATATCACGACTTCTTGGCAAGTTTCATGAATTTTGAACTCCGTTTGCTTTTTATACAATTTTAAAACTATTCGTCTGCAACTTTGTGGTCATGTTTCGAGAAAAAAAGTGCGAAATTTTGGGTCTCTTCCTGAATACGGCCTCAAACAATACTCAATAACATGAATATCAATTTTTCATTCATGAAATATCATTATTTGATGCACTTGTAGTTCAAACTTGCATTTTCCAAAAACAATCAACGAAAATAAAATAAACTAAAGAAATATAGCAAAATGTCTTAAAATTATGCCAAATTTTGACATGTTCATCAAGTTATTGTAGGAAGCCCACATAAAAAAATTGAAAGCCAAAAACAGAAAAAATATATATACTTTGCCGAGTGTCACATAAAAACACTCGGCATAGTTTCTTGTTTGCCGAGTGTCAGCTGTGGACACTCGTCAAACTTGGATAATGTGAACTTTGCCGAGTGTCAGGTATTCGACACTCGGCAAACTGTAATAATTTTTTTTCCATCCATAAAAGTAAAAAAAAGGAAACTTCGCCGAGTGTCCAATCTGGGACACTCGGCAAAGCGGGAAATACAAATACTGTTCGGCTTTTGGACCAGAGAAACCGCGCCCCTTATTCACTTTCGCCGGCTGCCCGCGCGCCCTAGTGCCCGCGCCGTCACCTCCCGCGGCTGCCTGCGCCGCCACCCGCCGCGGGCGCTCGCGCCGCCACCAGCCGAACCTCGCCCCGCGCGTCCACCCGCGCTGCCCCCAGCCGTGGCCGCTCGCGCCGCCCACGGCCGCGGTCGCCCGCCCCCACTGCCTCACAACTCCTGCCAGCGACGGCCGCCGCCTACCGCCTCGTGATTCCTGCCGGCGCCGACGGCTGCTACCCGCGAATCCCTCTACCCGTGACCTCTGCCTCCCTTGCCAAGTCTCTCCACTGTCATGGAACTTCACAGGCGTTGTTTTTTTTTGCAAAGATGAAGACATTGTTTTCATGCAACTTCACAGGCGTCATGGCAGTTGTTTGGTGAACTTAGATTTCTCCCCAGACCTAGCACAGTGAAGTCTTTTTTTCGCAACCCTGTTGGCTTACTTGTATGGAATTGAAATTGAGAATCTTATATTGAACGAGTGGATCTTGTATTGAAATGGTTTGAATTTGCTTGAATGACAGAGATCTATGGTTTTCTTGCATAGTGAAATATGATTATATTATATTTGAGAAATTTCATGCAAATAGAATTAAAAAAAATTAGATTCTGATCACTTTGCCGAGTGTGAGACGTTTGACACTCGGTAAACCGGCCGTTAGCATTTCACTGTTACCGTCTACGTTTGCCATGTGCCGCATTTGACACTCGGCAAAATGTTTGCCGAGTGTCCGACATTTGACACGTGCTTTGCCGAGTGTTTTTGGCGCTTTGCCGAGTGTCCCAGACACTCGGCAAACCGCTGATTTCCAGTAGTGATACCAACATATGAGAAAGAGTAAATATAAACAATTTTGATGAGTTGTGGATCCTAAATTATTTATGAACTTAAATTTAACGCTATATAACTCTTGAATGAAAATAAGGACGTACGTGCACATGAGCATGGCTTGTTCGGCTATTAAATTAAAATTTCCTGCGCTAGTAGCTAAAACTGTTTCTTTATGGCGACAGCGAAAAGATTAATCAGCATAGGGAAATAACTTTCTTGTCCATTCGCAAAAAAAAAAAAAAAAAAAAAATCTTGTCCGGGCATGTCCTTGGTCTAATTCTGTCAACAGCCGGCCAGATTTCTTTTCGTTCCGGACAGCCGGCCAGATTCAACTGTCAGAATCAGGAGAATGGATAATAAACCATGGCATCGAGCTCAACAATCTAAGAAGTGAGAGCACGCCTATATATACCCCACTAGCCAAGAGGCAGTGCATCCCAAGCACCTCGATCGAGCTCATTCTCATTGTTAGGAATAAATAGACAGCGATGGAGAACGCTAAGATTGCGGTACTCATCGCCATCGTCCTAGCTCTTCTGCTTCAGGTCTCATGCGCCGCAGCCCGGCGGCACGCGAACGGCGACGGCGGCGGCATCCCAGCTGTGATGACGGTGAACGGCTTCGACCGCGGCGAGGACGGCGGCGGCCCGGCGGAGTGTGACGGCAAGTTCCACAGCGACGACGATCTGATCGTGGCACTGTCGTCGCAGTGGTACGCGGGAGGGAAGAGGTGCCACAAGGCTATCAGCATCACGAGCGCCGACACCGGGCGCACCGTGAAGGCACAGGTCGTGGACGAGTGCGACTCCAACGGAGGATGCCGCAACAACATCGTGGATTCCTCCCGCGCCGTCTGGAAGAAGCTCGGGCTCGACACTGACGTCGGCCAGGTCCATGTCACATGGTCCGACGCCTGATGAACACATCGATCACACGGTACACGGCGACGCGAAAATCATAAATGCCAGCGTGCGGTTGTGTCCTACTAGTTTGCCACCTATATTACTACATGTGGTTTGCTACAACTCTCTCCATTGACCGTACGTGGAGAGGTTGATCAAATAAAAGTTCCCTTTCACTACAAACTGTTGCTTGATGTATTGATATTTTCGTGTAAAATCATATTCCACTGTGTCAAATACGCAATCACCGCCATAGCATCACTCCCGGCGGCCTCCCTAGCTAGTCTGCTTGAACCATCACTGCTGAGTGGTAAGCCGATGACCTCTTCGTGCACACAAGGTGCACTCTGATCAGCTTCCTCAGCCACATGAGTTTGTCACCACCGTACCACGGAGGACAAAAGTCACATGCAGTGTGTCTAAAGACTCTTTTATGACTCTTTTCTATATGGACTGGTTGCAAAATGCTATGGACTACTTGCAAAAGTCTACATAGGCTCCGTTTAGTTCCCCAACTTCCCAAATTTTTTTTCAAGATTCCGTGTCACATCAATTTTGCGGCATATACATAGAGTATTAAATGTAGATAAAAAATAACTAATTACACAGTTTGTATGTACATGTCGAAACAAATCTTTTAAGTTTAGTCATGATTGCACAAAAATTGTCAAATACAAACGAAATTGTTACAGTACCAGAACCGAGAATTTTTTCCCCCCAACTAAATATCCCCATAGTCTATATAGACTGTTCTTTTGCACATTGCTGGTGCCCTTATATTCAACGGATATGTATGTTGCAGTAACCTTGCAACTCCACCTTCAAACACATGTGAGATCTATTGGTATAGACCCCAACAGCACTTATTTTATTTTGTAGCAACAAATCTATACATTGCTAAACTGGTGGTCTCTTGTAGTGCCACTAGTTCTGCACCCTAGCCTAGTACACATCACATGTAGGATCTTTTGTAGAAGTGCTTGTGATATGGATAGAGAGGTGTAGTCCATGTTAGACCGATTAGTTTCATTCGGCTACTTTTTAGTCGATTAGCTATAGCAATCAGAATTTAGAAACGATGTGGAGGACCAACCCAGAATATAATCAAAGTTAATCATATAAGTTTAAGATGTTGGTTCTCGCTAAGGAACTTTAAAGTTTTAAGTATTGAGCACCATAATTAGTTTAATCACTTCCACTGCAGGCATACCTTAAGTTTCCAGCATTGAATTTATTGATAGCCAACTATATGTGATAATATTGAGTTCTCAAAATATGATTCTAGAAGTACAAATAATTCTTTGTATATGCACATAAGTGAAAACAATCTACACAATAGGACCGTAAGGAAGCCATCATTGGCCGTCGCGTCTTTATCAAGCAACTATACCCTCTTTGTCAATTAAAATAAAGAGCCAAGTTTGTGACAAGTTCAAAGCACGGGTAATCAAATTATGTGGGTTGTAAATCAAGGTATAAATGAGACTTGCTATATTATAATACCAGGACATATTTGCTAGTGTATTGTGCTCATGATTAGTAGCAGGTCCAGCCAAAAGTTATAACTTCCTCCTCCTAAAAAAAGGGTGCCTATTTTGGCGGCACAGCATATTTTGCAGGTCAAGTGCAGGCCCAAAGGCCGTAGTAGGCCCGGCCATATGCTCCTATGATTAATTAACATGACTAGATCTTTGACTAGCTAGGTGATTGATGATGATCTATCATGTACGGCGTGTGTGTGAGACAAGAACCGAAGTTCTTCTACCCCTCACGAGACGTTGGAGCTGGTCGCACCGGGGGCTCACGTACGACACACTGAATCGTAGATGATGGCACCGCCGGCAAATCAGCGACGTAGGCGCACGACCGATCGAGACTGAGGCCGGCCGGCTGCCTGCCCAGTCCACCGAGGCAGGCGCCGGTTTTGCAATCTAGTGCAGAGTGCAGACGACGATGCTACTCTTCCGACGTGGTTACCGTGCCTGACTGCCTGTATGTGTTTCTTACCTGTCCACGTGGATACGTGTGAAAATACGAAAACATGCATACCGGTATATGTGTGTGTGTGTGTGTGTGTGTGTGTGTGTGTATATATATATATATATATATATATATATATATATATCCAGTCAGGGGAGTTTTACATTACATTATATACATTTCATGTAAAACAAGCGAGCAGTGAATACTGTTACAGAGAATGGAACAACGACGAAATCTGGCCGGCCGCTTATACATATAGTGACCGGAAACCTTGCTCATTGGATCAATGCCGGCCGGCTCGCAGGGGTTGCATTGCAGTTGCAATGCTAGCGAACAGGCACATGCTCATTCCACTTTCACCTACGTATATCCAAACTTTTACTTAGTCAGGATGCCATTACAGGAACATATAAGCTGCGAAAGGGCTACCTAATTTTTATAAATAGCTTAGTAGCACCTCAGGTCTTGCTTCGATTCCCCAGAATTTATTAAAAGTGTCAATCTCGAGAATTTACTGGCCGAGCCTTCGAAGAAGCTCATAAGGATAAAGTTTAGTACGTGCATTTCTAAGGGGTGAGTATGCGTTGTGAGCATCTAAGTTGTACTGTGTATATAAAAAAAACCAGGAACACCTAAAGAGCTGATTACTCGCCATTAGAGATGCAATACTTTTAGTATTAGTCCTATTCTTGATAGAATAGTGTACAACCATGAAGAATTATTGTAACATCCAGTTGAGCACCATCAGATCAAGCATCTATAGTAGACCACTCTACATTAATCAGAACAATTACTTATTGGAGAGAACTTATGAGGAGATAGCACTACGTTTCTTAGAACCACTCTTCAATAAAACAATACACCAGATGGAATTGCAATAGTCAATTAAGCACCGAGGAACACAAGCACAATTCATATCTCAGGATATATAGTTCATTCTTGGTCTCATGCAAAGAATGAACGCAGAGCAGTTCATCAGAGAGGGACGATATAGCTAGGTTGCACGTTCATAAAACTGAAAAAAAGAACACTTAGAAAAGCAAAATGCCATCAGAAAAAGAAAGTTAGAAATTAAAGAACAACATACACAAATTTGAGCCAAAGAAAAATTGCTGACCCGTGAAATAATGCCTACCTAAGGATCAAAATTTTGAACTTAGCTAGATATATATTTGATGATAATAGTATATGTCATTAGCAAAATATGTCGAGTTTTGTACCTTTAGATTTGGTTGGACAGTCGTGTCCGTGTGCACGCTCTCTCTCATTTTTTTTTAGATAATAATGTGAAGTATCATCTAACCTTATCTCCTCTTAAGCCAATGTTAGTGAGAGTTTAATCTGAGTTTAGCATTTAATAAGCTGCTAGGGTGCGACCAGCAGTTTCAAGTTCTCGTGAGGGGTAGATCTTCTGTTCTTGTCTCACACACAGGCCATACTTTGTTGTTAGATCATTATCGTTCACCTAGTCAAGGATCTTGTCATGTTATTAATCACGGGAGCAGGGCTACTACAGCCTTTGGGCCTCTACTTGACCGGAAAAGATATGTTGCAAATTAAATAGGCGCCTTCCTTTTTAGAAGGAAGTTATAACTTTTAGCTAGACCTATACTATACTAATCATGAGCACAATAATTCCAAACCCACCACTTTTGACTGGACCTACTAAGTCCTGGTAATATAACATAACAGTAAAAAAAAAAAACTGCACACATCCATGAACTAACTAATACTTCTTCCTCTATTCTGAATTATGTCATTCCAACTTTCTTAGAGAGTCAAAGTACATCAACTTTGACCAAAATTATAGAGAGAGTAACAAAGATTTATGACAGCAAATAGATATAAATATAAAAGTATAATTAATGAAGAATATTAAATGAAACTATTTATCTTATAAATGTTATTGTTCTATTATATAAATTTAGTCAAATTAGAAATATTTAGGACAGATGGAACACCATAAATATCAGTTATACCTTTGATTTACAACCCACATAAACTATTGCCCGCTTTGGCTCTTTATTTTACTTGAGAAAGGGGATATAGGTTGCAGTATAAAGACGCGGCGACGACGGAATGAAGGCAGCAAAGTTCATCAGAGAGGGACGATATATAGCTAGGTTGCACGTTCATAATACTGAAAAAAAAGCTTAGAACAGCAAAATGCTATTAGACAAAGAAAGTTACAAAGAACGACATACACAAAAATTTGAGCCAAAAGAAAAATTGCTGACCCATCAAATAATGCTTACCTAAGGATCAAAATTTTGAACTTAGCCAGATATCTGATGATGGCAGATATTATTAGCAAAATAAATGTCGAGTTTTGTGCCTTTAGATTTGGTTGGATATGCAGTGGTGTGCACTCTCTTACCATTTATTTGGATAATGGAAAGTATCATCTATAACCTTATCCTCTTTAAGGTCATTGTCAGTGGAAGTTTTTCATCAGACACTACTGGATTCGCCCTCTTTGCCGACTGCTGAAACCAGTCGGCAAAGGAGGAAATGCAGTCGGCAAAGGCTTTGCCGACTGCATTTCTTGAGGCAGTCGGCAAAGGGGAGGTGGCAAAGGCCACCTTTGCCAGCTGCCATGAAAGGCAGTCGGCAAAGCCTTTGCCGACTGCCGCTCTGGCAGTCGGCAAAGCAAACGCGCACAGCCGTTAGAGTTTTCTTTGCTGACTGCCTAGGTGGCAGTCGGCAAAGAATTTTTTTCATTTTTTTTAATCGAGGTAAATATTTTTTTTTCCTTTTTTTTAATCGAAGACCTTTGCCGACTGCCTTTATTGGCAGTCGGCAAAGATTTTTTCTATTTTTTTTAAAAAAATGTGTATATCTTTGCCAGCTGCCAATTCAGCAGTCGGCAAAGCTGGGTATTTTGCTTTTTTTGTTCCCAGCTTTGCCAGCTGCCGTGGCAGTCGGCAAAGCTGGAAACTGCAATTTTTTTTTGCTGTTTTTGCCGATTTAGCTCACGTATCGCAGCAACCAAAACACATATATGTACATATCACAGAAATCCACATATACATCACAGAGATTCACAAATAATCCATAACCACAACATCCATCAAGTCGCACGCACGAATGCAATATCCAACAAGTCGCACAAGTCCAACATCCAACAAAGTTGCAAAAGGGTCTAACATAACAAAGTTACATCCATTATCCAACAACATGCACCGAGCCACTCACTCGTCCTGCGACCAGTCGCCACCACCGTGGTGTGAGGAGCTCCCTGTCGGCCACGAAGACCACCCGGACGGTCCGACCTGCGGCTGTGGAGAAGGTCCAACTGTCGGAGACGGGTTCGAAGCCGCCGACTGCAGCTGTACGGATAAGCGATCTCATTAGTACCTAAGGGATGGCCGCACAAGCGAAAACAATAGATAGGCTGCCAGTAACTCACCGGAGTCCTTACAGGCGGAAGACCAGGGAGTGGAGGGAGAACAACCGGGGGTGGAGTGAACATCACTTGCAACGGAGGGGGTCTGTAGTTAGGGATCTCCAGGCCCTGAAAGTAGCTGGAAATCGAGGAGGCAAACTGCGTCATCTGTTGCTGGGACTGCTGCTGGAAAGCTAGCATCGCCTGCCGATGGGCCTCCTGTTGGGCCGCCAGCTGCTGCCGATAGGCCTCTTCTCGGGTCGCCTCTCTTGCCTGTTGGGCCGCCTGTTGGGCCCGCATCTCTTCCAGTTGGACCTGCAATATTACACAAGCGATGTTTAAACAATGCATAAACATTCGGCAACATATGTAAAACCAATGAACGACGAATAGTTACCCGAAGCGCCGCCATCATCTGTGTGGAGCTTGCCCGCCGAGGTTGTATGGGGACATCGGAGGAGGTACCGGCACTGCTATCCGAACGACGAACCTCACGAAGGGAGGGAACGGTGGCCGGGTCGATGACGCTGTGGGCAATAAGGTACCGGCCGTGCTGCTTCCCTCCTCCCGTCCTCATCAGGACGTCCGTATCGAGGGGCTCGGTCGACGGGTCGTAGTCGGCACCATGGCGCGTGCGAACCGCCTCGGTGTACTGGACCACCCTATCGTAGACGTTTTGGTTGGTGATGGCGTCGGGCCCCCTCGCCGTGTCGTAGACGTTCTCTGGATCTGTCGCCTTGCCCTGGTGAGACAGGATATAGCCCGTGAACTCGTTGATCACCTGGCCGTCATGCGACTGGGTCTGCGAGGAAAACACAAGGACGATTACACGTAATGAGAATGAATGACTCAATCAATTGAATAAATAAACAAATTGGTGTGAAGGGTACCCATGTGTCCATGTACTCTCCGAGAGAGCGGCACCCTTGGTGGTGTGACGGCCCCGCCTTCGCCTTGGCATATCCAGATTTCTTCCTGCGCATCTCGTAAGCCTCCGGTGTTCTCCACCCGTCCACAATCGCCTCCCAGCAGTCCATGTGCATTTTGCACCAATCAGCAGGATACTGCATGCATTACAACGTGCATTTAGGTGAGTAAGAAGATGAATTGGAATGAAATTAGAATTATTGTTTCCTACTTACGAGCATGTAGGCCTCCCTGGGCATGTCAGTTTTGGGCCACTGGATCATCTTCCTCGCATCCGCCTTGTCTAGCTTCTCCTTGAGTACGTTGGCGTGGTAGCTGATGAGGCATTGGACGTGTGCCTCGTAGAACATGTCCTTGAGCCTGATCTGGCAGACCCTGTCCTGCACTACCGACGCCTCATGCTCGTGCCCTGGGTCGCACGTGAAATACTCCTGCATACATATATCATTTATGAGTTGATTATTTCAAGGACATCCAACAAATGCTTAGTAGTGGCAAAGCGGTGCAATGAAGACTCACCCAGAACTCCCTCTTGATCTTGTCGGCAAGGGTGACGTCTCCGTGCACTACCTTGAAGAAGTCTGGCCAGTGCTGGGGCACTTTATCCCTCCCATCTATGGTGACTAGGCCAGGAAAATTCTTCTTAATCAGGAGGCCCAGAATGCCATTAGGATGGCGTCCACCTCTGTTTCCATCCACACGCTTCCAATTGCTGCACAAGTCATTAAGAAGAACTGTTAATCTTGAAGTTCAATTTTCAACATGGCATATGAACAAGTAAGTGAAAACATGAATGGTTACTTACCTTGGCCCGTCGGGTCGAATCACCGGACGGAAGGCTAGCGTGGGCGCGGCGCTTGGGAGGCGTGTTATCCCACGCTGGTAGGGCCTCCTCGAAGCTGTGGAAGACGAGTCCCCTGCTGTCGCCTCGCTCCCGCCCTGGTCGCCCCCGTCCTCGCCGCCGCTGCCCCCGTCCTCGCCGCCCCCGTCCTCGCCTCCCCCGTCCTCGCCGCCCCCGTCCTCGCCGCCGACCGGGGCAAACAGGCGTCTGGTAGAGCGAGTTCTACCCCGCATCTCCTCCAAAGTCTCCTCCTCCTCCAACGCCTCCTCGTCCAACGCCTCCTCCTCCTCTCTCTGGTAGAGCGAGTGGACCTTTCTCACCGGTCTCTTCTGTCGTCGTCTACTTCCGCCCGGCATTTTGTCCTATGCCTGCAATGACAAACATTAAACCAATTAGCACAAATAATCGATAAGTATTTGTAAAGAGATGCAAAATGAACGAAACATAATTGCAAAGTAATAATAATCAGAACAATATAGTATTACATGAACTAGAAACCGAAGTCCTGGTCATCACTATCACCATTGTCATCACCTCCTCCACTGTCATCACAATCACTACTGTCGTCTTCACTATCAATATTATCGAAACCTAAGTCCTCATCATCTCCATTACTCTCCTCACCACCTCTATCGTCCTCAACATTTAGGTTGCGATGAGCCCTCCATCGCTCAAGCATCATTAGGTCCTTAGCATCTTGCACCACTTCACCCTCGTCCTCGTCATCATCGATGACGTTGTCTGCTTTCATGCTCATCAGCGAAAGAATGTCTATCTCCAAACGCCCTTCTAGCCCCTCAGGTTGATAGAACTCTCCGCTATCCGCCTTTGGGTCAAAGTTGTAGTCATCATCGATTGGGACAGGCGCTTTACCGCGTGGCGATACCGATTGCACAAGGTACCAACCCGTAAGCCTCTCGTCTTTTTGGCACGTCCATGGGAGATAATAAACTTGCCTGGCCTGCTGAGCCACAATATAGACATCGTCTCCACTATAGACGGAATCCTGTCGAATTTCGACTAGCCCAATGTCATCGGCTCTTCTCATGACATGAGGATCGAACCATTGGCATTTGAACACCACTGGCTTAAGAGCTTTGGGGCCCGGGAAGTCGAGCTGGTATATTTCTTCGACTATGCCATAATAGTCGAGATCATCGTTGCCAGGCGTACAAACTCCTGTGCACGTGGTCTTTCGGCCGGGCCGACTCTCCTCGTAGCTTCTCGTGCGAAAGCGATAGCCATTCACATCATAAACGGTGAATGCATTGACCCTAGTGCTGAAGCCACATGCAACCTGTCTCAATTCAGCACTCATTTCTCTATCTGTGCGTGCCTGCAAGGTGAGGCCACGTAGATCGTTACATTACTCGCTCATACGAGCAACTCAAAGATGGAACGAGGTAAGTTGGATTGTACCTTTGTACACAACCACCCAATAAAATCGGGCCTGGCAGTTTTGAGGAAATGGTCTTCTTCTTGGTTGGTAGGAGGCGTATTCCTTTTCCAGAATTGCCTAATGAACTCCCTGAAAAAACAAGAGGTGAAAGGGGTTGGACCAATAGGTGGAGGATATTGACTACGTATGTAACAAGTTCTTTGAGAACTTACATTCGATAAGGAACCACTTCGTCAAGGTTCATCAACAGGTAGAGTGTGATGGTGCGAAACTCAGGTGGTTGCAATGTCTTAGGGGTACCTGCGCTGCCCCTTCTGAGTTGCCCTTTGAAAAGGCTCAGAGTCGATAAATTCTCGTCCTCGTTGTAACGAGGGAGTGGGTTCATGTTGGGAAGGTTCTCGGTATAGTACGCCTTTGTGAAGTTCGACACCTCCTCCACTCTTGCTGCCTCCGCCACAGAAGCCTCAATTTTGGCTTTATTCCTACACTTTTTTCGAAGAATCTTTTGACACCTCTCGATTGGATAGCACCAACGGGCCTGCACAGGACCCCCCAGCCGTGCCTCACGCGGTAGGTGTAGTATCAGATGCTGCATCGGCAGGAAGAAGCCGGGTGGAAAGATCATCTCCAACTTGCAGATCAGCAGAGGTGCAAGTTTCTCCAGGTCACGAATCACTTCCCGAGATAATTCCCTGGCACAAAGCTGGCGGAAGAAATAGCTCAACTCTGCCAGAATGCGCCACACTGGCTCGGGGAGGTATCCACGGGTCATCGCAGGAAGGAGTCGCTCAATCCATATGTGGAAGTCATGACTCTTCATCCCCAAGACTTTGCCAGTCTTAGGGTTCACTCCCCTGCTCAGATTCGCCGCATACCCATCAGGGAACAATAACGTCTTCATCCACTCAAACACTTCCTTCCTGTCGGCCCTTTTCAGGATGTAATCGGCCGAGCCCCTTCTCCAAGTCTTGCCGGGCGCAGGGGTCTTTATCACTAGCTTTGGTCTGTCGCAGATCGCCTCCACAGCCAGTCTAGCCTTAACGTTGTCCTTTGACTTCTGTTTTATGTCCATGAGTGTTCCCCAAAGTGCCTCGGCGATATTTTTTTCTGTGTGCATCACATCGATGTTGTGTGGAAGGAGGAGGTGCTTGAAGTAGGGGAGCCTAGTCAAGCCCGATATATGTGTCCACATGTGTTGCTGACCATATCCAATAAAGCCACCCTTGTCTTTGTCGATTTTGAGAGCCTCTAACTCGGCAAGGACCTGTTCACTGCTCATAATCTGAGGAATAGGGTCAGTGACTTCAAGACCTTTCGTGAAGTGTTGGGTGTCACGTCTCAATGCATGGTTCTCAGGCAGGAATTGACGATGTTTGTCAAACGAAGAGTACTTGCCACCCTTCTTCAGCCAGGTGAACATCACAGAATCCTTGCATACTGGGCAAGGGAACTTCCCGTGAACACACCACCCACAAAATATGCCATACGCCAGGAAGTCATGCATTGAATACTGATACCATACATGCATTGTGAAGTTCTTCTTTGTAGCTCGGTCGTACGTCCGTACCCCCTTTTCCCAAGCATGCTCCAATTCATCCCATAGTGGCTGCATGAACACACCCATATTGTTGCCCGGGTGTCCAGGTATTATCATCGACAATAACACGTTCTTGGGTTCAAACATGACGCCGGGGGGAAGATTGAGGGGGATCACGAACACGGGCCAACAAGTGTACGGGGCCGCATGTGTTCCATACGGGTTGAACCCATCTGTTGCCATCGCTACGCGTACATTCCGAGCGTCACTAGCTTTCTCAGGATACTGTTCGTCAAAGTACTGCCATGCCTCAGCATCCGCTGGGTGTACCATCTTGTCACTGTATCTTTTGCCATCCTTGTGCCATGTCATCTGCTTCGCCAACTCCTCTGTCATGAACATCCGTTGGAGCCTCGGTGTGAGTGGAAGGTACCGTACGACCATCTCGGGGATCTTAGACTGTTCCTTCTTGCCATCAATAACGTCCACCTCCACATACCTAGAGGCTTTGCACTTTGGACAGTGCGTTGCTGCCACTAGTTCAATGCCCCTAAATAGGACACACCCGTTACGGCAAGCATGGATCGACTCATATGGCATCTTAAGTGCACGGAGGAGCTTCACTGACTCGTACGTGCTCTTCGGCAGCGTGTGGTCATTCGGAAGCATTGTGCCGATCACTTTCAACATGAGATTGAAGCCGTCTCGGCTCAGGCTCAACTGCGACTTCAACCCTAGAAGACGTCCAATGGCATCCAGTTGGGACATTGTTGTCTTCTCATGAAGAGGCTTCTGTGCCGAAGGCATCATTTCATAGAACGCCTTTGCGGTTTCCTCTGGATCCTCCTCCACCAATCCTTCATTGCCACGTGCCTCGTTATAGTCTACCACCATGTCGACCACCCCGGCATCTCCATCAATCTCCTCGAGGCATGCTCTCACCTCCTCCTCTCTAACATTCGCTTTCGCTTCACCATGGAAGATCCACCTCTCGTAGTTTTCCACAAATCCATGCTTCACAAGATCTTTGTATACCTCCCTCTCTACTTTTCTTTTTTGGTTCTTACAGTCTTTGCAGGGACACAGCGTCCGATCGGACCCATGAGCAGCCGGGCCAAATGCTTGCTGCAGGAATTGATTGGTCCCGTGAACCCATTCAGCGCTCTTCCTCTTTTCTGTCCAGCCTGTGTACATCCACTCACGGCCAGCCATCTTCTGTCATACGCCAATGTATGTGAGTAATAAAACCAGCATTTGCATGTACAAGGCGTTCCTACCATCTAATAGGTGAAGGATAGGTCCTAATCCCCCCCGAGGATGCGTAGATGAGGTTAGCTTCCATGCTCCGCTCCCGTCCGAGACGGAATTTCGGCAGCACCTCCCCGCTGTTCTCCCGATACACGTCCCGGTTTAGGGAGAGTGTGTATCCGGAGAACAACGGGGAGGTGCTGCTGAAACTCCGGCTCGGACGGGGGCGGAACATGGAAGCTAACCCATCTACGCATCCACGGGCTGTCCAAGAAACATGGACAATCCGAAAGAGATACCGTCGCAGATATGCACTGATCAGCATACCAACGACCGCGTATCCCTTTCGGACGGGAGACGCCTAACTTGGTTACGCGACCTAAGACCATAGTGCGGATAGATAGGTTATACCTAGGGGGCCGGTGCAGTCAGGCAGAACTGCGACGTCAAGGAAGACGAACGGCGTCCTCCGAGTCACCTCCCACGGGCTAGTATCTACAAAAAAAGAAAAACATAAGACTATAAGTCAAAAATTTCGGCAGAACCTCCCCTACACGGGGAGATTTCGAAAACCTGCAAAAAGAACGGCACGAAGGCCGACATGCACAAACAACAGCACGAAGGCTGGCAATCACAACGGCACGAAGGCCGATGACCAGAACGGCACGAAGGCCGACAATGAGAGCATGGTGATATACCTAGTCAAGACACGTGCGTCGACGGGGATGCCACGCGGAGAAGACGGCCGGCAAACCTCGTCCTTCCTCTCCTCCTCTTTCTTCTTCTTCCTTCCTCCTCCTTCCTCCTTCCTCCCCCTTCTCCTTCTTCTTCCTCCTCCCCTTCTTCTTCCTCCTTCCTCCCTTCTCCTTCTTCTTCCTCTTTCTCCTTCTTTTTCCTACTTACTCCCTCCTCCTCTCTACTGCTTGCAGCTCACCCTACTGGAGGGAGCAAGGCCGGTCGGGGGTGGTGCTGCGGCCCGACGAGGAGGACGTCGTGGGGAGGCTGGCCCCCGCAGTCGGCGATGGGCAACGGTACGCAGCAGACGCAGCCCGCCGGCGAGGACCGGCGCTGGGGTGGTGGGGGCCGACGGGGTAGGGCCACGGACGCGGGAATGGCGAGCCGGGCTGGGGTGGAGCTGGCAGGACGGGCGGCAGCGACCAGCCGCGCGGGCGGCGGCGGCGAACAGCGACGCGGGCGGCGGCGGCGAAGACCGGCGCGGGCGGCGGCCATGGCAGCTTCAAGCCGCGCGCGGTGCAGCAGGGTGTTCTTGCGCAGGCGTAGGCGGTGGCAACCACGGTCGCCGGCGGCGAGGCTCGCCGAAGCAGCGGCGGCGGCGGCGGCGTGGGCGGGATAGAGCGGCGCGGGCGGGTCAGGCGCGGATAGGGTTAGGGAGGAAACAAGATTGGGCCGGCTGGGCCGGTATTTCTCTTGAGGGCCTTTGCCGACTGCTAAACAAGGCAGTCGGCAAAGGGCTCCTTTGCCGACTGCCGGTCCAAGCAGTCGGCAAATTTTTCATTTTTTTTTTGAATTTGGCCTTCAAACTTTTTCTGTAGCCCAAATATATTTTTTACAGGCATATGTTCCAATTTGGGACCTTTTTATAATATTTTTCTATATTTCATCTATTTATTTCTTTTCATTGATTTTTCCCGTATAATCCAAGTTTGAACTGCATGTGCGTGAAATAATGGAATTTAGCCCTTCGAAAAATGATGTTCATGTTTGAGAATGTATTTTGAGGCCGTGTCCAGAAGCTCACCCAAAAGTTTGAAGTCCTTGTCCACGGAACAGGACTTTGCAGGCGTGGTAGAGGTGCTTTTTAATTATATAATTTTCAAACGAAGTCCAAAAATCATGAAACTTGTCAAGGTATCATGTTATTGCATGTGGAGCCTATGATAAAAATTTTAAAAAATTTGAAGCATGCTGCGATATCAGATGTCCAAAACCTAGAGATATCCATATGATCACATGTGGATATGTCTAGGTTTTGGACATCCGACATCGCAATGTGCACCAAACTTTTTAAAATTTTTATCATAGGCTCCACATGCAATAACATGACACCTCCACAAGTTTCGTGATTTTTCGACTTCGTTTGGATTTTATATAATTAAAAAGCACCTCTACCACGCCTGGAAAGTCCTGTTCCGTGGACAAGGACTTCAAACTTTTGGGTGAGCTTCTGCACACGGCGTCAAAATACATTCTCAAACATGAACATCATTTTTTGAAGGGCTAAGTTCCATTATTTCATGCACATGCAGTTCAAACTTGAATTATACAGGGAAAATTCAAGGAAACAAAAGAAATCAACGGAATATATTTAAGCAAACCCTAGCCTTTGCCGACTGCCAAAGAAGGCAGTCGGCAAAGATTTTTTTTTGATTTTTTCATTTTAAAAAAAAAACCTGAATACCTCTTTGCCGGCTGCCCTGTATTTAGGCAGTCGGCAAAGATTTTTTTAAAAAAATTAAAATATTTTTCCTGCGGTGCAGAAACCCTAGGGGCCCTTCTTTGCCTACTGCCTTTATTGGCAGTCGGCAAAGGCGCCCTTTGCCGACTGCTGCGTTGACAGCCGGCAAAGGGGCCCTTGGCCGGCTGCCACAAAAGGCAGTCGGCAAAGAATTTTTTTTTAAGATTTTGATTTTAAACTTTTTTTTATAGAACAAGTATATTATTTATAATTACATGTAGCAATGTCGGCCTTTTTGAAAAAAATTTGCTATATTTCTTTCATTTTTTTCTTTTCCTTGTATTTTTCCCGCATATCCAAGTTTGAACTGCATGTGCATGAAATAATGAAACAGAGGCATTCGAAATATACTATTCATTTTCGAGAGTGTATTTTGAGGCCGTGCCCAGAAGGTCACCCAAAAGTTTGAAGTCCTTCTCCACGGAACAGGACTTTCCAGGCGGGGTAGAGGTGTTTTTTAATTATAAAAAATGCAAACGAATTCAAAAAATCACGAATTTTGTCGAGGTGTCAGGTTATCCCATGCGGAGTCTATGAAAAAAAATTCAAAAATTTTGGAGCAAGTTGCGGCGTGGGATGTTAGAAACCCTGACATCTCTGCATGTGATCGCATATGATCACATGTGGAGATGTCTGGGTTTTGGACATTCGACGCCGCAACGTGCTCCAAACTTTTTCAAATTTTATCATAGCGTTCACATGCGATAACATAACACCTCGTCAAGTTTCGTGATTTTTCGACTTTGTTTCGAT
Source organism: Eremochloa ophiuroides (assembly GCA_038502445.1). Lineage (NCBI taxonomy): Eukaryota > Viridiplantae > Streptophyta > Magnoliopsida > Poales > Poaceae > Eremochloa > Eremochloa ophiuroides. Next base: position 32,222,244 of record JAHLJS010000002.1, read on the forward strand.
TTAATATAATTAAAACACACTTCTACCGCACGTGGACGGTCATGTTTCGTGGATAAGACTTTCAAACTTTTGGGTGACTTTATGGACACGGCCTCAAAATAAACTCTCCAACATGAATATCATTTTTTGAATGGCTACATTTCATTATTTCATGCACCTGCAGTTCAATTCTGCACTGCGCGGAAAAATTCAAGTAAATAAAAAAAATGAACGAAATATAGTAAACTTTTGTAAAAAGGCTCCAAATTTGAACATGTACTCTTAAACAATATATATGGGTCACAAAAAAAGTTTGAAACCAAAATTCAAAAAAAAAATTAATACTTTGCCGACTGCCAGCTGGGGCACTCGGCAAAGGGCCTCTTTGCCGACTGCCGCTGATCTGGCAGTCGGCAAAGAGGCCTTCTTTGCCGACTGCCAAACGGCGTGACAGTCGGCAAAGAAGACGGAGACGGATGCCATCCCGACGCTTGGAAGGTATGCCGACTGCTTCCCTTCGCCGACTGCCGGGAGCAAGCTGGCAGTCGGCAAAGACTGTCTTTGCCGACTGCCTTTCTTTGCCAGCTGCTCGGAGCAGGCTGGCAGTCGGCGACTGCCTTTCTTTGCCAACTGTTTTGACTTCTGCAGTCGGCAAAGATAGTCTTTGCCGACTGCCCTAGATATGGCAGTCGGCAAAGATGCTGGCAGGCGACAAAGACCCTGTTTCCCGTAGTGAGACTTTTATCTGTATTGAAGCCACACGTAAGCATTTTTTATGATATGACAACGTTTTATTGAGAGGAGAGAGAAATGAGTTTTATGGAGATGACTCTCTTTAAAAGGCACAGTTTCTCTATGAGTCATAAAATTAAATGTCTATATAAAAATGAAACTTCGATTGAGAATGAGTTTTCTATACAGGTTTCATTTTATTCTTTATGACATAATAGTCTTGAAAGCAATACCATGAAACTGTCCACTAAGTGTGGCCTAACAGATAGTCATATCACACTTGTTATAAGGTAGGGGCAGAGCTGGGCCATTTTCTTGAGCACCTGCGTGTACAAACTAGCAAGTAGCAACTGCCACTACCAATTAATGAGCATTCCTACATGCGGATGTTTAAGAAAATCACCAGCAAAAATATGCATATTTCTAAAGTTGGTTGTCTTAAGTCAGTCACTACTAGAAATTCATTTCTTGAGGTGGTTGTCATAAGTGGCTGCCACTAGAAATCTATTTCTAGATAAAACATATATAAAATTTACAAATTCATCATATGAAATTAGATGAAGCCAAATTTTATACAACAATTATAGAACTTGGCGAGGTTTACACAACAATATTTATTCAAGAACATTTATTAGGTGCCCTTACATAAGAAAATCATTACTGAAAATAGTCTTTGCTAATAAAGATTCAAAAGGAATTGTACTCATGTTATTATCGACAATTGCTATGTAGTGAGATGGTAAGAAATGCTCCCACACGAGGGAGGTTGTGGTGGGTTTGTATCTTAGAGAACAGATAGATATAAGTATGCATATTTTTTAGAAAAAATCGTACGTATGGCCTACGTGGCCATGTGGTGGCGTAGCCTGGGCGTGAAATTTTTTCCTATTTTATTGCACCTTTTTTGGGAATTCATTTTGTGCTAAAGTGAAGATCCTTTTATACTGGACATAGACTTAATCATACTGTTGGTGGGAAAAAAAATTACTAATGGTGGTTTTGACTGTTATTGTAAAAGGCTCCGTGATAGGCCTCCAAAAGTTATAGACATCTAATCAATAATTATTTTCGAATCACAACTATAAAAATGATGGGAGTTCATAGATCCTGTCCTTCGTGCTTGTGGATCCGCGTCGGAGCTCACGGATCCGGCCACCAGCTAGGGCGTGGGCGTGGATCGGGCCACCCCCTTGGATCTAGCCACCAGCAGCGACGGCGACGTTCGTGCAAGTGGGCTTGGCACTGGGCCTGGTTTTTGTTTTTTAATAGATTTTTGCAGGGTGCATGGATGGATTAATGAATTTTTGGAGACGGACTGCGCGCGGTTACTTTGTCGGCCTTGGTTAAAAGGTTTTTTACTACCTCGAATAATTTCTCTGTTGTAGTGAATCTCAATTAGTTTAAGCCTAATAAATAACCAATTTCTGATTGGTTTTGCAGTTTTTTACCAAGTACTAACCTGAAACATCACATTGAAATTTGATTAGACGATTACAAACAAAATACTCTTTTATACGTGGCTATAATCCGATGGTTGAACGGCATAGTTTTAGTCATGAAATGGTGTAGCCGATATACTCTGTCCGAACAGACAATGATGTCGCCGGGTGGAGCCGTGGAGGGGCCACTGAACTGGTGATTTTTGGACGAAACCACATCTTTATTCGACCTGAGGTAGAATCTACTAAGTATAACAACATAAAGTTTAACCGGACGGCGAGACGACAGCAAATGTTCCCAACTGGACGGTTAACTAACCAACTACCAAAACCCCAAGCTATGCTTCACATTTTCATTTCTCACGGCTATATAAGGACCTGCATGCCTACAGCACAGAATTACAAAAGCATAGCCTCTTCACTCTCACTGTGGTCAGCACCCATTAGAAGCAGCATTGAGAAAGAGTAGCTAATAAACAGACAACTAACAGACCCAAACTGATCAACCAGAGGAGCATGGCTAGCACAACGATAGCTCGTCTCTGCTTGGCGCTCGCGGCGGCCATCCTTCCCGTAGCACTTGCCACCTTCGAATTCCCCCACCGCGCGCTGCTCCAGCAGTCCTGCCAGCCCAACGGCTCCATCCGCGGCAAGTCCGGCAGCTGCAACACCGAGAACGGCTCCGAGTGCTGCGAGGACGGGAAGCGCTACGCCACGTTCGCGTGCTCCCCGCCGGTGACGGCGCCGCGCACCCGCGCCACGCTGACGCTCAACAGCTTCGCCGACCATGGCGACGGCGGCGGCGCGTCCAGCTGCACGGGCACCTTCTTCGGCGACGACGTCAAGGTGGTGGCGCTGTCCACGGGGTGGTTCAGCAAGGGGAAGCGGTGCCAGAACAGCATCGTGATCAGGGCCAGCAACGGCAGGTCCGTGACGGCCATGGTGGTGGACGAATGCGACTCCCTCCATGGCTGCGACGACGAGCACAACTTCGAGCCCCCGTGCGCCAGCGACGTCGTCGATGGGTCCCCCGCGGTGTGGAAGGCGCTCGGGCTCGACACCAATGATGGGCAGGTGCCCATCACCTGGTCAGAGGCGTGAGGATCGAATTTGCAGCAAATAAACACACGGATAGATGAACACTACTCGCTCTGGTCTCCTACAATTGTCGTTGTCACCGGCTACTCTGTACGCAGCACTACTATATATATTATAGATATATACGTCTGCATACGATTCTATATATAAATAGGAAAAAGCTTATCCATACATATATGTATATGCGTCGCTTTTGTCGATCTATATATTAGGAAAAATGTCAAGTGTAATGTCTTCTTTCAAGTAATGCAAATTGTTGTTTCCAAAGAACTTGGAAAATGTATGTATATTGTTTTGTATTTTTTTAAGGTTTTGTAGAAAAAAAGAATATTATGCGCTAGAAGCTTGTGTGATATATCGATTTTTCTCTCACAACAGCAGCTCAGCCCGTGACACTTTTCTAAGACGTTCCACGCAAGCTCCATCATCCTCACATAATAGCTACCATACTCCGTATATCTTTTTTACTGGCGCACCAAGTAACCTGTGACGAAGCCAGGAATTTTTTAGAGTCTGAGTGAGACAAATACGCCAAACTAATAGTGACAAACAATGCAAATGAATACATTTTAATAATATGTGGCAAATTATCTGGTTAAGTTGCAGCCATCATTTTCGAAGAGGTCTAAAAGAATAAGATGTCTATAAAATTACTAGGTAAGATGTGCTTCGGCATATTTGATACTGCCTCCATCCCAAATTATAAGTTATTCTAACAATGTTGGAGGATCAAGGCATCTCAAGTTTGACCAAAATTATTGAGAGAAATATAAAGATTTATAACACCAAATAAGTGTACTATAAAAATATATTTAGTGAAGAATCTAATGATACTTAGTTCATATTGTAAATATTATTATCTTATCATATAAACTAGATCAAAGTTGAGATGATTTGACTTACAATTTACAATTTAGAATGGAGGGAGTAATTGATAGTAACTAATAAAAAACCTAAAATTATTTAACTCCTTATGGAGCATGACATGTGTTCATTTTGGGACGGAGGAAGTAGAAACATTGGTGTTGTATTCCAATACCCATAATGAGAAAGAGTAATATAAAGATTTTTTTTTCATCAGTTATATGGATCCTAAATTTATTTATGAACCCTTTATTAACGCTATATCTTTTAAAATAAAACCGTGCAAGAGCTTGCTTGTTGGATTATAATTAAAATTTCCTACTTGAGTAGCTAACATTGTTTTTGAGGCGCCGCGGCGAGGCGCCGCGCCAAACCCCCTTCATAATGCCTAGGCGTTCGTGGCGGACGTCTAGGCGACGCCATAGACACATTGTAAGGCGTTGTAATATAGAATTTTATATACTACTGCAGCACATACATACCTCGTTTGTTGCCAATTCTTGAGTCCAAGTTCCTTCCTTTCCTCTTCCCCCAAAAAAAAGGTTCATTCCTTTCCTTTACAAAAGCTCTTCTCCCATGTACCAACCATCCTCCTTGAAGGAAACTGCATAGAAAATTATAGAATTCAGTAATAAAAAAGTTATTATTGCTGAGAATTAAATAGGAAACAATACACAAGAGACAAGAGCGAAGAATCAGGATAACAAATTGGCAAGCATTAGTGCATGCATGAGCATCACAGATAACACCAAAGTGTCTCATCAAATAGTCCACGAAATTAGAGACTTAGACAGAAGTTCTGAAGTCTGAACTCTAAAGCATCCTAATTAAGTCAACCACACCGAAGCCATACAACATGAGTGCACAGGACAATACAAAAGTACAGCAAGAGTGCAGGACACAAAAGAATCCATCAGCATGAGTGCAAATATCTATTTCAGCAGTCAGCACTCAAAATCCATCATCAAACTCATTAGGATCAACATCCTTGTCTTCTTCAGTAGCAGGAGCATTGCCATCTTCTTCACAATCGCTCATATCCACATCATCATGTGGGTCTTCAGCTTCATCTTCCTCTTCTCCTCCATTTTCATCTTCAGTAGCAGCAGGAACATTTGTTAAACGAGTATAAAACTGAGGAGCAGCAGCAGCTCTCCTAGGAAGATTACGACTCTGCAGCGCCTGTGATGCACCGATGGCGTCATCAACAAGCTGCCATGTGAGCTCATTCACAGCATCAGACCCTCGAGTACTCGGAATAGGTACATGCAATGAATCAGCCCATTCATTGTCCCAATCGAACTCCTCAATGAACAAAGGGTCATATTTCTTGCCTGTCTTCTTATGTATAAGTTGAAATCTTGTTCTCATCTTTCGATTATATGAAACAAAGATGATATCATTCAATCTCTTGTGCAGCAGCATATTCCTTTTCTTTGTATGCATCTATAAATAAAAAATCAGAGAGGAAGCAAAAGAAAAAATTAGATTGTATGTGTCCAAATATATATTGTTAATCACAACTTCACAAGGATACTCATGATTGAAGGTACTCCAACATCTCTCACAGCAAGATGATGAAGCACAAAGGCTAACTATACGCTTAGCAAGTCTCTGTAGTTCAATGGCTCGGCCACCATAAGAACGCCACCAATCAACTATGCAAAGTACAACACATATTAGGAGTTTGGAATGCAATTAAATTGCTAAAATTTGCAAGCTGAAGCTGAAATTAACAACACTTACGAGGATTCATTTTGTCATAGCTTTCCTTTGCCAATTTGTTTGAGAAGGCTTCTCCACGTTGCTCTTCATACTCAATGGCCTGCCTATTGATCTTCATTTGTGTTTCCACATCTGGTACCATTCTTTGTAGCACTTCAACAAAGCAACCTCCTAGCTTCCCAATGGTGGCATCATCATTAGCCTTTACAAGAGGAACAAATTTTCCTGGGTTCAAATAGAGTGTAACCCCATACATTGGATGATCCATTTGGTTCACCCAATGCTTGTAAATAATTTCTATGATCTTGTTGAGCAGTCTATGCTTGGTTGGTATATTGAAGCTTTGCTTTATCCTCTCTTTTGCATGGTTCATTAGAGCTGTGACTTCGGGCATTGCAAGCTCCTCATCACCATCAACAGCCCTCAAAACAGTTAAGAGTGGGGCTGAAGCTCTTAGGCAGTCTTCTACTGAGTTCCAAAACTCAGTAGATAGCACAATGTCTTGCACCTGTTGACCAGCTGTAGTTTTAGACAAGTTGTTCCTAGTCCAAACTCCACTAACAAACAAGCTCTTCAAAGCATTCTTGTTCTTGTGCAAACTCTTCAATATCAGAAATGATGTGGCAAATCGAGTCTTTGTTGTCCTAACAAGATTAGTCCCACCTGTTTGAGCCCTCGATGCACTAAGAAGCCTCCCATGCCTATAAATGAATGTGGTGACACGCCTAGCACGTGCAATAGGTTTCTTAAATGCCTTCAAGTTCCCAATTTCTTTCAACATCAGATCCAAGCAATGTGCAGCACAAAGGCTCCAAAACAGTGTGGGAATCCTATCCATCAAGATCTTAACAGCAGCCTTGTAGTTTGCACCGTTGTCAGTCACAACTTGAACGACATTTTCCTTTCCAATGTCCTCAATCTTCTCCTATAACAAATCAGCTAGCAATGTTTCACTATGAACTTCACTCGATGCATCAACTGACCCCAGAAAGTAGGTTCACTCAGGGCTGTTCACAAAGAAATTAATCAAGTGGTGCCCTCTCATATCAGTCCACCCATCTAACATTAGTGTACAGCCATATTGCTTCCAGGCCAGCTCATGGTCCTTCCTTATGGCACTTGTCACCTGAACACATTCTTGAAGCAAATGGTCACCAAGCTGCTGGTTAGTTGGAGGCTTATACCCTGAACCATATTAGGTAGTTGCTTCACAAGCAATCTCAAATTGCCTTGAGTTTGCTACATTAAAGGGTACACCACATTCCATGAACCATAGTGTCCATTGCATAACCACATATTGCTTCTCCTCCTTAGTCTTTGTACTGGACTCAATGGCGGGCTGAAAATCCTTTGCACGCCTTTGATTTACTATCTGTTCAGGTGATCTTCTAAGCATACCAACAACTGACTTTGTTGTCTTTGGTGTCTTTGGTGTTGAATTGACACTGGTAGCTCTTGAAGCCTTGAATTGAAAGATAGCATGCTTTTTCTTGGTGGCTGTCCTAGAACTTGGTTTTTTTAGCCACTTTTGGTGTTGCATTTGGTGGTGCTGCTGCTTGTACATCTGCTGCTGCTACCTCCACGACTTCATCTTCTTGTTCCCCATCCTCCTCCTCAACATCATCCAAGATCAAAGGCCTTCTTCTCTTCTTTTGCAAGTAAGCCTCCATCTCTTTCCTGATTTCAGTGCTAACTTTTGGACAAAGGATAATATCTCCATGTCCACCAGCTAAATGTTGCTTGAGCCTCTTTATGCCTCCTGAACCCTCATTTCCACACAGGGTACATGTCACCCAATCTCTCCTAGCAGGGTCCAGGCATACTTCCAGCCTAGATCATTGGATTTTGCTTTTCTTGCTAGATCAGTCTTGGGATCATACTTAGGTGCTTCAACTGTGCTTGCCATATTGCTTGCCATGTTGTTTGCCATGTTGCTGGATGCTACGTAATAGAAAGCAACAGATTACCCTTGTGCATTATGTACAACAGTAAACTAAAAAATTACTAAGCACAAGTGAATGGCACTATGGCAGAGGCAGATATTACTAAGCAAGAGCATTATGTACAATAGTAAACTGAAAAAAGAAAACAAGTGAATGGCACTATGGCAGATGCAGATATTACACTAATGAAATAAAAATCCTTGTGCTTTGTGCTGTAGCAGGGTATGTGACAGCCCAAGTCCCAAGCACAAGCAGACATTTGTATATGTGAGTACCCAATAATATAAAAAGCAGGCATCAGCAAAAGGAGAGCAGAGTGCAGAATAATATTCAGATTTCAGAAGAAGGGAGGAGGCAGGGTTGCAGGGACAGGCATGCAGCATGAGCATAAGGGAGGAGGCAGGGATAGGCATACATCATGAAGCAAAGCACGAACTGTAGGCAGGCATACCACACAAAACAGAGGAACGGGAAGGAGAGAGCGCATACCAGGTGGATGGACGGCCAGTGAAGGCAGACAGTGGAGGTGGATGTCCCAGGGCTCCAGGTAGAGATGCAGGGGAAGCTCCTCCGAAGGGGCGGCCGGCCGGACTCGCGGTAGATGTGCCGCGCGCGTAATTTCCCGCGCGGTAAAGGAGTCGAGCCTCGCGCGCGCGTGATTTCCCGCTTGTGCGGGCCCATGGGGCCGATTTCGCGCGCCGTGCCACTCGTTTTGGCACCCCACCACCACACCGTGACTTTCTCAGGCGCCCGTGATGGGCCTTTAGGCGTCCACCGGACGCTAATCGCGCCTAGGCGACACCCAAACCGCTGAGGCGGACGCCATACATGTCGAGGTTGTGACGACCCTGACGCCCAGGCTCCTGCGAGCGCCTTGTCGCCTAGGCAACGCCCCAAAAACAGTGGTAGCTAAAATTGTTTCTATAAAGACTACACAGAGGGAAAAGATTAATCTGCATAGGAAAACATTCCTGTCCACAGCCAGCCTGAATTTCTTTTTCCTCCGGACAGCCAGCCAGATTATACTGTCAGAATCAGGTTAAAAAATGTATAAGATGTGTCAATAAGGCCCTGTTTGACAAGATTTACCGAACGGCTTTAGAAGCTGTTTGGAGCTATTATTTTTTAATCAAATAGGGTAAAACCAAACAGCTTCACCTAAGGAGTCCAGTAAATCGTGCTCTCACAAAGAATATATGGAGGGTGGAGCCAAAAATAATAGTTGTGTTTTTTTTGAGAACATGTGTTAAGGAACTTTGCATGGGGAGCTATTTGGCTTCACCTTCACTCATGTAGTTATACCAAAGCTAAAAAATAATGGCTTCACCGGTAAAGTAGAGACGTGCTAAATGGGGCCTAAAACGAGCAATAGTTGTGTTTCGGCCTTTAGCATGTTATTTGGACTACATGGTGTCATTTAGTACCTTGCAATATATGAGGTTCCATAGATTAATTTAGACAAGGATTCTACCATAAAAATGTATAAGACGTTTCAATAAAATGAGATACAAGTACTTCGTGTTATAAATCATATTATACCACGAATGGAATCATATATACTATAGATTCGTAATAGTATCTTCAAAATAAAAAGCGGGCCACCTGCTCTCTTTGAATTCTGAACTTCCATGCAAATCTCGTCTGATATATATCATATACTGTAGACCAGATCACCAGACCCCTTTTTTGGTTGTTTGCGAGGATATATATCAAAACTATTTCTGAGACAAATAAATACGGGTACCCTCAACATTTATCCCAAAGTGCATGTAATCTGATTTACTCCCACCAGATATGAATAGTGTTGACGTGAAGGTATGCGATATATTTCTTCGGTTGATCAGCCTGCCTATGCAATGATGAAGCACACGTCCACCGAAACATCTGGGCTTTTCCAGCTTCAGCTTCCAAACACAGCGACTTGTTCAGCAGTTATTCTTTGGGCTGGAATTACCTACAGAGAGGATATGGTAACATCGTAGCGACGAAACCCGACAGCCTGACGCATATACCAGCGTCACATACAGATAGCTATAGCTTATTATTACTCGCCCTTGTTCAGATATAGGGCCAGTAAACCTGCATCGAACTCAACGATCTGAGAACTGAGAGCACGGCTACATAAACACCCCAAAGAGAGAAGAAGGGGGCACTGCATCCCAATTCCCAAGCACCTCGATCAAAGCAAGCTTAGGAATAAACAGCTAGCAATGGCGAAGGCTAAGGTTGCGGTAGTAGTGTAGTAGTCGTCGCCATTCTAGCTCTGCTTCAGGTCTCATGCTGCGCCGAAGCCCGGCGGCACCATCATAAGCCAGCGCACGGCGACGGCGCCAACCATGCTCTGATGACGGTGAACGGTTTCAAGCGCGGTGAGGACGGCGGCGGCGCGTCGGAGTGTGACGGCAAATTCCACAGCGACGGCGACCTCATCGTGGCGCTGTCGTCGCGGTGGTACGCCGGAGGGAAGAGGTGCCACAGGGCGATTCGCATCACGAGCGCCGACACCGGGCGCAGCGTGGAAGCGAAGGTCGTGGACGAGTGCGATTCCAAGCGAGGATGCCGCGACAACATCGTGGATTCCTCCCGCGCCGTTTGGAAGAAGCTCGGGCTCGATACTAACGTCGGCGTGGTCCACGTCACGTGGTCCGACGCCTGAACATGCCATGCAGCATGCACCGAGTAGTTGGATGCATGGCACTGTATGGCAAGTGGAAATATCAGTTGTGGCTTACCACTTGTTACTGAACGTAGTTTGCTACATCGATCTTCCACTTGAGAGTGGAGAGGGTCGATTGAATAAAAGTCCCCTTTTCAATAGAAATTGTTGCTTGGTGTATGTGCGCTATTTTCTTGTAAAATCACATTTGTTCCAGTTATATACATACATACTTACAAAGAATCGAACAAGGCGACGACAAGAGAAAGTGAATGGGAGCCAATTCAAATTTTCTCTCGAAATGGCTCATGTCCCAAAATCACCACCAAAAGCACCGGACATTAGCTACAAACATGATGATCTCGAGGCAACTAGTGGCTTCATGTTCCCAAAGAACATAGCAAACACCATAAAAAGCAGAAGACATACTTCCTCCGTCCCAAAAAACATGTAGCTTTATCACATAAGCATATTTTATTGTATCAACATGAACAATTATAGATAAAGAACTATAAATATTATAATGTCAAACAAACATCATTAGATTAATTATAAAAAATAAATTTTTCTAATATATTATTTTGGAGCCATAAGTATAAATATTATTCGCTACAAACTTGATCAAACATGAACTAGTTTATCTGGCACGTAACATATAGTTGCATGTTTTTTTAGAACGGAGGGAGTACAACCCAAAAACACAAAACCGGTGCTCTATACGTTTTTTTTTTAGAACGGAGGGAGTACAACCCAAAAACACAAAACCAGTGCTCTATACCTCTATCATTCAGAGGCAAGAGCCCGAGTAAAACGACCATTAATATAACCCTCTAAATCTGCTTCAAAAATGGCTTGCGTCTACCATTATAAAAAAAATGACACTCCTATATATACGTATGTTTTACTGAACAGATATGACATGCATGATGTGTGATATCATTTATGTATAAGGAAACAATAAAGATATTGAGTTCTAATAAGTGTTAGCTAAACACATGTGAAACAGTGGAGGGGTCATGCAGATGGAGAGCTTTTTTGCAAAGAACAAACTCCCTACATCCTAAAAACAAATGCACCTCTCACATAAGGAGACAAATTTTGTCACAAAAGTATTAATCTTTATGATACTCCCTCTGTCCCCAAAAAGTATGCAACTATGATTTACGTGTCACGTAAAGTAACTTACGTTTGACCAAACTTTTGGTGAATAGTATTTGTATTTATAGTTCCAAATTAATGTATTGTGAAAATATATTTTATAATGAATCTAATGGTGTTTATTTGATATTACAAATGTTTATAATTTCTTCTCTATAATTGATCATGTTGATAAACTAAAACATGGTAATGTGCTAGAATTTCATGTTTTTTTGGACAGAGAGAGTATCTAATAAATATGAATACATTGATTGTTGAATATATGTTTATCATAAACATATTTCAAGATACAGATATTAATTGATATTATTTAATCAAACTTAAAAATATTTAAGTCCTTATAGGAAGTGAGACGTGTGCTTACTTTGGGGTGGAGGGAGTATAAACATTGGTGTCTGTTTGAATACCAACACATGAGAAAGAGTAAATGTAAACAATTTTATCTGTGATGGATCCTAAATTTTTTTATGAACTTTTAATTAACGCAATATCTCTTGAAAATAAGGCCGTGCAGGAGCATGGCTTGTTTGGTTATAATGGAGCATGGCTTGTTTGGTTATAATTAAAATTTCCTGCTTGGGTACCTAAACTGTTTCTAAAGAAGACAGTGAAAAGATTAATCTGGGTAGGAAAACATTCTTTCTTAGTCGGGCACGTCGTTGGTCTAATTCTGTTCTTTCTACAACTGGCCAGAATTTTTTTTCTCCGGACAGCCAGCCAGATTATACCGTCAAAATCAGGACAAATATCTCTCTGCGCACTAGATTTGTGCTTTGGCTTTTATGTTATTAATGTGCTGGACTGTGTTATGTTATGTAGTGCTTTTGAAGATATGCGGAGTGCCGTAGATTTTAGATATGGATTCTACCATAAAAAATGTGTAAGATGTTCCAATAAAATGAGATATAAGTACTCGATGTTATACAATCATATTAAACCTCGAATGGAATCATACTCTAGATTCCTAATAGTAACTACAAAAAAAAAAGTCGGGCACCTGTTTGAATTATATTCTAAACTTCCATACTATTTCCAAGACAGATAATTAATATGAACATTTCTTCCATGTGCATGTAATCTAATTTACTCCTCCAGATATTAATAAGTGGCATTCTACACCAGTTGTCTGAAACTAATAAGATTTTAAGCTTTGAATAGTTTTCTTTACTGCAATATATTTGTAGAATATGACAAATGTTTATTTTTTTATTATACTTGAACCAATTTCAAGATCAGTCTACTTGAGCCACTTTCCAAGCAGTCAAATTCATCAACGGGTACAAAATAATATATGGTCAGAGTTTAGAATGATTGACTTATAAGACAATAAAAAATCGTTACTCAGTAACTGACTAACTGGAGGCAAGTAGCAGTAGGCTAAACCTTGGTTGAGAGAAAAATAATTTCGACTATCCGGAAAGTAGAAGGTCCAGGATCAAATTTCAGTACCACTTACTAGGCTGGCACGGTTGTCTCTTGTTCTGGCCCGATGGATGACTGACCAAGTCACATAGCCACCTGTTCAGTAACACAAGTGTTGGACGTGAAGTATGCAACCCGATGGATGACTGACCAAGTCACATCGCCATCTGTTGGACGTGAAGTATGCAATTGCTTCGGTTGATCCGCCTGTGGAATGATGAAGCATAAAACATCTGGGTACTTTCCAGCTTCAGCTTCCAAAATCGAAACTACTTTTCAGCCATGAAACAAAGTTTTTCAACCACAACAAATCAGCAGCAGTCGCCGAAAATCAGCTAGCACTACAGGAAACCGTACTTTGCCGAGTGCTGGACGCTTTGCCCAGTATCAAATATCGGACACTCGGCAAAGGCACTCTTTACCGAGCGCCGTACTCGGCAAAACAAGGCACTCCGCAAAGACCTCTTTGCCGAGTGTCTAGCACTCGGCAAAGATAGCCTTTGCCGAGTGCCAGGCACTCGGCAAAGCCTGACACTCGGCAAAGATTTGCAGGGTGCTGACGGCAACCGGTGACGTCATCTTTGCCGAGTGCTAACCGTCGAGTGCCAATCCTAGGCACTCGGCAAAGTTTTTTTGTTTTTTTTGCACCAAATTTTTTTTAAGCTTCACTACAATAACACAAGCAACATGTTCAAATTTGAGAAATTTTTATTGCCTTTTGACATATTTCTTTAGTTTATTTTGTTTTATTGAATTTTACCAGAAAATGTTAGTTTGAACTGTAGGTGCATCAAATAATAAATTTCATTCATTCAAAAAATATTATCCTTGTTTGTTAGTATAAATTTAGGCTAAATTCAGGAACTATCTCGAAATTTTGATGAACTTGCTTACGGGGCAATATCGCCAACTAGCGTCCAGGTGCATTTTTAATTATATAAAATGCAAACGAATTCCAAAAATCATAAAACTTGTCGAGATGTAATGATATCATATGCGTATGCCGTGGTAAAAATTTGAAAAAAATTCGAGCATGTTGCATGTACGATGTTCACAAACCAGCACATCTCCACATGAGATATCATGTGATAACATGTGGAGAGGTCTGGGTTTTGGACATCTGACGTCTCAACTTGTTCCAAACGTTTCCAATTTTTTATCATAGTCTCTACATACGATAACATGGCACCTCGACAGGTTTCGTGATTTTCGGATTTCATTTGCATTTTATATAATTTTAAAACACTTCGACCACAAAGCGGGTGGCTATGTTTGGTGAACAAGACGCTCAAAATTTTCGGTGAGTTCCTGAATACGGCCTCAAAATACACTCTATACCATGAATGCCATTTTTTGAATTGATATATTTTATTATTTTATGCAGCTGCAATTCAAATTTACTTTTCAGTAAAAAATGCAACTAAACAAAATAAATTCATGAAATATAGGAAAATGTAATGAAAAAATCTTAAATTCAAACTTGTGGTTGTATACAATATTATAAAACTGTAGAAAAAATTTAAAATTAAAATAAAAAAATTAAATTTGCCAAGTGCCACTTTATGGCACTCGGCAAAGCCCATGTTCTTTGCCGAGTGCTAGCGAAAGGCACTCGGTAAAGAGGTTTTTTTTAAAAAAAAAAGAAAAAGAAAACTATAAGACCCGCGGCCCACTGCCCCCAACCCGAGCCTCCCCCCCGCCCTTCCCGCCGCCGCCGCCGCCACCCCACCCCCGTCGGAGCACCGCCGCCCTCCCCTGCTGGAGCGCCGCCGCCCTGGCTGCCCTAGCCGCGCCCGCCCCGCCGGCCCGCCCGCGCTGAGCCAGACGCGCCCGCGCCGTCCCCGCGCCGGCTGTCGCGCCCGTGCCGGCCCCGCGCCGGCTGCCCCGGCCGCGCCCCCTCCGCCGGCCCTCCCGCGCCGAGCCAGCCGCGCCCGCACCGTCCCCGCGCCGTCGCCTCGGCCGTCCCGGCTGCGCCCACCCCGCCCGCCACAACCGGCCACCGCGCCCTGGCCGCCAGAGCCAGTAGCCGCAGGTGCGCGCGGTTCCGGCAGAGCCAGATGGCGATGGAGATTCCGGCGCAGGTGCACTGCTATTGGCTGCCGATACTCCTATTCACCGCCGGATTCCTCTTGCAGGTCCTCGTCCTGCCCCGCCACTTCCCGTCTACCCACTACGACTGTGAGAGCCCCTGAACCGTCTCCACTCCCACTTCGTGCTCTTCGATTTGGGTGCGTTCTGACTTTTGAGACTGGTGTTTTTGATTGGTCGTGCTGTGTGGTTTGCAGTGCTGGGAGTCGAGATGTTCGCGCCGGTCGAGCGGGTTGTGGATCGCTCTCCAAGGAGTGGTGAGTGCGATTGATGCGACTTAATGATAGCTTTTGATTGAATTGACTTACTGATACTGCTTGTTTGTTTGTTTGAGGGAAATTAATTAAGGTACTGTGGATGATTATAGAATCTGAGTGAATCTCTTGTCGATGTTAACTCAGGCTATCTGAAATGAATCACCAACCAACTGTTGATATTATAAAGGTGAGATCAAAATCTAGAGCTCTCAGTCTACTAAACTTGGTCATTGGTATTGCATAGAATATAATGATTGCTTATTAAGAATTGCCTCTAAGTCCTAGGCATGTCAGTGGCTTTCCTTAGCGGAATCACCATTCATGTATCTATGTAGCCATACACTTTTCAATGACACATCTTCTGTCATTCAACATCAAGAACCATTGAGATTATAAACTAGCTACTGTTCAGTCTTTTTCCCTTGTTTTTTCCCAACTGCTTGCTATTAGAATAAAATATGGAATTTTACAATTCAGGGAATTGCAAGCCCACACTGCAGGTAGAGATAGCTTTGCTTTTTTTTCTTGGTTATATTCAGAGCTGTGAGAATACTTGAGAGATTTTGCTTGGTTAGAAATCACACTGTGTATTCAGAGCTGTGAGAACTATGTAGAAGTTCTGGGCTTGCTATTCAGGGATTTGCCAAATCCTTTTCTTTAAAACCTGATCAGCAGCATATTATTATTTTAGGAAATTCAACGAATTTGATGTTAGCTTTGTCTGTGTTTTCCGTCAAACCCATTCAGTACATTCAGTGTTTCCCCCAAAATTTAGTGTTAGTTTTCATCACTTGACGTTGTTAGGTCAGCACATCTTACTCTGAAATATTATAATTAGCTACTGAACACCAAAGAACTAGGATCCATGGATAGGAATTATTC
This sequence comes from Eremochloa ophiuroides, assembly GCA_038502445.1. Taxonomy (NCBI): domain Eukaryota; kingdom Viridiplantae; phylum Streptophyta; class Magnoliopsida; order Poales; family Poaceae; genus Eremochloa; species Eremochloa ophiuroides. Next base: position 32,238,487 of record JAHLJS010000002.1, read on the forward strand.
TTTTATTTAGCTGTATAAATATACTTCTCCGTCCAATCACAAAAACCTGTCATTGGGTTGTTTGCATTTCGGTTTAAATCCATATAGATTTACATTCTGCCATGGTCATGCATGATTGAAAGGATCGCCCATCTCATCATTCAAAGTTTTGTACACTGTTTCTAGAATGTGTACTTTTAGACACAAAAACTTGAAGTACTAAAGCCCGAAAGATAGATCTCAATAAAAACTTGAAGTAGGATTGTGCTAATTCTATTTCTTATCCTAAAATCAATGTTTGAATATGTGATTTATCTATTAGATTGACTCATGCATTGCTTCATGTTTCATGTGTCTTGACCTTTGATTCAAAAACAATTATCAAGTGAAAATAATTATCGGTGGTACAACGTGAGTTAATGCTCTAGTACTAGGACATGTTCCACTCTCTCCACCAGGCTGTCGACTACCAGCTCAGCTCCGTGTTATCAGTGAAGGTCCGGTCTATGTCAGGTTAGTCAATTCATTCCCGCCTTGGTTCAAGCTTGATACTCCTTAGCATTGTCACGCCTATGCCAGGTGACAGTGATTGCTTATTGATGAATTTGCAACGATGTCCCAGGGTGCTCTGCCTCTAGGCGTCGGGAGGCTGCGGCAGAAGGGGGCCGCTGTTGCCATTGGCGCGGTGCTAACCCGCGCGCAAGGCTGAGGCTTGAACAGCGTGGAATGCTGCGGCAGCCTGTGGCTAGGTGAAGCGTGGCCTGCGCAGCTAACGAAGAAGGCGGGGTGTGGCACGCATGGCTGAGGTGCGGCGGCCAGCGATCGGTGGCGCTAGCTCATGCGCCACGGAGCGAGGAGGAGCGATGCCTTGGCGTGAGGTCCGTTACTTGCTTAAAGATGAATTCAACATACTGACAATACAGTACGACAACTGCATCATTGTAACCCCACTTTCCTCTTAAACTTCCCGTCTGATGCAATTCAAGGCCCTGTGGAGGGTTCCTGTTCTTTATTTGATGTCAGTTGGACTGAATATCACCTTTTTCTTAGTGATGCATGTTATTGTTTACTTACTGTTTTCTTAGCAATTCTAAATTCTGACATTTTTTTTCATATTATCTGTTCTTTGCCGAGTGCCAAGGGCAGTGACATTCGGTAAAGATTTTTTTTTAAAAAATAAAAGAATTTATTTGCCGAGTGCCTAGGCTCTGGTACTCGGCAAAGATTTTTATTAAAAATAAGTCATTTTCTTTGCCGAGTGTCGCACTCGGCAAAGAACTTTTTCAAAAAAATTTTAAAAAATCTTTGCTGAGTGCCTAGAAACCGGCAAAGTTGACGGTTGAATTTTCTTTGCCGATTGCTGACGTGGCACTCAGCAAAGGTTTTGCCGAGTGTCCAATATTTGGCACTCGGCAAAGAAACTTTTGCCGACAGGTTCTTTGCTGAGTGCTCTTTGTCGAGTGCAATAAGATCTTTGCCGAGTGCTCTTTGTCGAGTGCAATAAGATCTTTGCCGAGTGTCCCGAGCATTCGGCAAAGAACCCGAGTCCTGTAGTGTAGCCGAACAGACCCAAAACGAGAGGACATGGTAACATTGCAGCGAGCCGACAGCCTGACACATATACCAACACATACAAATAGCTAGCATCCTGATACAACGCACTTGTCTTAGATAGTGCCATTAACCTTCTATCGATCTTAACGAGCTGAGAAATGAGAGCACGGCTACATATACACCCTAAGGTCAGAACCAGAAGCACGTGACTTGAAGGCCAGAACCAGAAGCACGCGACTTGACACACGAGCAATAGAAGCAGCTAGCAAAGTGTTCGCTTCCACTTCCAGGTCAGTTCACCGTCAAATGGGAGAAAGGTAAAAGACAAATTTGGAGAGGGTAACATAGTCTTTCCCACAGGCCACGACACATAACAGCACAGTAGGAACGAGAAAGTTGAAGCATGGACTCATGTAGGATTACTGAACTTTTTCAGTGACTCCTAAGGAATTGCCTCTTTAACCTTCAAAGGTGAGTAGGAATCATGGTTGTGTACAAGTCCAAAGTTATCGTATCTAGTAGATTACATGTCATCACAAAAAATTTAAACTTCAGTTTCTAATTTCTATACCAGCTCAGGAAAGGCTGTTGCAGCTCACGTCCCTACAACTGAAGCAGGTCCAACCAACTGAAGCTAACCAGCCATAAAGAGAATTGAACTACCCAAAATTGTTATTTTCAAGCCCAATTATTGAAATCAACCAATTCATTGATAACGTTGTCATCAATCAATATATAAAAAGTCAAAATTCCAATGTCATATGGCTAACCAAAAAGCTGAGACCAAAATTTCAACAGAATGCTCAAGAGCAGATATCATAAGCACGGGCTGCAAATCAACTGCATTCGTTTCATAATAAAATAATAATAAAAAATAAAATATAAATTTGGTTTATCATAGTAGCAATAAATAAAAAAAGGGTAGAATAAAAAAAGCAAAGCCTAGTGATCATAATAAGATGCAAAAGAGAAAATAACCCGACCAAGAAGAGAATCCGATCATGGAGAATAAGCTAGCTTGGGGGAGCTGTCATCCTCGCCAAGGTATGATCTCTAACCCCCGCACTTTTTCTTAATTACTGTGAGTTATAATATGAAAAGCAATTCTAAATTCTTGCATTACAATAAAATAAATAAATAAATAAATAAAAATAATGATAAGACGAGAAAAAGAATATGATATGTCTTTGTTGGAAATTATGAACAACTGCTCAATGATGATTTGCAAAATCTTGTTATACAACCCTTACTATGAAAATTTTGAGTGTGATATCTAAATTCGGTCTTAAGTCAAACACTATTGTGGGTCGCACATGCTAATAACTTAAGTTATGCTCTTACAAGATTGAAATTGGTATAAGTAGAACTTTTACCTGACACTAAGGAATGAGTGAGAACCAACTAGAGTTTCTGATCTATAAAATTCAAATTCTTACTCATGATTCCTTTATGGAGTTAAATACCTACCATCAAGCCATACATCCATAAACAACTAAAACCACCAAAAGAAAGAGTTCTTGTCTGTTTTGAGTCTGCTTAGACCTTATTTGATCTAGATAAAGAAATTAGTCATATTCTTTGATCAAGATCACGTATACATTCCACCTATGTATTACTTCTACACTGAAAGTATACATCTATGCTCCACACACTAATTGAGACAACCAACCACAATCAACCTTTGACCTTTGATAGATAGGGAGTATAGGTTACTGAAAAAAAAGAGAGAGCAAGTGCTCAACGAAAACAAAAGAGGACAAATGTCCCATAGGCAGGTGCCCATATATCTATGCTTCATTTAAAAAAACTATGTATTCAGTAACCATGCTCTCCCCTGTCTAAGGCAAAGGAATAAGTCTCAAGGAGCCCACCAAATAATTTACACCTGCATTTCTTGATCATTTTATATGAATTGTTGCTCCCTGTGATCTAAGAGTCCAGTTCAAGTATGCTTTTGCTCCAATCCTATAAACCCCACACAAGCTTTAGGATAGACATGAAAAGCTCTCTTGAGCTCTTGTGAGGTCTATCACACCAAGGAATGGTTGAGAGTACCATTAAAGGAACCAAAGTAAGATTTTTCATTTCAAAAAGATAAAAATTCTCTAGTGAATGGTCTCACTCTACCAAAGTAAGGGATGAAGTATCTACTTATCTATGCTATCTTGTTTCTGTATGACCTATGGTGAAAAAGCTAAAAGCCCTATATAGTTAAGACATAAGATGAATTTCTGAATCATGCTCAATACTAGAATAGTATTGGTTTGTATACAAGATCCTTGTGAATTATTACATTGAAGAAGTTCTCGATCCAACATTGCCATGTTAAAATCACATCTTTGCTTGAGGACAAGCAAAAGGTTAGCTTGGGAGAGTTTGTTGACGGTCGCTAACACCCTATTTTATCATCAACATTTCACCCATAATCAAGGTAAAATCACATGAAAAGTAAAGAGCTCACCTTGAAACTTACCTAGTTCCATATGTCCTTGAAAAAATCTTGTATATGCAGGAGAAATGGTGAAAACAGGCAAAAACGAAGCATACCAGGACACCTTAGCACTTCAGCTGCCACATAGGAGCCAGAGGGGGCGCCCGCCCCCTACATAGGGCGCCCGTCCTATGAATTTTGCCAAATGGGCATACCACCTCACGGATCCGTGTGCCATCCTCTCAAATGGCTTATGGCACGTTGAAATAACGTCAACGGCTCAGAAACAAGACACAAGGATCCAGTCGCCCTATCAACAGGGCGCCCGCCCTGTCCAAATTGAGTGCCACATCCACAATCCGAGGGAACGTATCCAAGAGTCATCCAAGCCATAAAATGAAGTCGGTTTTCATCCAACGGTGATCAAGAGATGTGCCATGGATCGAAGGACCCACATGTCATCCTCCCGGGTGTAACACCCCAAATTTTGCTAATTTTGAAATAGAGGTAAATTGATTTGATTTTGTATTTTTGTGTTTGTAAAAACATAGGAAAATTAAAATAATTATTAAGTTAAAATTCAACTAGGGTTTAGCAATATGTTTGTGCACTCATGCCCTTACATATGATTTATTTTGATTGAGTGGTCTTTGTCAAAACTAAAAAAATTATTCAAATTCTCTTTTGTAAATGATTTTATGATGTGAGTGAATAAGGTTTTGAAATGCGTTTAGTACAACGATCTTCTCTGCGGCATGTCTATGTCTCTTTCTATAATCAAATTTCGTCTTTCTCAACTCCATCCCTTGTATTGAAGTTTATCAGAACCTTTTCTTCAGCTCTAAATCACTTTTTAGTGCTCATCGTTCATCAACTTATCTCTAAAAATTTTCCGGGAATTTTTCTTGACTTTTCTGGCCCTTTTTCCTATTTTCTTTGAGTAAAATCTAATTTTTAGATGCTCAAAAATACCTTTTCATCAGCTCCAAATACTTTATTTCGGTTCATGATGTTCCAAAATATCTCCTAGAATTTTTCCATAATTTTCGGAGCCATCGGAATATTTTTCGGGGCCCAAATATTAATTCTAGACTTTTCTGGATTTATTTAATTCGGAATATTTAATAATTCCGAAAATAATAAAAATATCTTATTTTGTGCCGACCTCAAACCCTATCACTATATATATCACCGTGTAGCTCTTGACGCGCTGATTCCGAAAGTACGGCCCGTTTTTACAGCCGCCGTTCATAGCCTCCTAGATATAAAGCCGAAGTTTGAAAAAACTAGGTTTCCGGCGAACTCTCCGGTGAACTTTTTCGGCCATCTTGTCCGTCTCCGGCAAAAACCACCACCACCACGAGGTAGTCCTCTTCGTTCACTACGTCGTGGTATATTTGTTTTCTTGAATCCACCTCCATTTGACCGTTTCTCATTCGTTTTTCCTTCTTCGGTGTATTTTCCGGTGAGGTCCACCATGGGAGCACTAGCTATTCTTCGTTTTCCGGGGAGGCAACACCATGGCTGACCGGAGTTTCTTCTTCGGTTCGCTCTGCAGCACTGTCTCCGGCCCTCGGCTGCACCCCAGCACCTCCCGCCACGGCGCTCCTCCACCATATCGCCTCCCGGGCTCCTCCCCGGCCCTGTGCTACCAGCTGCCGCCGCCGTCATAACTCTGCATGACCGTGCCGCTCGCTGCAGCTGCTGCAGGTCCTGGCCGGCGCCCCTCCTGCCCTGCTGCTTCCTTGTTGTGCCTGTCGCGTGCTGCTGCGCTGCTGGTGCAGCCCGGCTGAAGCCCCTCCGTCCCCTGGGAACCAGCAAACAGCCATGGGTGTCTGCACGTTCACGCAAAGAAAGAAGAAGGCAGAGGTAGGAGACAACGTATCTACGAGTATGCTACCGGTTCATATTTCCTCCACCCTTTCATCATTTTAATTCCGATTCGGATGATTCAAATTACATTAGATTCGTATTTACGTTGTCTACATGTATTTTCTACTGTAATATATGTTTTCAACTTTTTAAATTTCGTAATTATATTTAAACTATTATTTTACAAAAGGAAATATTATTTAATTCATAACTTATTTGTTTTAATTTCAAATTGAGTGGTTCAAATTGGGTTGGATTTGTTTCATCACACTCTATGCGGAAGTAAGGTTGTTTAACATGTCTATATCCTTTAGATAAAATATTAATTTAATTGTCCGCTATCACTTGTTTTCTAAATAAAAGTAATTCAACTTTGATCTTTTATGAATAAAAGAATAACTATTCTATTTGGTTTTGTTAAAACAATTCTAAAAAGTGTAATCTAATTTAGTTGTTTCTATAAAATAATATTCATTATTTAAATAAAGTTTATAGTTGTATTTTGTTTTGTTTTATAAAAGCAAATTTTCGAGTAGTTGTATCTTTTCGACGGTAACTCTGTTTTTTGTGATCTTTATATCGATGTGCTCATTGGAACGAGTAGAATAGTTTTATAACCTTTTTAACTTTTATTTTCATTGTTTGGTGTATTGTTCTAATTTAGTCCTGTTTGTATGTAATGCATGAATTATTAGATGCTTGTGTGGTGCATTATGATTGTGTCCAGTCGATGAGCATTACGTTGGTGACCAAGAAGAAGAAGGTGATCCAGGTGTTCTTTGAAGATTCACTGAGCAACTGTGGGGTAAAAAGCAAATTAAGGCAAGTATAGCTTGGGTGTTCTTTCTGCTATCATGATCTTGTGACTTGATTAATGTTTAAGCAACAAACGTTAAAAATGACTTTTTAGCAACTTGAGGATTTGTCTGTAAGAGATCCTCTGGGATTGACAGTACAACTGTGAGGGCTATATGGCTCTGGTTTTAGCTCAGTATGAGGACCTTTTCTAGCATGTTAGAGGTTACCGAAAGGCGCAAGAGGGGCTTGCCGACTCGGGTATAGTGCGGCCTCTGTCCATATGTGTATAACCTGCATGACCTTGTGCCATATGGAAGGGGGCTCTACATCTGCTTGCCGAGGAAACCTCGCGGCCCTAACATGTTAGACGAACCTTTGAAAGGCTTCATAGTGAACCCTGTCGGCCCTCCTTGGTAGTGGGCTAAGAGGCTGATCACCTCGGGCAAAAGGGTAAATCACGGCTCACAGTGAAAGTGTACACCTCTGCGCAGAGTTTATTAAACTGGTATACTAGCCTTGCTCAAGGACACGAGCGGCCTTGCAATCCTTACATTTAAGATGGTGACTTTTGATTGCTAACATGTTCATTTTTTTACCGTTTTATGCTCTACATTATTTATGTTACATTGATCATGAGTTCATGGGATTTGTAGTACCTTATTGTTATACTTGCGGAGTTCGACATGGACTCACCCTTGCTATTTCCCCCACACCTCAGGAGAAGTTTAGGCTTGTGGTCAACCAGTCAGTTGTGTCCCTGTGGAGTTGGTGTCTACACGCGAAGATCGGAGTGTCTTTCCGCTGTTTGCTTCTTAAGGTTATATTCTAATTATACTACGTTATGTATTTGATCATTGTCTTTTGATATTACCTTGTATTTGTTGGCTTATGTGTGTGACTGATCCTGGGGCGCACATAAGGTTATGCTTTCAATTTTATCCTTAAAATTGCGTGTGACACCAGGGTTGCAAACCGCCAATCCTGAGCTCCAACCGACCTTGCAACCGCCCGAAGGAGGGCCGTAGGATGCAAGGCGGTGCATCCAAGGGGGCGCCCGCCCTGTCTCTTCGCACCACCGACCTTCAGAACCCCTACAAGTACCCTGGTGCATTCCTACAGTATGAATAGGACTTGAATCCTCACTTGTAAGTAGAAACCACTAAAGGACCACTAGTAAATCACTAGAGATTCAGCTCATAGTCAGTAGTAGCTCTCTTGCTAGTGAAGCTTTGCTCTTAGGAATAGTGCTAGCTAGAGAAGAGTAGAGTGGTGAGAGAAGTCAGGAGAAGGAGGAAGTCTGTGGAGGAGGCGGGCATGTTGGCGACCTCCTCTGTGGTGTTCTTCACTCTATTCGGTAATAAAGATCCCATGCTTCATTTACTTATTGTTATACTTTAAGCAGTTGCATACTTGTCTCATTGCTTGGTTAGAGTGCTCTAATTCCTTGGCCAGAGTTAGAGTAGTAAGATTTATAGATTAAGCGAGGTGCTTAGGCTATAATCTTACCCTTGAGTGCGGCTAGACCCACGGATAGTAGTGGTAGGTTCTAGGTGGTGACAGCCCTAGAATCCTCTAAATTCCACCACGTTCAGTCTGGTTTTATCAGCGTAGGCTTGTGGACGTACGGTGCCTAATCAGTCGAACCCCGGCGAGTTTATGACTTTGCGTGTCCCGAGTATAGCAATCTCTTTAGTATAACAATCACTTGATCTTTTACTAAGTTAGAGTTCTTCCATAAACTCCAGAGCTACCTCAATTTATCCTAGTGTGTTTCCACCTTAATTATACTTCATTGATTTGTCCTTACTAAGGTTATTACCCCATTTATCCATATCTAGATCCTTTACTATCAGATCCTTGGAATCTCAAACCCCGCCTTCCTTTGGAAAAATATAAATTTGACACCTGGTACTCCCAGGTAAAGTGCTACATGATAGTTCTGTGCGCTTGCAGAATCCCATCACCTATCCTATAGAGCCACCCATAGCATTTTTGGCGCAGTTGGTAGAAATAACTTTATTCTTAGTAGCAACGTTAGAAGTGTTAACAAATACATACTTTGAGCATAGGGATTGACCAACCCAGTGATTGCGTTGAGAAGTATCGTTGCCACTGCTAAATGATAGATTTAGCTACACTCTTTTGATAGCGTTAGTAATTGTCAACACCCCTCTATATTGCTATAGAGTTAGTTGTAATTCCATGCCAGTGTTGTAACCTGGTACTATGATAAAAAAGAGTACTATGAAGACAAATGAAACAAATTAGTTTTTGTAGCCTGCCCCAGCAAACTTAGAAGCACTCAATCATTGATGATAACGCTTTAAATCTTTCAAATTTTATCATACAATTAGGAATCAGAGCAAACTCTTATCCCATGTAGAGCTAACAGCTCAAGTATTACTGCATTTGGGCAGGATTCGTCATCATTTATTAAATACATTCATTTCTGCACAAATAGAGAAAATATTACTCTAAAGAAACTAATTCCAGCATTCTGAATGTTGGAGAGGCCTACTCGATTATTAGTTGTGGGAGATAATATTTAAGTTCTTGCTAATGGCTTGCAGAACATGGCTCATGCCAAGCAGCAGCAAGCTGTCCATAGAAGTCCTAGACGAACTGAAGTCCGTACATCTACCTCACGTGAGCAAATAACTTCAAATGTATGGTAGAAAGGCCTACTCGATTATTGATGCACATGTCAAGGTAGTCATAATTTTTTCATATTAACCAATATAAATTATGCCTGCAGGAGGCACAACCTAATGCCAATATAGTCCCAACATGTGACCACATATTGCATAACATGGTATGTCCAAGCTGAAATTGTAATATTATTTAATTTGAAATATAATGGCTGAAATTGATTAAGTGATGCTAAGTTTTGATGTTTTAAATTATGTCTATTATAGAGAGCCCGAAGGGTTAAAGCCCACAACTTGAACATATCAGGATCGGTATGTGCTTTTATTTGCCATATTTCATTTCAAATCATGTTAGTTACCATTTAAAGATCACATGTTCATGTTTTGTAATTTGTAGAGACAAGAGGAAGTCTATCTAATTTCACTGATAAACAATGGTAGAGTTGTGGCCAAAGGAAAGTTAGTGACTACTGACAGTCAGAGAGAGATATTAGGAACAAAGATTGGACCTATATTGTGGGGTTTATGTTGAGTGCCTTGAAAATACTGAACGTGGCAATATTGGAGATGAAGAGGTGCCTAAACCATTTGATCAGATTCGTACACTCATTGAAGCTGTGGGCTATGTTATTCCCTGGCCAATTACACATGTAAATTTTTTATTTAAAATAGTACATGTGCCAGTAGCATCTCCAGATTGAGTTATTTATCTAACACATGCTCCATTGTAGGTGAACAAAGGTAGAAGTTCATCGCGTATCCGCAACAAGTTGGTACCACAGAACATGCACAAGCCTAGATGGAAGGAAAGTACAATTTGGAAGTGAACAACATAGGTTTTTAGTTGTTACAAAAAAAAGTATTTAAGTAATATTTGTATGATATTGTCATTATGTCTATGTTTCTTTGTGAATACAATTGTTTGTTCAGTAATGGATATGTTGTCTATCGAGTTAGTCAGATTCTTGATGTTTTCTTAAGGACGAATGCAATATCATTGATGATTTACTTCTTAGTCTTAATGTAATTTAATTTCTATATTCATCTTTATACATAGTTATATATATGTATGTATGTGTGTGTATATATATATCTCATGTATTTTTTATTAGTACGTAATATAACGTTACAATATAACATGTCTATATTACTACACACAACATATTGATGTATAAACAAAATCGTTTCTACATGTATTAATACATAGTATATCGTTACTATAAAACGTATAGATATATGTAGACACGCAATAAAAACATGTCTACAATATTGTTTCTACTTTCGTTGACACATGTTTAAGCGTTACTATAAAACGTCTCACACGCCACGTCAGCTGTCACGTCACCTCTCCATGTCAGCAGCCTCCACATCAACCGTCACGTCACCTTTCCACATCAGCTGCCACATCATCTTTCCACGTCAGATGCCACATCACCTTTCCATATCAGCTGCCACATCATGTTCCATGTCACCTACAATATCGTCTCTATACTTCTTAATGCGCAAGAATACGTTACTATAGAACGTGTCTACAGTAGTAGACATGTATTGTGAATGTATCTACAATATCGTCTCTATACTTTTCACACGTAATAAAACGTTACTATATGATGTAACTACACTAATAGACACATGTTATATATGTATCTATAAAAGCGTATCAATGAGTTTAGACACGCATATAACGTGTCTATAAAACGCCTATTCATCTAATATATACGATTACAAAAATCATCTCTACGGAGCCTGACACGGTCCATGCGCAGAAGCTTCTGATATGTTTTCATAAAGCGTGCCTACATTGCTATAGAGACGAATTAAAGCGTGTCTACTCTCTAAAAAAGCATAGCTACAGGGGGGTTTCTAGTAGTGTATGCACAGTTTTCTACTTTATAGATGTGTAGTAAAAATTAACGAAATATTTTGCTATATCTTCAATTTCAAAAATTATATCTCTTGTTGAAGTCTCTAGAGAAATTTTGCTGCAAGTTTGCTACAATTTCATGAATTTAAGTAATTTTAGGGGTTGGCCAAAAAAAGCCAAAATAGAAAACCTTGTCTCACTATTGTTTGTTCTATATAGAAAATTTTGTATTATTTTCTTTTTCCTGCCTTGGTCCCAATATCTAGGCATAATAATGTATATCTAGAAGTGTAACAAAATCTATGTACTAGAAAAGGCATTTGTCGGTGCTAGTTTTAGCGGGGCTAACACCGGATAGTAAATATGTGTTTTGCGGTTGAGGCTACGGATGGTGTGCAAGGGGGAACAACCAAGCAAGCCCTACGCCCAGTGGATAGGAGAGTCGTGTTGCCCTGCACCGAGGTGCTTGTAGTAGGGGGTTACAAGTTAGGCGAGAGAGGGAAGTGCTCCTAGGTCTCTTGTGAGTGTCTAAGTGTTTGCAAGTCGTTTACTATTGGTGTGTGTGTGAGAGCTTAGGACTTCTTGGGTGAAAGGTCCTAAATGGCTAGAGGGGGGTGAATAGCCTATAAAAATTTTACAAACAACACTTAAGACAAAGTGGTTAGACAAAAAAACGGCAAAGCGAATTCTTGCGCTAGCCTACTAAAAGATGCAAGCCACCTAACCGTTCTAAACTATAGTCTCTATTTCACACACAATAGGCTAAGTTGCTACTTTAACTCTACTCCTAGGTGAGCCACTAAGCTAACAAGCTACACAAGAGTAAGTGCAAGAATGTAAAGAGTAGAGAGAGTGAATCTTATACCGCCGGTGTAGTGATGAGATGAGTACCAATAAGAACAATCACAATAATCAAGAAATCCTCGGCAAGAGAGTTGACACAATGATTTTTACCGAGATTCACTTGCTTGCCGGCAAGCTACGTCCTCGTTGTAGCGATACACCCACTTGGAGGTTCACGCGCTAATTGGCATCACACGCCAAACCCTTCTCAAGGGTGCCGCACAACCAACACAAGATGGGGATCCACAAGCTACGAGCAATTCACTAGAGTAGCCTTTTACGATCTCCCGCGGGGATAGGCTCAAGAACCCCTCACAACTTCACCGATCGGAGGCGGAGACAATCACCAACTCCCCTCAACGATCCTCGCAGCTTCAAGCCGTCTAGGAGTCGGCAAACTTCAAGAGTAACAAGAGAAAACCGCTGCGGAAGATAACTACCAAGTGCCTCTAGATGATCTCAATCAATGCAATGCACTTGATTCTCTCCAAACTCACCAAATGATGAACACAATCAAGTAGAATGAGTGAGAGTGGAGTGGGAAGGCTCACAAGTATGTTATGATGTTCAGGAGTGCCAAGATGCCATCCCCAAACCGGCCAAGTGACTATTTATAAGCCACACACAAAGAACTAGCCGTTTGGTTCATTCTGCGTACCGTTAGACTGTCCGAGCGCGCCACCGTCGGACCAAACGCTATGGTCCGACGCCCTGGATGGACGCCACATGTCCTCTGCCGTTTGAAGTCGACCGTTGAAGCACAACGGCTCTATTCTCGCGCAAAAACAACCGTCGGACGGTAGGCCGTCGGACCAAACCTCGGGTTCGAAGCTCCGCTGAAAGCCACCGTCGGACTCTGAAACAATAGGCCGTCGGACTAAAACTCGCCAGCGTCCGACATTTCCAGAGAGATTCCAAAACGCTGAAAACGCGTCCGACGCTCACCGTCGGACCAACGCCGAGCGTCCGACGCTCCTTTGCTCTCCACGTATCGACCTGCTGTGGCTCTGCACCATCGGACCCTGAGGACAATGGTCCGACGCTCCGAAACGAAGCGTCCGACGCTTGCTGAATGGGTTAGCCGTCCAACTGAAGACAATGGTTCGACGCTCAGTCAAGTTAGAGTCCGACGCTAGTTTTTCTATTGGAACGTTTCCGAAATTCGCCGAATCCTGCCGAGCTTCGCCGAATCCTGCCGAATCCAAACCCTCTCTAACCCTCAAACTTCACCCCGTTTCCAAAGGCGCTAACACTCCAAAGTGTCGCTCAGTTAGGTGCACGTGTGTTAGCCTTTTCGAAGAGTTTTCCACGGGTCAAGTTAGTGTTACTAGTATCTATATGCATATGCATTGATCATAAACACCTAGTAGCACTTGATAACCGCATTTCATCAACGATTTCACCCCTCTTGATAGTACGGCTATCTATCCTAAATGTGATCACTCCCTCTATGGAGTCTTGATCACCAAAACCAAAAGAGCTCCTATTGGTTATACCTTTGACTTGAGCTCCCGGTTTCTTATCAACTTACTTCTCATCTCTTGATGGACCTTTTGGACACCTTTGATGATGGACTTATACCATTTGCATGGATGCCGTCATTTGCCCTTCACTTGTGTCATCCACCAACCCGGTCCTTTATTCCATCTTGTTTGCTAATTGTTCTCATGAAACACTTAGAGCACACTATTAGCAAACTAGGTTTTATCAATTACCCAAAACCAAACATGGGCTTTCATTGGGTCGGTCTCCTAAGGCTGGCCTCTGCTCTCCCTTTTATAGTCGCAAGGGAGAGGCAAGGGCAATGCTTACAATGCGATGTATGTTACAGCGAGGAGCTGTTGTTCCTCGTTTGACTATCGTCAGCTACAGTCTTTTCTCCGCGTCTCCGGCGTATGGCCGTAGTGGTCGGCACGATCATGGTGAGTTCCAAGGCGGCAACAGTCGTCGGATTACGGCATGCCGTAGGGTCACAGCTGATGGTCGTCCTTCCGCATGATGTGACAAGAGAGCGAGTCGTCTCGGGGCCTTGTCTCCCGAGGCTCGGGACTCCTGGAGGCGTAATGGGATGGAGCAGGGTGATACCTCCCTCGGGCGTATTTCTGGCTTTTGAACAGTACTTCCCGAGGGTTAGGTGGGCCCGGATGGAAGCCGTGCTCGTCCTTTCGAGTGGACAGTGCAGTGGGCGCTTTTCCCGTTCTTGCATAGCCCGTCGTCAGGCGCTCGAACTGTCGCAGTCGTAGTTGGTGGACCCCGGCGGAAAACGGGGCGGCGCACCGTAAACCATACCGTGGAGAGGACGGCCGTAGTGGGCCTATAAAATCCGCTGTCAAGGAAATCCTAACAGGTGGTATGACCGTCAGGGGCGTGCGAAGCACAGTCGCGTCGAGAATCTCACCTGACGGGACAGTGCTTGTGAAGTGGTCAGAGAGGTCTCTTGTGGTCCAAGATTGCTCTGCTGACATCACCTGTGCCTTGGATGCCTTTGTGAGATTGCGCTCGAGGGGGATGGGAAAGCTCGGGCGAATCGGAGAATGGGCACCGAGGGCGCCGCTCTCCCGAGCTCTCCTGGGGAGGCTCGGGCGAACCGGAGAATGGGCGCCGAGGGCGCCGCTCTCCCGAGCTCTCCCGGGGAGGCTTGGGCGAATCAGAAAATTGGCACCGAGGGTGCCGCTCTCCCGAGCTCTCCCAGGGAGGCTCGGGCGAATCGGAGAATTGGCGTCGAGGGTGCCGCTCTCCCGAGCTCTCCCGGGGAGGCTCGGACGAATCGGAGAATTGGCGCCGAGGGTGCCGCTCTCCCGAGGGTTGGTTGTCAGTGGTGCAATGACGTCGTGGGCCTCTGTAGACGCTGCCTTCGTGGGCTTCGGGCGCGGCCTTCGTGGGCTTCCACTGGCCTTACTAGGGCCAGGCCGCGTTGGGAATGAGCATTTTTGCATCGAAGTTGGGTACCCCTAACTTTGGTACCCGACAGTAGCCCCCGAGCCTGTGGCGGAGTGAAGGCACTCCTCCACAGGTTCACGCTGGTTCTTCCTGTCAAAAAGATAAAATATGGGTTATTTTTTCCGGTGGGTGCGCGCGAGCGCACCTGCCGGGTGTAGCCCCCAAGGCCTTGGAGGGATGATATATCCCTTCAAAGGCTTAGAATCGTGTTTGTTAGTCCTCGGGTATTTTTTGATTTATTTAGGACGGTTGTTTCCTTGGAAGCAGAGCCCCCAAGCCTCCCATCGTGTTAGGAGGACGTTCGGTGGTCTTTCCAAGGTGCAGGGCAAGTTCCCGAGTCTCCGTTTTCGTATTGGAGATCGGTCGTATTCTTCCCTGTCTTTTTTAATTCGACCTTCACGCTCTTTTTTCGGGAAGAGGAAGGTTTGGTCCTACTCGACTTGCCCGCTGGGGCACGAGTCGGCATTTCCGGTGAGCTACAAACGGGTTGGTCCAAGTGGAGGTCCGTGCCCCGTTCGTTAGGGGTCGGCTAGTGGCCTGAGCACACTCCAAATATTTCTCGAGGGTCAGTTAGTGGATGTCGGGTCCCTTCGATGGGTCCCGATGGCCTGATGCCTCCCACGGAGGGATTCCACATAAACGACTCGCTACTGGGCCTTGGACATAGCATGGGATGTCCCTTGTGACGTTTCGGGCGTCGGGATACTGGTCGTTTCCGTGACCCATCCACTAGCTGTCCCTAACTCAGTTTCCCTGGGGCGACTGTTCGAGCCACGGAGGGCCAGTCTTCGATCCCCTGGGAACGTGACGGGCGCCCAAGCCCGGGGTTCCTTCGTTGGGAAGGAGAGAATGTTGGCGGAATCGAGGTGCGCAGTTGTAATGATTCGGCTCAGTCGAGGCGCGATGCGTGCACGGCGATGGCGGCGATGTGGGGATCGTGGCGGGCCCTGCGCAGTTAAAGTGGCGGATCCTCCGCATCCACCCACGATCCGCCGGCGGATTATATAAGAAAAACTTACGGTTTTTTCTTTCTACCCTAGCCATTCGCTCGCACAACCGTTCGCTTTCTTACCTTTGTCGCCTGCTGTTTCGCCTGCGTTGCCTGCTCGAGAGAGATTGTTGCCACGGCCGTCGTTCTTCCCGCAGCCCTTCCCCCCTTCGCTTGCCATGGATTCCTCCTCCGCCGCTGTCGACGCCGTCGCCGATGTCGCCGCCACCGACGCCGCCGCCACCGACGCTGCTGCGGCCGCCGCCGGCGTCCTCAGGCTGGAGCCATGGTGGAGGAGCACTGTGACGGAGGCGCAACTGGAGCGCCTCGTCACTCTAGGGCGGCTGCGTCCTCGTACCGACGCGCAGCACCCGGAGTGGGCTGTGTCGCCGCGCGACCACGAGGAGCCGAACCCCGGCGAGGGGTACGTGGTGAGCTTCGTTGCTTACCACGAGCGTGGACTCGGCTCACCGCCGAGCCGCTTCTGCCGGGCCATCCTCTTCGAGAATGGGCTGGAGCTCCACAACCTCACCCCGAATTCCACCACACAGGCGTCGATTTTCGCCGCCCTGTGTGAAGGCTACTTCGGGGTGCCCCCGCACTGGAACCTGTGGCTCCGCATTTCCCGCGTCGACAGGTACACCAAGTGGGTCGGCGCGAAGAAGCCGTGGGAGATCCAGCGCGCGGGGGGGGGGGGGGTGTGGCCTTGTGATCTGCTCTTCGTCGTACATCCCCTGTAAGGCCCCCTCCTCCAAACAAGGGGTGGCACAGTGGCTGGTTCTACCTTCGCAACGACGGGGGTCTCTTCCCCAAGTTCACGGGAAGGGCGCTCATGGCTCCCCTTCCCCAATGGGAGTGGGGGTGCCCGTCGAAGGAGTCAAAGCATCTGGACGTGTACTTCGACGCGCTCAAGGAGTTAAACAAAAGGGGCCTTACAGGGGCCGGCGTGGCGGGGGATTTCCACATGCGGACGGTACTACCTCTGATGGAGCGCTGCCTGGCGCTCCATCAAATGGTAACCGGGTCGCAGCGGGAGGGCACGGTGATGCTGGCCCGTGACCTTGGCGAGGCGGAGGTCATGCACCGCGTCGGCTACATAGTGGGGTTTATCCCACCTGGAAGGAGGTGAACCGGGTGCCTATGCGTCCCTGCGCGGGCTTCCCGGCGTTGGTAAGTGTCGTTCGTTTGATCGGGCCGCTGGTTTCCCCATCTTCCTCCTTACCTTTCTTCTTCGTTCTTCGTAGGGCCTCTCGAGGACCGGGAAGGCTTCCCTTCCACCCGTCCCGAAGGACAAAGAGCGGCGAACCCAGAACCGCCTCTGGGCCACGGAGGAGAAGGCGAGGAAGGACAAGGTGACTGTCCGGAAGCAGAAGAGGGCGCGGAAGGTGGAGGAGTCCTCCCAGCGCCGCCACCGCCTGAGGGAGGCCGAGGAGCCTGAGGTGGATACCCCCACCGATGATGACGGCTACGACGATGATGAAGAAGAATATGATGTTTCCATCTTTGATTTGATGGAATCTGACCGGCCGTTTGCGGCCACACAGCCCGCGGTGGGCGCTGACGAGCCTGGAAAGGCTCCGCTGTCAGCGTCCGCCGGCGGATGTGCTGGGGTTCGTGATCCAAACCCTCGGGCAAACCTGCCGGAGACCGCGTCCAAGGACGCGGCTCCTGGCAGGGTGACATCAGGAGGCGGGGCTCCGCCTGCCATCAGCGGCATGGCTCGGCCGGAGGGGCCAGGGACGGGCTCAGGCCCGGCGCCCGAGATGCCCCGAGGTTCCAGCAGGGGGACCGAGAGTCCCCTATTTTGGCGGACCCTCCCCGCCGACGCGTTGTTGGTTGGCGCGGCGACTGAAGGCGGGGGGAGTGCTGGGAAGACGCTGCCGGAGCCGGAGCCCACCGGCGCCAAGACGCCGGCGCTTGAGCTGGGGCCCTCCCAGGCTCAAGCTTCCCCGCCGAGGGACGGTGACGTCGGGACGACCCCCGGCTCCCAGGCGGAGCCCTCGTCACTAGGCGGCGCTGGCCCGGACGTCGGGTTGGCGCCGATTCCTCCGTAGCCAGCGCAGCCCACTCCATCCGCCGTCTCGCCGAGCGTGGGCGCTGCGAAGAATAAGAGGGTGATTCCGAAAACGAGGTAAGTATCTTTACCTGTAATTCCTTCTAGTGGGGATCCTTTCATGAGCGCTCCTTCCTTCTTTCTCTGCTTCAGGAAACGCTTGGGGGCGGACCTCCAGGTGTCGCACCTGAAGGTCCTGAAGGTGCGGGGCCATGACACTGCCGGGGGGAGTGCCCGGTTGGCGGGCGAGGAAGTCCGTCCCCCCACGGGTCCGCCCGTGGCGTCCGAGGCACCTCCCTCGGGGGAGGCTATCTCGGCGGCGGCCGCCGTCGTCGTGCCCTTGATCGACCTGGAGGCGGAGCCAGCGCAGGCTTTTGAGGCCTCGACCGTCGGTTCCGGAGACGCCTCGGGAGTGCCAGCCGATGCCGCCCCCACGGAGCCTGCTACCACGGGGTCATCGGCCATGGACGTCAGCGCAGGAGCTCCCCCCGCCCGTAAGGAAGGCCCCTGGGCGCTGGCCTTGAGCGAGCCTTAGCCTCGGGAGCTAACCGCCTCCCTGATCGAGTGGGCGGACCGCGCGGACCCTCAGGCGCCGCCCGTCTTCTCGCTTTGGGACGACCTCGAGGTCCCCAAGTGGGACGCCGTTCAGGAGCTCGGGTTTAGCTCTGCGGCGGGGCTCCGTGCTATCGCCGACGTCCTCGAGAAGGACCTCCCGGCCCAGCTTCAGGTAAATCCCTGTGTCTCGTAAACTTTTCCTGCATATGAGCATCGTTCTTACCGTTTTCGCTTCTTCCTTTTTTCCAGGACCTCATGCACACCTCCTGGGACAAGTCCCGCTTCCTTCGTGGCGGGCTCGGGCTCTGCAAGCAGCTCGACCTCAAGGGGAAAGCCCTTACCCGCGCCCAGGGCGAGCTCGCCACCGCGACCTCCAAACTTGCCGAAGTTAGTGTCGACAACACTATCCTGAAGGAGGAGGTCGCGGAGGCGCAGGGCCGAGCCGCTGCCTCGGCGACGCGAGTGCAGGAGTTGGAGAGCGCTCTGGCCGCGATGACGAGGGAGCACGACGCCGCCCGAGAGCTCACCGCCGAGAAGATTTCGGCCGCCGAGGCCTTGGCTCTCGACCTGAATGAGATTCGGGAGGTGTTGCGCCTGGCGCTCGGCGCGGCGGACTTGGCCGGGAAGGAGGCACAGAAGGCTCGGGAAGAGGCTAACCGTAAGCGCAGCGTTGTATTTTTTCCATTCTGCTCATCTCGGTTGCTCGCTGTATTTTTACTCATCTCCGTGCTTTGCTCCCACAGTTCTGCAGGTGTCTTACGACGGCGAGGTGGCCGAACACGTGGACCTACAGAAGGTCGCGCGGGCACTGTGTGACTCCGTCGGCACCGGTAGAGAACCCTCGGGGATGTCGCTCCGGAGCCGACTGGAGGCACTCCACGGCAGCATGAGCGGCCGGATCAAGGAGGCCCTTCTGACGGGTATCCAAAAGACGCTGGCGGTCGTGAAGTCCCACTACGGAAATTTTGACGCCGGCCCTGTCAGCGAGGGCTTCCTTGAAGCCGACGACGCCGAACTCCTGGCGCTGGAGGATTCGATGGAGCCAGGAGAAGCGCTGGCAGGCCTCTTCCAAGCCGAGGTCGAGCTCCCTCCCCTGAACCTGCCGTGAAGAAGAAGCGGGCCATAGTGCCCTTGTAAAAAGTAACCTTTCGTAAGTGGCTTGAGAGGAAACAAACAATATGGCCCTTTGTGGCCTCAACATTTATGTAAGTATTTGCTGAATGTTTGTTTCGCTTTGTTTTATGCTATTTTCCTTAGGTGTTTTTTCTTGCCGATCCTGTGCCCAGGCCATCAAGCCTCGGGGGACGCTTTTCGGGTGTCGTAGCTTTAGCGGCATAGACGCAACCGATGTCCTAGGAACTTTGGCAGAAAGAATCCTTAGAAAAAAAGGCTTAGGCGTTTCCTCCCGAGCTTCCTCCCTTGGCCAAGCGTAGATCTTATAAGTTTTCTTCAGAGTGCGGGTTAACCTTCGAACGTGGAGTGGCGAGAGAAGATGCTGTGGCCCTAGAGCGCAAGCGGTCTCCTCGATGCGGCCGGCTCTGTTCTCTGGGACTTCCCTCACTCTTCCGAACTCTGTAAGTTCATGTTTGATTTTCGGAGGGAAGCGTGTTTTAGGGAGAAACGAATTTGACGAATTTTAAATTTTTTTGTGTTTCCAAAATTGTTGAACCTTGGGAAAGTCCGGGGGTTCTCCCCGTCCTAGCCCCCGAGGGAGGGTCGGCCTTTCCGTAGGTTAGGCCGAGCCTCGCTTTTATTGTGCGGTGAAATGAAATGTCATTTCACTCCCGAGTGTAGGCTCGGATTCAAAATCTAAAAATCATGTAAAAAAAGTAGAAGTCGGGTCTTTTCATTGATTTCCAAGATTTTCAAAATAGTATAATGCTTGGAATCTTAAGGATAGAAGCGACGTAGCTGTTTGATGTTCCAAACGTTGCTGTAGACCTCACCCTTCTTGTTCGCGAGATCGTATGTGCCGGGGCGTAGCACCTCGGCGACGATGAATGGCTTCTTCCCACATGGTGTGAGCTTGTGACCTGAAGTCCTCTATCGTCCTGTGAACAATAAGTCTTGACCGAGTGCCTATGTAAATATCAGACTTTGTGATGAAAGTTGAGGACTTAGCATTTTTAGGGATGCCGTAGCCTCGGTGGCGTAGGCAGAGCAAGAGCTGTGCCAGTCTGACCTGAGGGGTTCCCACTTTGTCACGCACACAGCTAGGTATCTCAGAGAAGGCTCGAGTGAGATCGTTTTTTACTAAATTTTCCAAACGCCCGTCTCTCTTCTCGCACTTAGGCAAAATTTACGAAATCTTTCTGGAGCGCAAGTCGACCCTCGGGCGGAGGGTGGTGAGTGGAGGTGCCGTAGCCCGGAGGCGAATTAAAGCGTGTCTACTCTCTAAAAAAGCATAGCTACAGGGGGGTTTTCTAGTAGTGTATGCACAGTTTTCTACTTTATAGATGTGTAGTAATAAATTAAGGAAATATTTTGCTATATCTTCAATTTCAAAAATTATATCTCTTGTTGAAGTCTCTAGAGAAATTTTGCTGCAAGTTTGCTAAAATTTCATGAATTTAAGTAATTTTAGGGGTTGGCCAAAAAAAGCCAAAATAGAAAACCTTGTCTCACTATTGTTTGTTCTATATAGAAAATTTTGTATTATTTTGTTTTTCCTGCCTTGGTCCCAATATCTAGGCATAATAATGTATATCTAGAAGCGTAACAAAATCTATGTACTAGAAAAGGCATTTGTCGGTGCTAGTTTTAGCGGGGCTAACACCGGCTAGTAAATATGTGTTTTGCGGTTGAGGCTACGGATGGTGTGCAAGGGAAACACAGGGATTATACTGGTTCAGGCCAAGCAAGCCCTACGTCCATTGGAGAGGAGAGTCGTGTTACCCTGCACCGAGGTGCTTGTAGTAGGGGGTTACAAGTTAGGCGAGAGAGCGAAGTGCTCTCAGGTCTCTTGTGAGTGTCTAAGTGTTTGCAAGTCGTTTGCTATTGGTGTGTGTGTGTATGAGAGCTTAGGACTTCTCGGGTTGGTTTCCTAAAGCTGACCTCTGCTCTCCCTTTTATAGTCGCAAGAGAGAGGCAAGGGCAATGCTTACAATGCTATGTATATTACAGTGAGGAGTTGTTGTTCCTCGTTTGACTATCGTCAGCTACGATCTTTTCTCCGCGTCTCCGGGATATGGCCGTAGTGGTCGGTACGATCTTGGTGAGTTTCAAGGCGGCAACAGTCGTCGGATTACGGCATGCCGTAGGGTCACAGCTGATGGCCGTCCTTCCGCATGATGTGACAAGAGAGCGAGTCGTCTCGGGGCGTTGTCTCCCGAGGTTCGGGACTCCTGGAGGCGTGATGGGATGGAGCAGGGTGATATCTCCCCTCGGGCGTATTTTCGGCCTTTGAACAGTACTTCCCAAGGGTTAGGTGGGCCCGGATGAAAGCCGTGCTCGTCCTTTCGAGTGGACAGTGCAGTGGGCGCTTTTCCCATTCTTGCGTAGCCCGTCGTCTGGCGCTCGGACTGTCGCAGCCGTAGTTGGTAGACCCCGACGGAAAACGGGGCGGCGCACCGTAAACCATACCGTGGAGAGGACGGCCGTAGTGGGCCTATCAAATCCGCTGTCAGGGAAATCCTGACAGGTGGTATGGCCGTCAGGGGTGTGCGAAGCACAGTCGCGTCGAGAATCTCGCCTGACGGGGCGGTGCTTGTAAAGTAGTCAGAGAGGTCTCTTATGGTCTAAGATTACTCTGCTGACATCACCTGTGCCTTGGATGCCTTTGTGAGATTGCGCTCGAGGGGGATGGGGAGGCTCGGGCGAATCGGAGAATTGGCGCCGAGGGCGTCACTCTCCCGAGCTCTCCCGGGGAGGCTCGGGCGAATCGGAGAATTGGCGCCGAGGGTGCCACTCTCCCGAGCTCTCCCGGGGAGGCTCGGGCGAATCGGAGAATTGGCGCCGAGGGTGCCGCTCTCCCGAGGGTTGGCTGTCATTTGTGCAATAACGTTGTGGGCCTCTGTAGACGTGGCCTTCGTGGGCTTCTACTGGCCTTACTTGGGCCAGACCGCGTTGGGAATGAGCGTTTTTGCATCGAAGTTGGGTACCCCTAACTTTGGTACCCGACAGCATTACAAATTTCAATTTTGAAATGAAGGGGGCATTTATTAGAAGAGTGAAATTTTTCTCGAAGTTATTAAGCCATTTTTCGACTCAAATACTATTTAACCCGTAAACTGATCCAAACCAGGCCAAAACTGAAACTATATATATTTCAGCGTGGAGCAAGGGGAAAACTACATGGCCAATATCAAAATCAAATTAACTGTGTGTAGAACATGTAAAGTCCACATGTTCACACATCCAACAAATTGAAGCATTTCATACGGCACGACGAAAAATGTAGTACTTAGTTGACTGGATTACCGTCTCGGTTACGTAATCACATCCACCCAACGATCCGGCATACCGAGTACGTTATGTCCATAGTCCATCAAATATCAATCAGATTACCGCGTTCATACTACTACATGCTAAAATAATTAATGTAGGAGAAGCGGAGGAGAGACCTATATAACCCTATGCATTGCACGACGGCTAACCTCAAACCATCGAGCAAACCAGACCACAGGAAACAAAAGAAAAGCACAGAGTGCGAGGGAGCTTTACCATTTTTTTCAGGCTAGCAAAGATGATCACCGCCCGGAGGTGCCGCGGCCACGGCCATGTTCCTCCTGGTCGCGCTCTCCACTTCCCAAATGGCGTCCTCCCTCCGGCCCAGCGCCGGCCTCGGCCTCGGCACATGCCGCCCCAGTGGGTACCTCCCAGGCCGGTCCGGCAACTGTGAGAAGAGCAACGACCCAGACTGCTGCCAGGACGGCAAGATGTACCCGCAGTACCGCTGCTCGCCGCCGGTCACAGCCAGCACCAAGGCGGTGCTGACGCTCAACAGCTTCGAGAAGGGCAAGGACGGCGGCGGCCCGTCTGAGTGCGACAACTCGTACCACAGCGACGAGGAGAAAGTTGTCGCCCTCTCGACGGGGTGGTTCAGCAACATGGCGCGCTGCGGGCACCGCATCAAGATCAGCGCGAATGGCAACTCCGTGTACGCCAAGGTGGTGGACGAGTGCGACTCCGTGGAAGGCTGTGACGAGGACCACAACTTCGAGCCGCCATGCCACAACAACATCGTCGACGCGTCGCCGGCCGTGTGGGACGCCTTGGGGCTCGACCAGAACGTTGGGATGGTGGACATCACCTGGTCCGAGGAGTGAACACGCTGCAGGCGTGATGGTTCTGCTTGCTTCATTTGTTGGTCAAACGTGCTGATTCACTTCAGTTCAGACTTCAGAGTAGGGTCTTGGCTCGTGGCTCATTGCCCTATACATACTATACTGTATCGTGTATCCCATTATTCTATTGTTGCGTGTATATATATTGTGGAATAAAAGATGCCTTCATTCATCTTCTCAACAGGCCCCTGCTTCTCAATTAGTCTATCTACGGCTCTGCAACGGGCGTTCATAGCTTGACATCATGCATGTCATGCCACATCGTTAACAAGCTAGCATTTCAGCTGTACGATTTTTTACTGTATGCTAAATTTGCCACGCCTTTTCTTTATTTACTAAATAATGCCTCGCGCATTGCTACGGAAATTTTAAGAAAATTTTAATATACTATATAGAAAAAATAATATCACACATCAGAAGCATCAAATCCATTCGTACTAATGAAATTATCAGGCTCGGGTATGCAAAAATAAATTTAACATTACATGTTGTGTGTCACACCAGACACCACCATTGGCCCCAACGAGTCCAATCAGAGTGTGTCCAGTGCCACCGAGTTAGAGAGCAACGACCCTTTCTTTGGGTGTGGATTATAAATTAAGAGCGTCTTGGCTAGCTAGGGGAGTCTCTCTTACACATTTTGATCATTCTTACTCTCTTATAAGTCTAGCCAGCACCTTTCCACTCCTGCTTTATTGTGAATCCAAGTGAGTTGTGTTGATTCCATGTGCATTTGCCTGAGTGACTACATCTAGAGACACTTGAGAATCAAGGAGCTGCAGGATTTCTGGTTCTTTTGGAGTTTTGCCAAACTCCAAGATGGCTTGGAGCTGCCAGGTGGTGTTGAGCTCGATTGGTGATTGTTCGAGGCCACATCGGTGGATTTATGAGGGTTCTTGACCTTTCCCGGTGGGAGATCGCAAAAGGTGCTCTAGTGAATTGCTCGTGACTTTGGATACCTCTTCTTGTGTTGGATTTGTGGCACCCACTGAGGATTGGCGTGTGATCCACCAAGAGAGTGTGTTGTCACAACAAGGACTAGCTTGATGGTGATCAAGTGAACTTCATTTTGCTCACCACAATCTAGTGATTGATTGATTGGTTGTCCTGGTGATTGGCATCCGCTATACTTCATGGCGGTATAACCTTCCAATCCTCTCTCGCATTATCTTCCAAGTTGAATTAGGTCTTTAGCGTAGGTTTAGTCGTTGAGAGCTAGCTTTTTGCTTGTTTTGATTGGGTTAGTGTGTCTCTTTAGTTAGCCTTTTTTTTGAAAAAAATCTTTAGTTAGCCTTTGAGAGCACACTAACTTAGATTAGGTTGCTGGTTTGTTTTTGGCGTTTTGTGCATAGAATAGCTAGAGGTAGAGCAATTTGCTATGTGTGCCGTGTTATTTGCTAACCATTTGTTCTTGTGATTTGTAGAGCTTTAGTTTATGCTATTTGCACCCCTTTTAGTCAATTAGAACCTTTCACCTGCCATTACAGCTAGGTTCAGGGCTCATAAGCGCAACACCCCCGTCGCTTACCGTACAATATATGATTGGGTTAAGGAGATTTGTAACACCATTTGTTTTGCATCATCTTAAAATTCCATAAAAACTAAAATTATATAACAATTGAAAATTTTATTTATTTAGTTTCTGGAAAAAATCTATTTTTGTAAATATTTTTTTTCCAAAATCCTTACATCTAAAAATTCATCATATGCATTAGTGTTTGAAATCATCTGAATGCATATGTGTTTGCTTCTCTAGACTTTATGTGTGGCACCAAAAATATCCTTCTTGTATTCCAATCCCATTCCCTTGAATACAAATCAAACACGATATTGCCCTAGGAATTTCTAAGAAAAAAACATTTTGTACATGGAAAAGTCTGCTTGGGCTCATTCTCTCTCCCTCTCCCCTTCAGCACAGGATCGCAGCCCATCTCTTCCCTTTGCCCTCCACCCACGTGAGGCGACCAGGCCACGTGGCCCATCCCAGACGTGCATCCACTCCCTTTGCCTCCTCAGGGTGAAGTAGACTATGGCCCGTTTGGGAGACCTCCGTTCCCTAATTCTTCAGCTCTACTCCTTGATTCTTCAGTAGTGTGATTCCATTGGATTCCTAGGTGGGCAGAACCCTCTCCACTCCAATGTCCGCTCAAACAATGACGAGACTATGGAATTGGGACGATGGACGGATGATAGCTGTTGTTGTTCTTGGTACATTTCTGGGATGAGCCATCGTGTTGATGGTTATCACTATCACAGTGTGGCTGTGTAGGCGCCAGCGTAATTAGTACATGGTGGCCGGCGGCACTGAGCAGACGGCGGCTGGTGGCACCGAGCAAATGGCAGCCGACGACACTTAGCTGAGAGCGGTCTAGTGGTGGGACGAGGGGGCTCATGCCCCCCTACCACCGCTGATCTCATAGAGCCCCTCCAATAATATTGGCCATAGCTGAGGCAGGAGGTTGAAGATGAACTTTCATCCCCTGAACTTTCATCGTAGATCCGTCACTGGGTTTATCAATCAAAATTATTTTATTTTTTATAAACAATATATATATATATATGTGTGTGTGGTGCATTTTCTATACTCCCGAGAGTAGTTACTCCCATCTTCAAAAACCCACGTTGCGTATATATTCATACTTGTTTATCACTTTAAGTATGTTTATATATTCATATTAAGATACTCCAAATGTTCCTACGCAAAAAAATATCAAAGGAACCCATATTTTTTAATATATTATTAAAATGCCACTACTGTACTATATAAAATAAGTATAACCGCATACTATATGTATGCACACATACTTAACATAGATATCACCCTAGATGGTCTAGTATGATTATATACTTCGCATACATATACTTTGTTTGGTCATACATATCCAAAATCTTGAGATATAAACATAAAAGTGACTGCTCCCTGAGAGTAGAAAATAATTTCCATATATATATATATATATGTGTGTGTGTGTGTGTGTGTGTGTGTGTGGAAGCCTTTAGATTAGAGAATGAAATATTTATCTAGAAGCCCGCTAGAATCAATATTAGAGAATGTAGGTGCCAGCGTACCGAGCAGACGATGGCTAGCGGCACCGAGCCGAGAGCGCCCGGCGACACTGTAACAACCCTAAAAACCCACACAACCTAAAAATTTCAAACAATTAAAAATTTTCATTTATTTATTATGATAACCCATTTTTCTTGTGCAAGCATATAGGCTTCATTATGAATTTGGTAAATAAAGGAGTATAGCTTGTATTTTAATTCCATTCACATAGAATAATAGCTTATGCATCACAATTGGGATTTATTGCAATTTATGTTTGTATTTACTCAATACTTAAAATGGATAATATATGTATTTATACACTTAAGAAAAAGAAAAAGAAAAAGAAGAGAGTATAAGGAGAGCAGAACCGGCCCGACGCCAGCCCAAACCGGCCCAACCGGCCCCGTTTTCTTTTCCTCTCTCCTCGCGCCCACCGCACACGTGAGATGGGCCGGCCCACGTTGCGGCCCGGCAACGCGCGCGCGACCGGCACACACGCGCTCGCGCTCGCTGCCAACCCGGGCCCGCATGTCAGCAGCCTTCCTCTTCCACTGTTTCTCTTCCTCACGAAGGCGACGCGCCTGCCAGGGGTGTCACGCAAATGGCGTGACCGACAGCGCCACGCATGGCAAAGCCCTGACCCCGCTGTCCCCCTCCTGTCCCCTCCTTCCTTGGCCGCCAAGCGAGCCCGCGTGCACCCTGAAACCCTAGTTCAAGCGCACGGATGAGCTCCACGTACACCCACCGATACCCATCACCGTCCGCCGCTGTTCTGAGAACCGGCCGCCTATAAATTGGAGCACCCGAGGAGCCCTAGCCCATTCCCACTCGCAGCCGCCACGCTGCGGCTCCACAAGCCACCGCTCCCCACCGCATAGCCGAGAGAAAGGGAGAAGGGCGGAGCAGAGGAGGAGGAGCTGCCGGAGCGCCGCCGCCGCGGAGCACGCCGAGCCGGACACGGAGGAGAAGCCGGAGCCCCGTCGCGGTTCGGCACGGCACTGCGTACGCTCTGCACGGCTCCGACTCGTCACTGCACCGCCATCCTTACCTCACCAGCCCCACGGTGAGCCACCGAGCACCTCATCCAACCTCGCCGTGCTACGGTCATGGCGCTCGGCATCACGAGCGTGTAGGCCGCGGGCTGTTTCCGGCCCCTGAACACTTCACACAACACGCGCACAAGACCGGCCATCAAACCACTGGACATCGGCTATGGACGTCAGGCTACTTCCGACGGGCATCGCCGTCACATGTGCTCGGAGCACCGCCACCTCGACGGCGTTCCCGCGCACAAGCCGTGAAACCGCCGACGTGACCCGTTAGCGTGACCACCAACTCACCGATCACCTCGGACAAGCTTAGTTGCGGAAGATCGAACCTCCATAGCCCGGAACACCGAGAGGTGCGTTCTCGGGGAAACGTGATCGCCGCCGACACGTTCCGCCTCGCCAAAAATCCGTTCCGAGTACCTCTGGTCGCCTCGCGCTGCGGAGAAAGGCCGCTGAGGTTCGCCAAGTCTACCTCGGCACCGCTGCTAGATAGCCGAGCCCCGAATGATGTCTGTCGCCTTGGTTACGTGCGCCTCCACCTCGTCGGAGAACCGCCGTATGCCGTGGGATAGAAGGGAACCACACCCGTTCGTGCCAAAACCGAACCCCGGCCACCACACCGCCGCCCGCCTCGCCGGAGAAGCGCCTGTGCCGTGGCCGAGCACCAAAAGGGACCCTGTTAGCCAAATTGGATCCCTTAGAAATGAATATTGGGGCCCGGAGGGGAGAAATTGCCTCGCTGTGAGCTGCAACGTAGCCTACCAGAGCTTTAGCCCTGCGGCAGCTCGCCGCCGGCCGCCATGGCACGCCGAATGGTCGGCCAAGGTCACAAACCACCCCCGACCACCGCCGAGCTCGCCCGACCACCGTCGAGCTACGCCGACGCCCCCCGACCTCTGAGAACCGGCCCCGACCTCTGAGAGCGGCACCCTCGGCGCACCAAATCTCCGATTTGCCCGAGCCTCCCCGGGAGAGCTCGGGAGAGCGGCACCCTCGGCGCCCAAATGTCCGATTCGCCCGAGCCTCCCCGGGAGAGCTCGGGAGAGCGGCACCTTCGGCGCCCAAATGTCCGATTCGCCCGAGCCTCCCCAGGAGAGCTCGGGAGAGCGGCACCCTCGGCGCCTCGAATCTCCGATTCGCCCGAGCTACGCCGAGCTACGCCGAGCTCCGCAGTGCCCCGCCGAGCTACGCCGAGCTACGCCGACGCCGGCGACACTCTAGGAACCAGCATCGAACACCTGGTGGGCGACCATCGGGTCTGTGTTCTGATGAGGCGCCACATGCCGCACTACTGAACCCACGCGCCACGTGGACCAATCCCGAGCTGCCCCTGATTAATCGATCATTTTTCTTTTTAAGAAAATAGGATAATCTTCGGAAATTCATAACTTATTCATACGATGTCCAAAAATTGCGCACCATATATCAAAATTCTCAGAAAAATGAGATCTACAATCTAAGACTATGTTTGTGTGCATTTGGCTCTTTATTTTATTGGATTTTTCTAAAATACTCTATAAGCGTCGCTGACGCGACTATTTCTTGTTCGATTTCAGAGCCGGAGGAGGATCTGACTAAGGAAGACGATCACGAGTACCTTCAGGAGCTAGGAGACGACTACGAAGGTGCCACGTCCCACCAAATCCTTAGATCCTATTTACGCATTGCAAATGACATTGTTGCTATTGCTTTATGATTATGTATGGATTGGTTGCATGGTAGTATATTTGAATTCCCTGCCTTGATAAGACTATACCCTACTATCCACTGCTAGGATAGCTGCTGCTTAATTTACTGTTACTCTTCCACTACTTACTACTTGCTATATGCTGTGTGGTGAAATTGGGACGGTGTATAACTGATTATAACCACTGGGAGAGAGTGCTGCGTGCGTCTTGGGTGCGTGGTAAGGGTTGATGTCTACCAAGTGGGATGTGAGACAAGCCCATAGGGCAAGTCATGCCAGGGGTGCAACCTGGGCATCCCCAAGCGAGATAACTGTGGCGGGTAAAGTTGTTGAGGAGGTTCCAGGTGGGATAGCCTTGGTGGTTTGAAGCCCGTGGACGGAGGTGCTGTGATGGCACGGGGAGAGTATCCCCTAAGTGAAGATGCCTGCTTGGTCAAATCTAGGACGGACTAGTTTCAGGTTCATGGGAATCCTTTTCTACTCACTCGCTTCTGATGGGCGGGAGACGGCTGGACTACTTGGTAGGACGGTGCCACTACTGCTAGGTTGAGAGGTGATAAGGGTGGGCGGAGACGGTCGATGGGTTCCCGTTCCGTTCTAGATGCGCAGTACCACTGGATGGGCCCGGTACTGTGTCTCCCAGTCTCAGCATAACGGTGTAGGATCCGGAATATCCCAGGGCTGAGTGGTAGGGTGGCATCGACCTAGGCAAGCAAGCACCTGGAATTCTGCCTAGGTGTTGCGCAACACCTATGATGGCTAATCTTGTGGGTAGTGAAACCTCTGCAGAGTGTACGGTTGATCGATCGATACATATGCCAACCTGTTGGCTATGGACCTTTCCTGTGAAGCTTCTACTAGTGTAGTGAGTGTTCTCTTCTCCCCCTGGATGACATTTTCCGGCAGTGTACCCGTTGTGGTAGTGTGCCGCTGAGATAGGCCCGAGAGGGAGTTGGGCCTGTCGAATGAGAACGAGGTGTGGGTAAGTGAGATGTGGTGATGGAAAAAGGGATGTTGGTGTTAACTGGAGATAAAACTTGACTAATTAAACATTGATTACAGCTGCATAGGAAACCTCAGCCTATAGGTCTGCTTGTATAGCCTTGCATCCACTTTCCACAAAGCAAATGCTGCATAGGTGGGCTCCGTGGCCAGTACAAATCGTACTGATTAATTTGCTGTCAGGTGACGAGAATGAGTATGACTTCGAGGAAGACGATGGCGAGGAATAGGGTCACGTGCTACACTCAAGTTGGCCGTGAAGGATGAATCGTTTCCGCATCTTCTAAAGCTTCTCTGATTGTTGATTCCGCCAATGTAGCGATGTAATAAATGTTTATGTAAGACTTAATTACCGTTGTATGGATCCTGGTGTCAACTGAGATATAGGTAATTTCATGGATTGTTCCAAGCAATCTGTTGAATTATAATTCGAGCCTGTGGATTTTCTTTCGCGGAAATCAAGGTCGTTTCAGACATGCTGCCTGGACCTACGTGTCTCGGCGGTGGATGCGGCCATTTGGCTGTTCTGGCTTCGCATATAATCTCGATCCAGGAGCTCTCGCAAGGTCATTGGCCATACTCCCGAGGCTTCTTCTTCAATTGAGTCATGATCATCAAACTTAGGCTTCGTCAGCAGAGGCTCCACCTCAGACCCGTCGCTGAGCCCACCGCTCGCGCCTCCATACATGGAGATGTGGGTGGATCTCGAGCAGGCGATCGATCCTGGTGCCGGAAGAGCTGACGCTGCCTCGCCCGTTCCTGGAAGAAGAGGAGGATCTCGAGGGCATAATTGCCTTTTGGCCCTCCTGCGATATGGATGGTTCTATACCACTATTAGACTACGTTCTCGGGTTCTTCCTAAGACTGCCCGGAAAGGTTGTCTCTCTGCCAGCTTCCTCTTCTTCTTCCTTTGGAGCCAGTATTTAATAACTGGGTATTTCACACACAAAAAAATTCAACATAAATATACAATATATTATTTTATATTGCAGTAATTCACTTTAGATTTCATCCTGGATAGATATAGCAGTGGGACGAGGGGGGCTCATGCCCCCTACCACCACTGATCTCATAGAGCCGCTCCACGAAAATTTCCATAGCTGCTTTGAGTAGAAGAGGCGGGGGTCGAAGATCAACTTTCATCCCCCTAAAGTTTCATCCTAAATCCATCACTGTGTTTACTGATCAAGATTATTTTAACCTTTTATAAACTATAAAATAAAATATATATCTAAAAGCTGCTGGAGTCTAGATTAGAGAATGAAATATGTATCTGGAAGCTTGCTGGAGTGTAAATTAGAGAATGTATCTAAGAGAGGGAGAGACATGTGGAAGAAACGCCTGAATTATCATGGCCCATATGCACCCGTCGTTATTCCAAAGATCTCCGACGGCTATGCACGTGCACTAGATAACTCCGAAGCCTTGTCTGGTGTCCTCGGATGGCCCCCAAATCATCCACGATTACAACCAGTACAGGATCAATGACAAGGAAAAACCATAACATTATAATATTTGATTCAAAAGGATATACATCAGAGTGCGGAAACTTTACGACATATGATTCTATATCTCTCAAATATCACTTTTGTGCAAAGAAGTAAACAAAACTATGGAAATCAACTTAAATGAATCAAGGAAGATATAACCATATTATGTCATGCCCACTAACATGACCTTGGTCAACAACAGCGTTCAGTATCCATAATAGGGGTTAACAAACCCTGAATACTTGAAGGTATTCAACAAGTCTTACCTGAGTAAAAGGAAAGACTCCAAGCACATGCAGGCTAAAAGGGAATATGAAAGTTCAGGATTAGATTTAAGCTGAATTTTGCAGAAAATCATCTACAACTCTTTGCTACAACCCTTAGAAGCATCGTAAATTGGCCCTACTGCTTCCTTCATCAATGCCTCCATACCTTTCAGGAAGAACACTGTTGGATCCATGTGATGACACAATAATGTGTCGAAGAATTTTGCATCTAATTCATCTTTTTCATCGACCACATGAGTTACATTTTCTCCAATGAATCCATCATCAGTAACATTTGGCAGAACAAGTTTACTTTTGGGACAATGGTGTTGTGTCTCATGTACCAACTCACATCCTTCAACAATCATACTTGAACTATCGATGTCGATGTTCGTTGGTTTTATGGTTGTATAAGACGCAGAGCTACCCTCTCCATGTCTTGTCCAAGTCAAGTAATCCTTCAGAAATCCTTGGCAAACAAGATAAAAAATGATTGGTTCTGCGTCATCAAATACAACAATATTTTTGCGGTCTATGCATGGACAATATATATGCTTCGTTTTGTTCTTCAAGTATGGCTCTTAGCGGCATCAATAAACCTATGGACCTCCAGTATGTATGATGAATCTACTTTTGATAAGTTATACATCCAAAATGACCTCTCCATCATTACTTGTACAAAAAAATATTGATATTTTGAGCAATCTCCTTCAAAGAGATGTGATTGTTTAGACATATTAATTAACTAACCATTTTAACCAACCTCCTTTGAACAAATGAAGATCAAAATCTCCTCCATGTATATTTTGCAATTTGTAGACCTCGAAGATAATTTTGCAAAAAGTAGGAAGAGTCATGCTCGTTCAAACTCATTTCCATAATAAAAAATAATATCTAAAATTATAGAGAGAAGCATGAAACACTATTAAGTAACCTCTTTCAAGAGTCATCTTAATGAACAAACAAAACCACTTAATGAACAAACCATACCAATCGAAAAACTTAATCAATAATAAGTAACCTCGTTTCCATATTATGATACTAATAAACAAATCATCTTAATCTCATTCAATATAATGAACACAAAAAACTATCTTCCTCTCTTTCTCTCTCTAAAAACGCACATGAACACACCATGACATCTATCTAAATATATAGTCGGAGAGGAAATTGAGAAGCAATCATGAAAAAACTGATAAGAAAGACATTATCTGACCATCTTAACCAACCTTATTTAAAGAAATAAAGAACAAAACCTACCCTTCACTCTTTATAACACATGGTGAAGCTCTAAATCTAAAAAGTGGCTCACATTAAGCGAGAGGAATTAAAAAGAGGCATGGAAGGAATTAACTAACCTTTTAGCAACCTCCTTTGAAGAAATGAAGATCAAAACCTCTTCCCATGTATTTTATGAAATCTGGACCTCCAAATTGCCTCCAATGGAAGGTTGCCCGTGAGCTACAGTTCTGATCAAGCAGAAAGAAGGGGTATTTATAGGAGAGACAACAAAAGCGGTTTACTTAAAGCAGCCATCAAGGTAACACTAGCAGCTGCTTTAGGTAAATCGCCAGTGTAGAGGCTCCATTTACACTAGTGGTTTTTTTAAAGGAACCACCAGTGTAAACTCTATTAATAGAGGGTGGTTCCTCAGAATAACCGCTAGTGTAAATAGAGCATTTACACTGTCGGTTTGGTTAGAAAAACCACTTGTGATAATGTATTTGCACAGGCGGTTCTCTACGGGCGGCAGTTTTTGGAAACCACCAGTGAAAAAAAGGTCACCGCCAAGAGATACAATTTGTGTACTAGTGACATATACAAGTTGAGCCAAAAGAAAAATTGACAAACCGTCCAATGCCTATCTAATTGAGGATAAAATTTTTGAACTTAGCTAGATATCTGATGATGGATATTGTTAGCACAAAATGTGTGTAGTTTGTACCTTCAGATTTGTTTGGACAGTGTTGTGCACGCCCCGCTTATCACTTTTTTAGATAGGCATTGGCTAGCTTTATCCACGTTCGGTTCTCTAGAAACGGTTTCTAGCCTGACTGCCCCTTCACAATTTTTTTGTATAACACTGGAATGGTTCTTGGCCTGGAACGCGGAACGCCCCATTCCAGAGGAACCGAACAAGGGCCTAAGAAAATCAGACCACACTTATTACAAGGTAGGCGCAGAGCTAGGCTATTTTCTTAAGCATCCGCATGTAACACACTCCCAAATGAGCATTTCTACACGTATATGCTTAAGAAAACTGCCGGTAAAAATAGGACTATTTCTAAAATCGGTTGTCTTAATTCAGTCGCCACAATTTTTAGGGGCGACTACCGACTACTGTAAGTGGCTAACACTAGGAATCCGTCTGTAGATAAGACATAATTCTCAAATCCCTCTATGAGATGGGAATGAAGCCAAATTTTATACCAAAATTATAGAACCGGGGGAGGTCAACAACTTTGTAGTTGAAAATATTTTCATCTAAGTTGTTAGACCTATTATAAAATGATGATATTCATTAGAAGTTGTTAGACCTATTATAAAATGATGATTTTAATTTTGAGAATGATTTCGATACGCAAGCGACATAAGAAAATCATGCATCCAAATTTCAAACAGGTCGTAAGATTTTAGCTACACACATTTGGTATAGTGGAGGCGCGATGCAATGTAGAGCTATGTGAATAGAAATGAAAGAACATATTTTTTTTGCGAAATAAATGATGTATAAATTAATTTGTACGAATACACTACTGGAAATCCATGATTTGCCGAGTGTTTTACGTTTTGCCGAGTGCCAAAACGCGGACACTCGGCAAAGAGATGGTTAGCCGAGTGTTAGGCATTAAACACTCGGCAAAAAATAGGCACTCGGCAAAAAAATGGCAACACACGACAAACTGCACAGTTTTCCGAGTGTAAACACTCGGCAAAACACTACACACGGCAAAGTTTGATGGTGGGTAGCCGCCGTTAGCAGTTTGCCGAATGCCCCAGTTTAGCACTCGGCAAACTGGCTGGTTTGCCGAGTGTCCTGCTAAAACACTTGGCAAAGTGCACTATTTGCCGAGTGTTTTCGTAAGACACTCGACAAAATAAATTTTTTTCGTTTTTGGCTTCCATTTTTTTTCTGTTGGCTTTCTATAATACTTTGATCAACATGTTGAAATTTCGCATAAGTTTAAAATAGTTTGCTATATTTCTTCAATTTATTTAATTTTGTTGATTTTTTTGAAAATGCAAGTTTGAATTGTAAGTGCATCAAATAATAACTTTTCATGAATATAAAATTGATAATCATGTTGTTAAGTGTTGTTTGAGGCTGTATCAAGGAAGAGACCTGAAATTTCGCACGTCTTCTTCTCGAAACATAAAGAGGAACTTGCGGACAAATAGTTTTAAAATTATATAAAATCCAAACGGAGTTCGAAATTCATGAAACTTGTCGATAAGTCGTGATATCATATGTAGATGAGGTGATAAAAATTTAAGAAGATTTTGGGCATATCATCATGTACATTGCTTAGATACCCGACCATCTTCACATTTGATATCATGTGAAGGAGGTGGAGTTGTTAGGGTTTCTAAACATCATACGTGATGATGTGTTTGAAATCTTCTTAAATTTTTATCACTGCATCCACATGTGATATCACGACTTCTCGGCAAATTTCATGAATTTTGAACACCGTTTGCTTTTTATATAATTTTAAAACTATTCGTCTGTAACTTTGTGGCCATGTTTCGAGAAAAAATGTGCGAAATTTTGGGTCTCTTCTTGAATACGGCCTCAAACAATACTCAATAACATGAATATCAATTTTTCATTCATGAAATATCATTATTTGATGCACTTGCAGTTCAAACTTGCATTTTCCAAAAACAATCAACAAAATAAAATAAACTAAAGAAATATAGCAAAATGTATTAAAATTATGCCAAATTTCGACATGTTGATCAAGTTATTGTAGGAAGCCCACATAAAAAAATTGGAAGCCAAAAACAAAAAAAATATATACTTTACCGAGTGTCACATAAAAACACTCGGCATAGTTTCTTGTTTGCCGAGTGTCAGCTGTGGACACTCGTCAAACTTGTATAATGTGAACTTTGCCGAGTGTCAAGTATTCGACACTCGGCAAACTATAATAAATTTTTTTCCATCCATAAAAGTAAAAAAAAGAAAACTTCGCCGAGTGTCCAATCTGGGACACTCGGCAAAGCGGGAAATACAAATACATTTCGACTTTTGGACCAGAGAAACCGCGCCCCTTATTCACTTTCGCTGGCTGCCCGCGCGCCCTAGCGCCCGCGCCACCACCTCCTGCGGCTGCCTGGGCCGCCACCTGCCGCGGGCGCTCGCGCCGCCACCAGCCGAACCTCGCCCCGCGCGTCCGCCCGCGCTTCCCCCAGCCGTGGCCGCTTGCGCCGCCCACAGCCGCGGTCGCCCGCCCCCACTACCTCGCGACTCCTGCCGGCGACGGCCGCCGCCTACCGCCTCGTGATTCCTGCCGGCGCCGACGGCTGCTACCCGCGAATCCCTCTACCCGTGACCTCTGCCTCCCTTGCCAAGTCTCTCCACTGTCATGGAACTTCACAGGCATTTTTTTTTTGCAAAGATGAAGACATTGTTTTCATGCAACTCCACACGCGTCATGGCAGCAGTTTGCTGAACTTAGATTTCTCCACAGACATAGCACAGTGGAGTCTTTTTTTCGCAACCCTGTTGGCTTACTTGTATAGAATTGAAATTGAGAATCTTATATTGAATGAGTGGATCTTGTATTGAAATGGTTTGAATTTGCTTCAATGACAGAGATCTACGGTTTTCTTGCATAGTGAAATATGATTATATTATATTTGAAAAATTTCATGCAAATGGAATTTTAAAAAAATCAGATTCTGGTCACTTTGCCGAGTGCCAGGAGTCAGACACTCGGCAAACCGGCCGTTAGCATTTCACTGTTACTATCTACGTTTGCCGTGTGCCGCATTTGACACTCGGCAAAATGTTTGCCGAGTGTCCAACATTTGACACGTGCTTTGCCGAGTGATTTTTTACCGAGTGCGATTTGCTGAGTGCAAACCTTTTGCCGAGTGTTTTTGGCGCCTTGCCGAGTGTCCCAGACACTCGGCAAACCGCTGATTTCCAGTAGTGATACCTTCACTACCAACATATGAGAAAGAGTAAATATAAACAATTTTGATGAGTTGTGGACCCTAAATTATTTATGAACTTAAATTTAACGCTATATAACTCTTGAATGAAAATAAGGACGTGCCCATGAGCATGGCTTGTTCGGCTATTAAATTAAAATTTCCTGCGCTAGTAGCTAAAACTGTTTCTTTATGGCGACAGCGAAAAGATTAATCAGCATAGGGAAATAACTTTCTTGTCCATTCGCAAAAAAAAAAAAAAAAATTAAATAAAAAATTCTTGTCCGGGCGTGTCCCACTAGTAGAGAGCACACTTTTGATCCGCAGTCGATTTCAGCTTTAGTACTGGATTTTTTCGCCCGGAAAGAAAGATATCTTTAATACCGGTTTTAAAGAATAGCCGGTATTAAATGTTTTTTTCCAACGGCTCCCAAGGGCTAGATGCTCTGGGAGAGCTTTTAGTCCCGGTTAGGGAAAATAACCGGGACTAAAAGTCAAGCTTTAGTCCCGGTTGAAGCTAAAAACCGGGACTAATGCTTTAGTTATGGTTTGTGGCCAAAACCGTGGGTAAAGCTTGAGTTTTAGCTCGGGTTAGTATCCAAAATCGGGACTAATGTTCCTCCCTATATTTAAACCTTCTTCTCCCACGAGCCCGAGCCATTCAAGCTCAGTGTTCTTACTCTCTCAAGCTCATCTTGCTCTCGCTGTTCTTGCTCTCGGTGTTCTTACTCAAGGAGTCAAGCAGGGTTTGGAGCTCGGTCTACATTACTCCAAGTTCTGTTCTACGGTTGTAAAGGTTACTATCTTTATTCTCTCTTGTTTAGTTACTATCATATCTCAATTCTTGGCCTTGAAAAAATTGGATCGATATATATATATATGCATGCATGATTCTTTCCTCTATTTTTATGTGTCAAGCTCAAAATCACTTGATAGTTTGCATTTTTGATTGAAGGAAGATTAAATGAGCCGGTATACATATTTCATTGCTAATATATATATCACACATTGGTTGCTCAAATATTAGTTGCATATGTTTTAAATTTTAGGAATTTTTTAGTTTCACTTGTTAAAATGTATTATTAGGAATTTAAGTGCTTTACAAATTTGAGTCTAGAGAGTAAAGAGTAGATGACGAATGCTTCTGGGTCGTCGGCCTATCATCGGGTTGAAAAGAGGTTGAGACCAGACCTCCCTCTCATTGAGTGCGACGAGTGCAAGAAAAAGAATGTGCTTGAGTTTCGAGTGAAGAAGGAGGGTCCCAACAAGGGGCGCATCTTCTACAAGTGTCCAGATCGTAATGTGAGTTACTCCATCGCATTTGATGATTATATATAGTAAATTATGTATTTTTTTACTAAACTTATGTATTTTTTGTCTTAATTTCAGTGGGATGGCAGTGGATGTCCAGGTGGTACTGGGAAGAAGAGTATGCCAAACACGTGTTTAAAACTCTTGTAGAGGCGGCTGCAGTAGGTGATGAGCTAGCTGATGAGGCACTGAGCCCGCGAACGAAGCCTATTGATGTTGAACAGGCAAATGATTTGTCTGTTTTACTTGAGATCGGTCGTGATATCTTTAGGCTGTTGAAGTGTATTTTAGGTTTAATTAGTTTAGTGCTAGTTGTGACTGTCTACATTGCAGCGAGGCTTACATAAATTAATGTCCAGTATTGTGATATATGTTCGTTTGTCTTGTAATGTAGATGAGTCGGCATTGGATGTACAACACTGATCGTCACTCCAAAGATTTCATTGAGGGCGTGCATATTTTCTTAAATGTGGCCGAGTCAAACAAGCGGGATGGATTCATGTGCTGCCCATGTGCAGTATGTAAGAATTTGAAGGAATATTCTTGCTCAAGGACTCTTCATTCTCACTTGTTCAAGTCGGGTTTCATGCCAAACTACATCTGCTGGACCAAACACGGAGAAAGAGGTGTTATAATGGAAGAAGACAAAGAAGAACAATGGGACGATGGTGACACTACTGCTGACTATGGTATATTAAACAATGATATTCCAATGGAGGAAGCTGAAGAAGAGGTAGCAGCACAAGATGATCCCGTTGATGATCTTGCTCAGGCTATTTGCGATGCAAAGAGAGAATGCGAAAGTGAAAAGGAGAAGATCAAGTTCTAGCGTATGCTAGAGGATCACAAAAAGTTGCTATACCCAACTTGTGATGCAGGACAAAAAAATTGGGTAGCACATTAGAGTTGTTGCAATGGAAGGCAAAGAATGGTGTATCCGACATGGGATTTGGGGAGTTGCTTATAAAAATAAAGAAGATGCTTCCAAAGGATAACGAATTACCAGCCACTACCTATGAAGCCAAACAGGTTGTCTGCCCTCTGGGATTGGAAATCACAAAGATACATGCATGTCCTAATGATTGCATCCTCTACCGTGGCGAAGAGTACGAGAAGTTGGATTCTTGCCCGGTATGCCATGCATCACGGTGTAAGATCAGACGAAATGACTCTGGTGATGTTGAGGATGAAAGAACCAGAAAGAAAATCCCTGCCAAGGTTATGTGGTATGCTCCTATAATATCACGCTTGAAACGTTTGTTCAGAAACAAAGAGCATGCAAAGTTAATGCGGTGGCACAAAGAAAACCGTAAGATAGACAATATGCTGAGACACCCGGCTGATGGGTCTCAATGAAGAGCAATCGATCAAGAGTTCCCAGATTTTGCAGGGGATGCAAGAAACATAAGGTTTGCTTTAAGCACGGATGGTATGAATCCTTTCGGGGAGCAGAATAGTAGTCATAGCACTTGGCCTGTTATACTATGTATCTACAACCTCCCTCCATGGTTATGCATGAAGAGAAAGTTCATTATGATGCCCGTGCTAATCCAAGGAGTAAGGCAGCCTGGCAATGATATCGATGTGTACCTGAGGCCACTAATTGAAGAACTACTGCTTTTGTGGAACAAACCAGGTATACGTGTTTGGGATGAGCACAAACAGGAGCACTTTGACCTCCGTGCATTGTTGTTCGTAACAATCAATGATTGGCCTGCTCTAAGTAATCTTTCAGGACAGTCGAACAAGGGATATAATGCACGTGTGCACTGTTTCACAGACATTGAAGGTATATTTTTGATAAAATGTAGAAAGGTTGTCTACCTTGGGCATCGTCGATTCCTGCCTGCGAATCACCCCGTAAGAAAGAAAGGCAAGCATTTTAAAGGTAAGGCGGATCACAAGTCCAAGCCTATCAACCGCACCGGTGAGGACGTACTCGATATGGTCAAGGACGTGAAAGTAGTCTTCGGAAAAGGACCTGGCAGTGAACCCGTTCCGAACGACGCTAGCGGTCATGCACCTATGTGGAAGAAGAAGTCCATATTTTGGGAGCTACCATATTGAAAAGTCCTAGAGGTTCACAATGCGATTGATGTGATGCACCTAACAAAAAATCTTTGTGTGAACCTGCTTGGCTTCATGGGTGTGTACGGGAAGAGCAAGGACACACCTGAAGCACGAGAGAACCTCTAGCGTTTGAACAAGAAGACAGCTGATGGACGCCAATACTTAGGACCTGCTAGTTACAGTCTTAGCAAAGAAGAGAAGGAGAGCCTGTTTGAATGCCTAGACAGCATCAAGGTACCATCCGGATACTCCTTAAATATAAAAGGTATAATAAACGTGTCAGAGAAGAAATTCCAAAACTTAAAGTCCCATGACTGCCACGTGCTCATGACACAATTGCTTCCAGTTGCATTAAGAGGAATTCTACCTCCAAATGTACGTCTAGCCACCGTGAAGCTATGTGCATTCCTCAACTCAATTTCTCAGAAGGCAATCAATCCTCTAGATCTTGCTAAGCTACAGAATGACATGGTTCAGTGTCTTGTCAGCTTCGAGTTGGTTTTCCCTCCATCCTTCTTCAATATCATGACGCACCTCCTACACAACATGTTCCCCTTTGAGAGGTTTATAGGAGTTCTAAAGAAGTACATTCATAACCGTGCTCGGCCAGAAGGAAGTATCACGAAGGGCTACGGAACCGAAGAGGTCATTGAGTTCTGTGTTGACTTTATTCCTGATCTAGACCCAATTGGTGTTCCAAAATCACGACATGAGGGGAGGCTAAGTGGAAAGGGGACACTAGGGAAGAAAACATATATCGGTCAGGGTGACGATTATTTCAATAAAACACACTACACAGTTCTGCAAAACTCCACCTTGGTGGAGCCATATATGGACAGACACAAGGAATTCCTACTATCACAGTTTCCAGGCAAGTCTGAAGCTTGGATTTTGCGCCATCACATGGAATCTTTTAGCAGTTGGTTATGAAAAGAATGTCAGGGTGATGAGAGTATTCCGGAGCAACTGTGTTTGTTGGCTAGGCAACCATCATGGCATATCCTCACATACAAAGGGTACGAGATAAATAAAAATACATTCTGCACAGTAGCCCAAGATAAAAGGAGCACCAACCAAAATAGTGGTATCCGCATAGATACCAAAGACCCGAACGGGACTAAGCAAACATACTATGGCCGCATAGAGAAGATATGGGAACTAGACTATGGACCTACTTTTAAAGTTCCTTTGTTCAAATGCCAGTGGGTAAAGGTGTCCGGAGGCGGGGTAACAGTGGACAATCAGTATGGAATGACAATAGTGGACCATAATAACAGTGGGTTCAAAGACGAACCATTTGTGCTTGCTAAGGACGTCAATCAGGTATTCTATGTCAATGACATGTTTTCGAAATCGAAAAGAGAGAAAAACGATAAGAACCCATTTAGCAATGAGCCAAAGCGTTATATAGTTCTTTTAGGAAAAAGAAATATTGTAGAAATTGAAGATAAGACAGACACATCAGAAGATTATGAGAAGGATGATCGAATCCCACCCTTCATGGCCAACAAAGACCCAAGCATCCTATTGAACAATGAAGACACCCCATGGCTGCGTCGATTATGATCAAATGACATATATTTCAAAAAAGTTCACTACTGTGATTGTTTAGAGCAAATTGAGCTATTATGTAATAATTGTGAGACATTAGATCCATGAATTTACGTTGAAATAAATTGAAAATAACTTTTCTGTCAAATACCAACCATTTTATTTATATTTGTCGAGCACTATATTTTTGTATTAATGAATTAATGATTATTACCGTATATTACTTTTAATATTTGTAAAGAAATCAAGAAATATAGGTAAAAGATTTTTCTTCTGTATAGTATGCAGTAAAATAAAGCAGAAACCATTTTTTAAAATGTTTTGTCAACATTTCCATTTACTATTGAATTATTAAGGTTTATAAGTATTATAAAGTAAGACAAAAAGAAATGAAGAAGTTGGCGGAAGATGAATAGAAATTTCACTTTTAGTCCCGGTTGTAAAAGTATGAGATTTAGTCCCGGTTTCTGGTTGGAACCGGGACTAAAATTTTTTGGTCTCGGTTTTGGATCAGACCCGGGACTAAAAGTCCTGACCTATATATAACGCTCGCCTTCAACCTCGATCCGGACTTCTTCGATCTCCCTGTCCGCCGTTCGCCCTCGACGCCGCCGCCGCCTCTCGGACCGCTGCAACTGACGCCGGCCGCCAGTGCCCCGCCGGCGCGACGCCCCGCCGCCCGCGCGCCGCCCTGACCTGCTCGAGCTCGCCACTGCAGCGCGCGCCGCCGTGCCCCAGCGCACGGGATCTGGACGCGCCCCGCCGTGCCCTACATCGACACGCCGCCGGCCTCCGTGTTGCTGGCCGCTGCTGCCGCGGGCTGCCTGCGAGCCTCGACGCCGGCCACCGCGAGTTCGGCCGCCGGCACGGCCCTCTCCCTCTGCGCGCGCCCCGGCCCGAGCTCTACTTCTTCTTCACGCCGTCGTCGTCCGGCCGCCCCTCTCTGCGTGTGTGCGCGCGCGCTACACTAGCTGCTAAGTCCTAAAAGGTAGCTCCACAGTTCTTTTTGTTCATTTAGTTAGTTACTTAATTATTGTATTACTCAATTAGTTTTATTTTTAGTTAGTTACTTAATTATTGTATTACTCAATTAGTTTTATTTGTACTGGGATGAATTTGTACAGTACAAGTTATCGGAAGAGGGTGAGACACGGGTCAGAAGGAACACTGAGAATGCTCGCAAAAAGGAATACCACCATCACTTGGGATCAGGGGGTTACCCTTCTGCCATTCCCAAGTGGGAAAAATTGAAACCTGATATTTTAGCCATGGGGCTCATATCAGAATCAGCTGCATGGCCTGTACGTGCGAAACAATGGTTTTTTGGTCATGGAGGAAGTCTTGACCTGCAGACCGGGAAGGTAGTGCATGGCCAGAAACTTGTAGACGCAGCAGAAAGATTGCAATATATTATGCACGCTAAAGAGAAAGGGGTATTCAGGCCGAAGAGAGAGAAGGACAAACTGACATATGCCATTGGTACCGCTGAGCACCCTGGCCGAACCAGAGGCTTGGGACCGGGTGTGACGTGGGAACATGGTTTCCCTGAGGACAAAGATAGCTATAGAAGCTGTCGAAGAAGGAAGAAAGAGGAGGCAGATCGGATGCGCAAGTTAGAAGAATATGTTCTCGAGTCACGTGAAGCGCTACGTCAGTCTCATGAACATGAGAAACAACTTGAAGCGAGAATGGAAGAGGAAATAGCAAGGCAGTTGGAATTAGCATTGAGTAGACATACATCAGAAGGAGTTAGCCAACCAAAAAATCTTGCAAAAAGTAGTTGTGCTTCTACAGAGGTGCCAAATCATCAAGATGACGGAGCGTTGCGCTTCCCCGTGGATGATATCACTAATCCACTTACACCGTGTGAGCTGCACATTGCACAGGGAAAATCCACAGTCATGGTTGCTACCGGTATTGTAAACCCGGTAGACCCGACCAAGACACCCACTATCCATGGGAGAAGAATACCACCTGGATATGCTACCGTCTCGGTGGATAGAATTACCAAAGGTTTTGGTAATGTGCCTCTTGAAATTGAAGGAGGTGATGGGGAGAAGACACTAGGAGAAGCTGAGAAGACATTTATTGTATGGCGCAAGCGATACATTATTATTCCAGGGGCGCCACCGCCGCCTCGTCCTGAAGAATAGAAGCAAAGGCCAAGTCCAATAATCCATTCCCCAGACCATCATAGTGCTCTGGGCTGTGAGTACGAAGATTTGTTTACACCAGACAGGGCGCCATCACCTCCACCAACAGCAAAGCCGTCATCGCCGCCACGAGTTCCAACACCTCCCCTACCTACCAAGCCATCTACTAAGAGGCCTCCACCGCAGGTGGTGCAACCAACCCTGCCCGCAAAGAAGAAAGCCACCAGGCAAACAAA
The DNA here is from genome assembly GCA_038502445.1 of Eremochloa ophiuroides. Classification (NCBI taxonomy): domain Eukaryota; kingdom Viridiplantae; phylum Streptophyta; class Magnoliopsida; order Poales; family Poaceae; genus Eremochloa; species Eremochloa ophiuroides. Next base: position 32,283,321 of record JAHLJS010000002.1, read on the forward strand.
GCACCCCATTCCTCAGAAACTGCCCGGTGAAAAGACTAAAGAGGAGTTAGATGTTGCGGTGAAAAAACAAGTAGCAGATTTTTTCACAAGAAAACCAAAGGAGACAGAAGAGATGAAGAAAAAGAATACGCAACCGTACTGCTATCTACCTCGCGATGCTTTAAGGCAGAAAAGGATGGAGCATGAGAAGAAGTTGAGAGAAGCTAAACAGCCCCTCTCACTATCGGATTATGACCACTCTCTCATGAAGTCTATTGACAAACAGAAGAAGGCACGGAAAGATGTTCCGCAACTCGGCAAACAAGACAAGCAATCAATCCCCCCGCTAATTGTTAGTGATCAGATACCGAATCAATATGACTCATTTATGGACCGCATCCAGGTACCTAGTGAGGTCAATTTGAACGAGTTTGAAGCTTTCATGGCGGAAACTGGTATGAACCTTGCCCAAATGGTTAGATTAGAGCAAGTGGAGAAAGCACAAGTAGTTGACGAGTGGAGGAAATATCAACATGGTCGGAGTCTATGGAATCCAAAAACCCTCAGTCAACTAGGTACGCAAATGTACTTGCTAAACAAGTGGTACCTTGGGGCATGTACACGAGGTGAGTCTTGGATTTCTGTCCGAATTAGAAACCAACATTGGTTCCGTGGCGATGATATTATGTTTGTTGATTTTGCTGAATTACACCAACTATGCCACATGGACTCCCTCGACAAAACAATAATGAGCTGTTATTGTCTGTAAGTGTACTTTCTTTCTGCAATTCAAATCTCTCTCTATATATATATATATATATCTCCTTATTCTCTCTCTATATATGCAGCTATGAGATGCAAATGTGCAAACAGAGAGGGTCTAATGAAGTTGGTTTCATTGATCCACATATTGTATTCAAACACCCTACACCCAACCCAACATAGAAAGAAGACACAGAGAAGATCTCATGAAGTTCTTAGCAAAGCAACGCGGCAAGAAACAGATACTCTTCCCCTACAACTTTAACGATCATTGAATATTGATCGTCATCGATCTTCAACAAAACCACATGGAGATCTTAGATTCTATGAGAAAGAGTCTGGACTAAATCCAAGATATGATAGATATTTTTCAGAGGTAATTTATTTCTCCTTACCTTCTTCAATTGCAGTGTTTGGAAAATATTCACATCGATCATTGGATATTTTTATTTTGATTAGCAGTGTTTGGAAAAGATTCATTGAGAAATACGACCTCAAACATTGCAAAGCACCACTGACTATAATCCCATACATGGTAAGTATATATACTTAGAGGCCATTCATGTTATATATGTATTGTCCGGATCGGATGATAATCTTTTTTGTCTTGTAAAGTGGGTTCTGCGGCAACAACCCGGGAATAACACTTGTGGATACTATGTGTGCGAGTTCATGAGTGTGTGCTCAGTCAGAACTGACCGGGAGAAGCTAAAAGTACGTTAAATCGGTCTCATATTAACTCACACAAATGTATATATATATATATATATATATATATATATATATAATCATATATATTAATACCTTTCCCTTTGACTCTGTTTGAAGACTGATTATTTAAAGAAAAAGGTCCTGGTAAAAGACGAGCTCAAGGCAATTTAAGAGACCATAGCAGGGTTTCTTAATGATCAAGTTTTGAATTCCTCCGGAGAATTTTACAATGACCCCAATGAATCTTGGAAGCCGGGCAATGGTGGTGATGAAGATGACTGAAGGGCATATATATATATATATATATATATATATATATATATATATGTTGGAGTGAAAACTTTTGGAGAGGAAAACATTTGGAGTGAAAAACTGTTAAACTCTCTAGTATATATATATATATAGTTTGTAATATATATATGTCTTATGTCGTATTGTGCCCTTTGTCAAAACCGATACACACCCATATAATATATATATACATACATATATATATATATATATATATATATATATATATATATATATATATATATATATTTTACATATATATATGTAATATATATATATATATATATATATATATATATATATATATATATATATGTAATATGTGTGTGTATAGATAATTTTAAATCGAAATCATAATTTAAAAACAAAACGAATAATGAACTGAAAAAACACAAAAAAACAAAAAAAGAAGGCCAGATTCAACTGTCAGAATCAGGAGAATGGATAATAAACCATGGCATCGAGCTCAACAATCTAAGAAGTGAGAGCACGCCTATATATACCCCACTAGCCAAGAGGCAGTGCATCCCAAGCACCTCGATCGAGCTCATTCTCATTGTTAGGAATAAATAGACAGCGATGGAGAACGCTAAGATTGCGGTACTCATCGCCATCGTCCTAGCTCTTCTGCTTCAGGTCTCATGCGCCGCAGCCCGGCGGCACGCGAACGGCGACGGCGGCGGCATCCCAGCTGTGATGACGGTGAACGGCTTCGACCGCGGCGAGGACGGCGGCGGCCCGGCGGAGTGTGACGGCAAGTTCCACAGCGACGACGATCTGATCGTGGCACTGTCGTCGCAGTGGTACGCGGGAGGGAAGAGGTGCCACAAGGCTATCAGCATCACGAGCGCCGACACCGGGCGCACCGTGAAGGCACAGGTCGTGGACGAGTGCGACTCCAACGGAGGATGCCGCAACAACATCGTGGATTCCTCCCGCGCCGTCTGGAAGAAGCTCGGGCTCGACACTGACGTCGGCCAGGTCCATGTCACATGGTCCGACGCCTGATGAACACATCGATCACACGGTACACGGCGACGCGAAAATCATAAATGCCAGCGTGCGGTTGTGTCCTACTAGTTTGCCACCTATATTACTACATGTGGTTTGCTACAACTCTCTCCTTGACCGTACGTGGAGAGGTTGATCAAATAAAAGTTCCCTTTCACTACAAACTGTTGCTTGATGTATTGATATTTTCGTGTAAAATCATATTCCACTGTGTCAAATACGCAATCACCGCCATAGCATCACTCCCGGCGGCCTCCCTAGCTAGTCTGCTTGAACCATCACTGCTGAGTGGTAAGCCGATGACCTCTTCGTGCACACAAGGTGCACTCTGATCAGCTTCCTCAGCCACATGAGTTTGTCACCACCGTACCACGGAGGACAAAAGTCACATGCAGTGTGTCTAAAGACTCTTTTATGACTCTTTTCTATATGGACTGGTTGCAAAATGCTATGGACTACTTGCAAAAGTCCACGTAGGCTCCGTTTAGTTCCCCAACTTCCCAAAATTTTTTTCAAGATTCCGTGTCACATCAATTTTGCGGCATATGCATAGAGTATTAAATGTAGATAAAAAATAACTAATTACACAGTTTGTATGTACATGTCGAAACAAATCTTTTAAGTTTAGTCATGATTGCACAAAAATTATCAAATACAAACGAAATTGTTACAGTACCAGAACCGAGAATTTTTTCCCCCCAACTAAATATCCCCATAGTCTATATAGACTGTTCTTTTGCACATTGCTGGTGCCCTTATATTCAACGGATATGTATGTTGCAGTAACCTTGCAACTCCACCTTCAAACACATGTGAGATCTATTGGTATAGACCCCAACAGCACTTATTTTATTTTGTAGCAACAAATCTATACATTGCTAAACTGGTGGTCTCTTGTAGTGCCACTAGTTCTGCACCCTAGCCTAGTACACATCACATGTAGGATCTTTTGTAGAAGTGCTTGTGATATGGATAGAGAGGTGTAGTCGATGTTAGACCGATTAGTTTCATTCGGCTACTTTTTAGTCGATTAGCTATAGCAATCAGAATTTAGAAACGATGTGGAGGACCAACCCAGAATATAATCAAAGTTAATCATATAAGTTTAAGATGTTGGTTCTCGCTAAGGAACTTTAAAGTTTTAAGTATTGAGCACCATAATTAGTTTAATCACTTCCACTGTAGGCATACCTTAAGTTTCCAGCATTGAATTTATTGATAGCCAACTATATATGTGATAATATTGAGTTCTCAAAATATGATTCTAGAAGTACAAATAATTCTTTGTATATGCACATAAGTACAAGTGAAAACAATCTACACGCAATAGGACCGTAAGGAAGCCATCATTGGCCGTCGCGTCTTTATCAAGCAACTATATCCTCTTTGTCAATTAAAATAAAGAGCCAAGTTTGTGACAAGTTCAAAGCACGGGTAATTAAATTATGTGGGTTGTAAATCAAGGTATAAATGATGAGACTTGCTATATTATAATACCAGGACATATTTGCTAGTGTATTGTGCTCATGATTAGTAGCAGGTCCAGCCAAAAGTTATAACTTCCTCCTCCTAAAAAAGAGTGCCTATTTTGGCGGCACAGCAAATTTTGCAGGTCAAGTGCAGGCCCAAAGGCCGTAGTAGGCCCGGCCATATGCTCCCATGATTAATTAACATGACTAGATCTTTGACTAGCTAGGTGATTGATGATGATCTATCATGTACGGCGTGTGTGTGAGACAAGAACCGAAGTTCTTCTACCCCTCACGAGACGTTGGAGCTGGTCGCACCGGGGGCTCACGTACGACACACTGAATCGTAGATGATGGCGCCTCCGTCAAATCAGCGACGTAGGCGCACGACCGATCGAGACTGAGGCCGGCCGGCTGCCTGCCCAGTCCACCGAGGCAGGCGCCGGTTTTGCAATCTAGTGCAGAGTGCAGACGACGATGCTACTCTTCCGACGTGGTTACCGTACCTGACTGCCTGTATGTGTTTCTTACCTGTCCACGTGGATACGTGTGAAAATACGAAAACATGCATACCGGTATATGTATATATATCCAGTCAGGCGAGTTTTACATTACACTATATACATTTCATGTAAAACAAGCGAGCAGTGAATACTGTTACAGAGAATGGAACAACGACGAAATCTGGCCGGCCGCTTATAGTGACCGGAAACCTTGCTCATTGGATCAATGCCGGCCGGCTCGCAGGGTTTGTATTGCAGTTGCAACGCTAGCGAACAGGCACATGCTCATTCCACTTTCACCTAGGTATATCCAAACTTTTACTTAGTCAGGATGCCATTACAGGAACATATAAGCTGCGAAAGGGCTACCTAATTTTTATAAATAGCTTCAGTAGCACCTCAGGTCCTGCTTCGATGCCCCAGAATTTATTAAAAGCGTCAATCTCGAGAATTTACTGGCCGAGCCTTCGAAGAAGCTCATAAGGATAAAGTTTAGTACGTGCATTAATTTCTAAGGGGTGAGTATGCGTTGTGAGCGTCTAAGTTGTACTGTGTATATAAAAAAAACCAGGAACACCTAAATAGCTGATTACTCGCCATTAGAGATGTAATACTTTTAGTATTAGTCCTATTCTTGATAGAATAGTGTACAACCATGAAAAATTATTGTAACATCCAGTTGAGCACCATCAGATCAAGCATTTATAGTAGACCACTCTACATTAATCAGAACAATTACTTATTAGAGAGAACTTATGAGGAGATAACACTACGTTTCTTAGAACCACTCTTCAATAAAACAATACACCAGATGGAATTGCAATAGTCAATTAAGCACCGAGGAACACAACCACTATAGTGCACAAGCACAATTCATATCTCAGGATATATAGTTCATTCTTGGTCTCATGCAAAGAATGAACGCAGAGCATGCAGTTCATCAGAGAGGGACGATATAGCTAGGTTGCATGTTCATAAAACTGAAAAAAAGAACACTTAGAAAAGCAAAATGCCATCAGAAAAAGAAAGTTAGAAAGAACAACATACACAAATTTGAGCCAAAGAAAAATTGCTGAGCCGTGAAATAATGCCTACCTAAGGATCAAAATTTTGAACTTAGCTAGATATATATTTGATGATAATAGTATATGTCATTAGCAAAATATGTCGAGTTTTGTACCTTTAGATTTGGTTGGACAGTCGTGTCCGTGTGCATGCTCTCTCTCATTTTTTTTAGATAATAATGTGAAGTATCATCTAACCTTATCTCCTCTTAAGCCAATGTTAGTGAGAGTTTAATCTGAGTTTAGCATTTAATAAGCTGCGTGCTAGGGTGCGACCAGCAGTTTCAAGTTCTCGTGAGGGGTAGATCATCTGTTCTTGTCTCACACACAGGCCATACTTTGTTGTTAGATCATTATCGTTCACCTAGTCAAAGATCTTGTCATGTTATTAATCACGGAAGCAGGGCTACTACAGCCTTTGGGCCTCCACTTGACCGGAAAAGATATGTTGCAAATTAAATAGGCGCCTTCCTTTTTAGAAGGAAGTTATAACTTTTAGCTAGACCTATACTATACTAATCATGAGCACAATAATTCCAAACCCAACCACTTTTGACTGGACCTACTAAGTCCTGGTAATATATAACAGTAGAAAAAAATAACGACTGCACACATCCATGAACTAACTAATACTTCTTCCTCTATTCAGAATTATGTCATTCCAACTTTCTTAGAGAGTCAAAGTACATCAACTTTGACCAAAATTATATAGAGAGAGAGTAACAAAGATTTATGACATCAAATAGATATAAATATAAAAGTATAGTTAATGAAGAATATTAAATGAAACTATTTATCTTATAAATGCTATTGTTCTATTATATAAATTTAGTCAAATTAGAAATATTTAGGACAGATGAAACACCATAAATATCAGTTATACCTTTGATTTACAACCCACATAAACTATTGCCCGCTTTGGCTCTTTATTTTACTTGAGAAAGGGGATATAGGTTGCAGGATAAAGGCGCGGCGATGAGGGAATAAAGGCAGCAAAGTTCATCAGAGAGGGATGATATATAGCTAGGTTGCACGTTCATAATACTGAAAAAAAAAGCTTAGAACAGCAAAATGCTATTAGACAAAGAAAGTTACAAAGAACGACATACACAAAAATTTGAGCCAAAAGAAAAATTGCTGACCTATCAAATAATGCTTACCTAAGGATCAAAATTTTGAACTTAGCCAGATATCTGATGATGACAGATATTATTAGCAAAATAAATGTCGAGTTTTGTGCCTTTAGATTTGGTTGGACATGCAGTGGTGTGCACTCTCTTACCATTTATTTGGATAATGGAAAGTATCATCTATAACCTTATCCTCTTTAAGGTCATTGTCAGTGGAAGTTTTTCATCAGAGTTTTATCTGTATTGAAGCCACACGTAAGCATTTTTTATGACATGACAACGTTTTATTAAGAGGAGAGAGAAATGAGTTTTATGGAGATGACTCTCTTTAAAAGTCACAGTTTCTCTATGAGTCATAAAATTAAATGCCTATATAAAACTATAGAATGAAACTTCGATTGAGAATGAGTTTTCTATATAGGTTTCATTTTATTCTTTATGACATAATAGTCTTGAAAGCAATACCATAAAACTGTCCACTAAGTGTGGCCTAACAGATAAGAGAAATTTTACGGCGCTTGGAAATAATGAGAGCCGTCTGTTTCGTTAGATCGGATGGTTTAAAAATAGGAGAAACCGGATGGAAGGAACTTAAGTCGTGGCCCAGAACCAAGAAATACGTGAGTCCAGAACTAGCTGTAAATAATTTTTAGAGGATATAAGGGTACTTTGACATCCTAAAAGCTACTTCTCATAATCAAAACAAACAAATACTTCTCCGAATTAAGACAAATGAGTCGCATCTAAAATCAGCTTCTCAATGTTTTCTCCTCTCCTTTTTCTACTTTCTATCTCTCCTTGTCCGCAGGTGGCGCATGGCTCCGGTGGGCGAGCGCCGGCCTGTGCGGACCACCGTAGGTGGGCACATCATCCGCCCAGCCCTACAGGATGACATACAAAGATCTTGCGGCGGACCCATTGCTCTCCCAGTTCATCTGCAGCGTCACGCAGACCGACGAAGCCGTCCTGGGTGATGGCAACGCCAAAAAGGGTGCTGTAAAGATCCAAGATGATCAGCGGTAATTTAGATTTTCAGAGTGCTGGCTGTACCAGTAGTAGTATCACTGGAGGCTAAAAGTGAATGGTTTTTCTTGTTTCCAATGCTGAAGTTGAGCAAGGCAGGGGCATGGCAGAAGTGGCGGTCGGAGCGGCAAGCCAACCGGCCACGAACGCGGCCGAGATCAAGCGAGTCGCGAGTCACGACGCAGGGGCAGGGCAGAAGCGTGACTGTAGTTCGTGAATTTGGGTGAAGTTACGGTGGAGTAAAAGTTCTAAACTGCCCTTAAGGACAATTAATTAACTTAATTAATTAACGACTGCTGAGAATTTGTTTCACGGGAGAAACTACCGGTTCCTCCCCAGCACCCTAAAAGATCTCAACAGATAAAGTCATATCACACTTGTTATAAGGTAGGGGCAGAGCTGGGCCATTTTCTTGAGCACCTGCGTGTACAAACTAGCAAGTAGCAACTGCCACTACCAATTAATGAGCATTCCTACATGCGGATGTTTAAGAAAATCACCAGCAAAAATATGCATATTTCTAAAGTTGGTTGTCTTAAGTCAGTCACTACTAGAAATTCATTTCTTGAGGTGGTTGTCATAAGTGGCTGCCACTAGAAATATGTTTCTAGATAAAACATATATAAAATTTACAAATTCATCATATGAAATTAGATGAAGCCAAATTTTATACAACAATTATAGAACTTGGCGAGGTTTACACAACAATATTTATTCAAGAACATTTGTTAGGTGCCCTTACATAAGAAAATCATTACTGAAAATAGTCTTTGCTAATAAAGATTCAAAAGGAATTGTACTCATGTTATTATCGACAATGGCTATGTAGTGAGATGGTAAGAAATGCTCCCACAGGAGGGAGGTTGTGGTGGGTTTGTATCTTAGAGAACAGATAGATATAAGTATGCATATTTTTTAGAAAAAATCGTAGGTATGGCCTACGTGGCCATGTGGTGGCGTAGCCTGGGCGTGAAAATTTTTCCTATTTTATTGCACCTTTTTTGGGAATTCATTTTGTGCTAAAGTGAAGATCCTTTTATACTGGACATAGACTTAATCATACTGTTGGTGGGAAAAAAATTACTAATGGTGGTTTTGACTGTTATTGTAAAAGGCTCCGTGATAGGCCTCCAAAAGTTATAGACATCTAATCAATAATTATTTTCGAATCACAACTATAAAAATGATGGGAGTTCATGGATCCTGTCCTTCGTGCTTGTGGATCCGCGTCGGAGCTCACGGATCCGGCCACCAGCTAGGGCGTGGGCGTGGATCGGGCCACCCCCTTGGATCTAGCCACCAGCAGCGACGGCGACGTTCGTGCAAGTGGGCTTGGCACTGGGCCTGGTTTTTGTTTTTTAATAGATTTTTGCAGGGTGCATGGATGGATTAATGAATTTTTGGAGACGGACTGCGCGCGGTTACTTTGTCGGCCTTGGTTAAAAGGTTTTTTACTACCTCGAATAATTTCTCTGTTGTAGTGAATCTCAATTAGTTTAAGCCTAATAAATAACCAATTTCTGATTGGTTTTGCAGTTTTTTACCAAGTACTAACCTGAAACATCACATTGAAATTTGATTAGACGATTACAAACAAAATACTCTTTTATACGTGGCTATAATCCGATGGTTGAACGGCATAGTTTTAGTCATGAAATGGTGTAGCCGATATACTCTGTCCGAACAGACAATGATGTCGCCGGGTGGAGCCGTGGAGGGGCCACTGAACTGGTGATTTTTGGACGAAACCACATCTTTATTCGACCTGAGGTAGAATCTACTAAGTATAACAACATAAAGTTTAACCGGACGGCGAGACGACAGCAAATGTTCCCAACTGGACGGTTAACTAACCAACTACCAAAACCCCAAGCTATGCTTCACATTTTCATTTCTCACGGCTATATAAGGACCTGCATGGCTACAGCACAGAATTACAAAAGCATAGCCTCTTCACTCTCACTGTGGTCAGCACCCATTAGCAGCAGCACTGAGAAAGAGTAGCTAATAAACAGACAACTAACAGACCCAGACTGATCAACCAGAGGAGCATGGCTAGCACAACGATAGCTCGTCTCTGCTTGGCGCTCGCGGCGGCCATCATTCCCGTTGCTCTTGCCACCTTCGAATTCCCCCACCGCGCGCTGCTCCAGCAGTCCTGCCAGCCCAACGGCTCCATCCGCGGCAAGTCCGGCAGCTGCAACACCGAGAACGGCTCCGAGTGCTGCGAGGACGGGAAGCGCTACCCGACGTTCGCGTGCTCGCCGCCGGTGACAGCGCCGCGCACCCGAGCCACGCTGACGCTCAACAGCTTCGCGGACCACGGCGACGGCGGCGGCGCGTCCAGCTGCACGGGCACCTTCTTCGGCGACGACGCCAAGGTGGTGGCGCTGTCCACGGGGTGGTTCAGCAAGGGGAAGCGGTGCCAGAACAGCATCGTGATCAGGGCCGGCAACGGCAGGTCCGTGACGGCCATGGTCGTAGACGAGTGCGACTCCCTCCACGGCTGCGACGACGAGCACAACTTCGAGCCCCCGTGCGCCAGCGACATCGTGGATGGGTCCCCCGCGGTGTGGAAGGCGCTCGGGCTCGACACCAATGATGGGGAGGTGCCCATCACCTGGTCCGAGGCGTGAGACGATCGAATTTGCAGCAAATAAACACACGGATAGATGGACACTACTCGCTGTGCTCGACTACAATTGTCGTTGTCATCGTTACTACTCTGTACGTAGCACTACTATATAGATATATAAGTCTGCATACGACGTTCTATAAATAGGAATAAGCTTATCCATACATGTATGTGTCGCTTTTGTCGATCTGTCAGGAAAAATGTCAAGTGTGCAAGTAATGCAAATTGTTTGTTTCCAAAGAACTTGGAAAATGTATGTGTATTGTTTTGTATTTTTTTATGTTTTGTAGAAAAAACGAATATTATGCACTAGAAGCTTGTGTGCTATATCGATTTTTTTTTTCTCACAACAGCAGCTCAGCCGTGACACTTTTCTAAGACGTTCCACGCAAGCTCCATCATCCTCACATAATATCCATACTCTCTCCGGAGGAATAGAAATTGGCTATTTCTATATAGGGAAAATCGTGTGCAATGAAAAATGCAAGCACGATTTGGGGAGGGGTTTTTTTCTATTGTAACAAGGAAGAATTATCTACTCCATCCGACTAGTTCTGGGTTCAAGTCCTGGGCAACCCATATGGAAAATACAAAAGAGCAATCTGAGTTTTGCATTTTTACTAACTTCATTTCCAAAAATTTTGGATTTGATAAATGAAGTTATACGAAAATCCAATCGTTGGGGCTGGCTCGGTTGACATTGGCATATAGACTATGTTATATTGTTAAATAACAAGCCATCTATTATCTATTTTCTTTCTAGTTAACACGTGTGCTTGGGAGTCCTTGCAATTTGAATAAACCAAGATCTTACTATGACTGAAATTTTAGAGAGACGCGAAAGTACAAGCCTATGGGGTTGCTTCTGCAACTGGATAACTAGCACCGAAAACTATCTTTACATTGGATGGTTCGGTATTTTGTTTTGAAAAAGGTTTTGGTCAAACATTAGGAATATAAATCATGAATGACTTTTAAATTGTTGAGTTTAGAAAATGTGAAAACTATATAAATAGATTTGTCTTGAAATATACTTTAATAAAATTATATATCACTTTTAAATAAATATTTTTATAGATATATGAAGTCAAAGTCATGCTTTGGAGACTGTATCGCTGTCCTAAGCGTCATGTTTTATGGGTATGGAAGGAGTATATCTGCGGACCCAAGGTGGGTAAGACCTATGTGTCCGAGTCTGTGATGAATGATTGTCAAGGGAGTTCACTTGGAACGTTGGTTGGCTTGTGGTGTGCAGGTGTTGAGCGCGGAGGCAATGGCAGATGGCGAAGTGAAGGTCAAGTAGAGCGGGTCGTGCCGATGGACTAGGAGCGGTGAAGGACGGACGTGAGGCTTGGACCGAGAGACTTGAGCGCCAAAGGGTCAGTTGCAGTGGCTGACACTTTGCGACACCGACGAGCGCAATTGTCGGTTACCAAAGTTAGGGGTACCCAACTTCGATGAAAAACGCTCATTCCCAACTTGGCCTGGCCCAAGTAAGGCCAGTCGAAGCCCACGAAGGCCGCGTCTACAGAGGCCCACGACGTCATTCCACTAATGACAGCCTCCTCGGGAGAGCTCGGCAGAGCTCGGGAGAGGGGCGTCCTCGGCGCCCAAGTCTCTGATTCGCCCGAGCCTCCTCGGGACAGCACTCCTCGGCGCCCAAGTCTCCAATTCGCCCAAGCCTCCTCGGGAGAGCGGCCTCCTCGGCGCCCAAGGCTCTGATTCGCCCGAGCCTCCTCGGGAGTGCTCAGGAGAGCGGCGTCCTCGGCGCCCAAGTCTCCGATTCGCCCGAGCCTCCTCGGGAGTGCTCGGGAGAGCGGCCTCCTCGGCGCCCAAAACTCCGATTCGCCCGAGCCTCCTCGTGAGAGCTCGGGAGAGTGGCCTCCTCGGCGCCCAAGGCTCCGATTCGCCCGAGCCTCCTCGGGAGAGCTCGGGAGAGAGGCCTCCTCGGCGCCCAAGGCTCCGATTCGCCCGAGCCTCCTCGGGAGAGCTCGGGAGAGCGGCCTCCTCGGCGCCCAAGGCTCCGATTCGCCCGAGCCTCCTCGGAAGTGCCCGGGAGAGCGGCGGCCTCCTCGGCGCCCATGGCTCCGATTCGCCCGAGCCTCCTCGGGAGAGCGGCCTCCTCGGCGCCCATGGCTCCGATTCGCCCGAGCCTCCTCGGGAGAGCTCGGGAGAGCGGCGTCCTCGGCGCCCAAGTCTCCGATTCGCCCGAGCCTCCTCGGGAGTGCTCGGGAGAGCGGCGTCCTCGGCGCCCAAGTCTCCGATTCGCCCGAGCCTCCTCGGGAGTGCTCGGGAGAGCGGCGTCCTCGGCGCCCAAACCTCCGATTCACCCGAGTCTCCTCGGGAAGAGCTCGGGAGAGCGGCACCCACGGCGCCCAAATCTCCGACTCGCCCGAGTCTCCTCGGGAGAGCTCGGGAGAGCGGCCCGAGCGCCCGAGCCTCCCCGGGAGAGCTCGGGAGAGCGGCACCCTCGGCGCCCCAAATCTCCGATTCGCCCGAGCCTCCTCGGGAGTGCTCGGGAGAGCGGCGTCCTCGGCGCCCAAGTCTCCAATTCGCCCGAGCCTCCTCGGGAGTGCTCGGGAGAGCGGCGTCCTCAGCGCCCAAGTCTCCAATTCGCCCGAGCCTCCTCGGGAGTGCTCGGGAGAGCGGCGTCCTCGGCGCCCAAGTCTCCGATTCGCCCGAGCCTCCTCGGGAGTGCTCGGGAGAGCGGCATCCTCGGCGCCCAAACCTCCGATTCACCCGAGTCTCCTCGGGAAGAGCTCGGGAGAGCGGCACCCACGGCGCCCAAATCTCCGACTCGCCCGAGTCTCCTCGGGAGAGCTCGGGAGAGCGGCCCGAGCGCCCGAGCCTCCCCGGGAGAGCTTGGGAGAGCGGCACCCTCGGCGCCCCAAATCTCCGATTCGCCCGAGCTTCCCTATCCCCCTCGAGCGCAAACTCGCAAAGGCATCCAAGGCGCAGGTGATGTCAGCGGAGCAATCTTGGACCACAAGAGATGTCTCTGACCACTTTACAAGCACTGTCCCGTCAGGCGAGACTCTCGACGCGACTGTGCTTCGCACGCGCCTGACGGCCATACCACCTGTCCTCCACGGTATGGTCCACGGTGCGCCGCCCCGTTTTCCGCCGGGACCTATCAACTCCGACTGTGACAAGCGCCTGACAACGGGCTACGCAAGAACAGGAAAAGCGCCTACTGCGCTGTCCACTCGAAAGGACGAGCACGCCTTCCATCCGGGCCGACGTGACATAGTCAGACGACTGTTCCCACCTTGGAACCCACCAAGATCGTGCGAACCACGACAGCCATGCCCGGAGACGCGGAGAAAAGGCAGTAGCTGCATAGTCAAACGGGAAACAGCAACTCCTCACTGTAAAATACGTAGCTGCCCCTGCCTCTCCCTTGCGACTATAAAAGGGAGAGCAGAGGCCAGCTTTAGAACGAGGGAGAACGACGGAGAACGACGGAGAAGTTCTAAGTTCTCACCCACACAAACGTACCCATAGCAAACGACTTGTAAACACTTCGACACACTCAGAGACCTGGGAGCTCTTCCCTCTCTCGCCTAGCTTGTAACCCCCTACTACAAGCACCCCGGTGCAAGGCAACATGACTCTCCTCTCCACTGGACGTAGGGCTTGCTTGGCCTGAACCAGTATAATCCCTGTGTTCCCCCTTGCACACCATCCGTAGCCTCAACCGCAAAACACATATTTACTAGCCGGTGTTAGCCCCGCCAAAACTAGCACCGACAGTTGGCGCGCCAGGTAGGGGGCTTTTGCGTGTTGATCCCAGTTGCGGATGGCAGCCAACGTCCCTGCGCTTCCTGCTGGCGCGGTGCTCCGGTTCGGGAGCCTCGAGTTCGCGGCCACTGTCCTCGGCCTCGAGATGAACCTCCGCCCAACCTGAGCCCCGAGCCATCATCATCCTGACCCCGGCCCAGCAGGTGGCTGGGAAAGGGACCCCGGCGACACCTCCACCCGTTTCAGGGAAACAGAGGGAACGCCACGCGCCGCTCCCGCCGAACTAGGCGGGGGAAGCGCATCCGCGTCAACCCGACCAATCCGGTGCCCCCCGCGCGAGACACCGCCTCTACGATCATCACCAGCGCAACGCTGGTAGCTCGAGCAACTAAGTCACAGTTACCCTTAAGCTTCCAAGCTTTGTTCATATTTGTGGTCTCGGAATCGACAAATAAGCGTTCTTTAATTATCACGAATTTTGAGATTTAAACTGAAACCTCCCTTACGTCCGAACCTCTCCAGAACTCTTGAAAAAATCCGTGAAACCCGAACAGGCGAGAGAACACCCTTAGGGCATGGCCGGCCGAGCCGCGAGACCGCCTACGCCTCCGGGCTACGGCACCTCCACTCACCACCCACCGTCCGACGGGTGACTTACGCTTCGAGGCAATTTCATGGAGTTTTTCAAGTACGGGACGAGGGGTGGACGCTTGGGGACCGACGATCTAATTTTCTCTGCGCCTTTTCGATCGCTTTTTCGAAAATTCCGCGCCGAACTCCTTTCTGCACTCTAGCAAAACTTGCGAGATCCAAAAAAGTAAAAGGACACTCTTAGGGTAGGGCTGGCCGAGCCGTGAGATCGCCTACGCCTCCGGGCTATGGCACCTCCACTCACCACCCTCCGCCCGAGGGTCAACTTGCGCTCCAGAAAGATTTCGCGAATTTTGCCTGAGTGCGAGAAGAGAGACGGGCGTTTGGGAAATTTAGTAAAAAACGATCTCACTCGAGCCTTCTCTGAGATACCTAGCTGTGTGCGCGACAAAGTGGGAACCCCTCGGGTCGGACTGGCACAGCTCTGGCTCTGTCTACACCACCGAGGCTACGGCATCCCTAAAAATGCTAAGTCCTCAACTTTCATCACAAAGGTTACTTTTTACAAGGGCACTATGGCCCGCTTCTTCTTCACAGCAGGTTCAGAGGAGGGAGCTTGACCTCGGCTTGGAAGAGACCCGCCATCACCGCGCACGCAAACCGCCTCGACTGAGCCGAACCATCGCGTCCGTCAGGCTTCGCGCCTCAAAAGGTGAGCCGAATCATTACAACCGCGCGCCTCGATTCCCCCTTCATTTTCTCAACGAAGAAACCCCGGGCTCGGGCGCCCGTTACGTTCCCAGGGGATCGAAGACTGGCCCTCCGAGGCTCGAACAGTCGCCCCAGGGAAATCGAGTTAGGGATAGCTAGTGGATGGGTCACGAAAACGGCCAGTATCCCGACGCCCGGAACGTCGCAAGGGACATCCCACGCTGTGTCCAAGTCCCAGTAGCGAGTCGGTTACGTGGAATCCCTCCGTGGGAGGCATCATGCCCTCGGGACCCATCGAAGGGACCCGACATCCACTAACTGACCCTCGGGAAATAATTGGAGTGTGCTCAGGCCACTAGCCGACCCTTAACGAATAGGGCACGGACCTCCACTTGGACCAACCCGTTTGTAGCTCACCGGAAATGCCGACTCGTGCCCCAGCGGGGAAGTCGAGCAGGACCAAACCTTCCTCTTCCCGAAAAAAGAGCGTGAAGGTCGAATTAAAAAAGACAGGGAAGGACCTGATCGATCTCCGATACGAAAACGGAGGCTCGGAAACTTGCCCTGCACCTTGGAAAGACCACCGAACGATCTCCCACACGGTGGGAGGCTCGGGGGCTCCGCTTCCAAGGAAACAACCCACCTAAATAAATCGAAAAACACCCGAGGACTAACGAACACGATTCTAAGCCTTTGAAGGGATATATCATCCCTCCAAAGCCTCGGGGGCTACACCCGGCGGGTGCGCTCGCGCGCACCCCCCGGAAAAAACAACCCACACTTTATCTTTTTTGACAGGAAGAACCAGCGTGAACCTGTGGAGGAGTGCCTTCACTCCGCCACAGGCTCGGGGGCTACTGTCGGTTACCAAAGTTAGGGGTACCCAACTTCGATGCAAAAACGCTCATTCCCAACTTTGCCTGGCCCAAGTAAGGCCAGTCGAAGCCCACGAAGGCCGCGTCTACAGAGGCCCACGACGTCATTCCACTAATGACAGCCTCCTCGGGAGAGCTCGGCAGAGCTCGGGAGAGCGGCGTCCTCGGCGCCCAAGTCTCCGATTCGCCCGAGCCTCCTCGGGACAGCACTCCTCGGCGCCCAAGTCTCCGATTCGCCCGAGCCTCCTCGGGAGAGCTCGGGAGAGCGGCCTCCTCGGCGCCCAAGTCTCCGATTCGCCCGAGCCTCCTCGGGAGTGCTCGGGAGAGCGGCCTCCTCGGCGCCCAAAACTCCGATTCGCCCGAGCCTCCTCGTGAGAGCTCGGGAGAGCGGCCTCCTCGGCGCCCAAGGCTCCGATTCGCCCGAGCCTCCTCGGGAGAGCTCAGGAGAGCAGCCTCCTTGGCGCCCAAGGCTCCGATTCGCCCGAGCCTCCTCGGGAGTGCTCGGGAGAGCGGCGTCCTCGGCGCCCAAGTCTCCGATTCGCCCAAGCCTCCTCGGGAGAGCTCGGGAGAGCGGCCTCCTCGGCGCCCAAGTCTCCGATTCGCCCGAGCCTCCTCGGGAGTGCTCGGGAGAGCGGCGGCCTCCTCGGCGCCCATGGCTCCGATTCACCCGAGCCTCCTCGGGAGAGCTCGGGAGAGCGGCCTCCTCGGCGCCCAAGGCTCCGATTCGCCCGAGCCTCCTCGGGAGAGCTCGGGAGAGCGGCGTCCTCGGCGCCCAAGTCTCCGATTCGCCCGAGCCTCCTCGGGAGTGCTCGGGAGAGCGGCCTCCTCGGCGCCCAAGTCTTCGATTCGCCCAAGCCTCCTCGGGAGAGCTCGGGAGTGCTCGGGAGAGCGGCGTCCTCGGCGCCCAAGTCTCCGATTCGCCCGAGCCTCCTCGGGAGAGCTCGGGAGAGGTCGGGAGAGCGGCGTCCTCGGCGCCCAAACCTCCGATTCGCCCGAGCCTCCTCGGGAGTGCTCGGGAGAGCGGCGTCCTCGGCGCCCAAGTCTCCAATTCGCCCGAGCCTCCTCGGGAGTGCTCGGGAGAGCGGCGTCCTCGGCGCCCAAGTCTCTGATTTGCCCGAGCCTCCTCGGGAGTGCTCGGGAGAGCGGCATCTTCGGCGCCCAAACCTCCGATTCACCCGAGTCTCCTCGGGAAGAGCTCGGGAGAGCGGCACCCACGGCGCCCAAATCTCCGACTCGCCCGAGTCTCCTCGGGAGAGCTCGGGAGAGCGGCCCGAGCGCCCGAGCCTCCCCGGGAGAGCTCGGGAGAGCGGCACCCTCGGCGCCCCAAATCTCCGATTCGCCCGAGCCTCCTCGGGAGTGCTCGGGAGAGCGGCGTCCTCGGTGCCCAAGTCTCCAATTCGCCCGAGCCTCCACGGGAGTGCTCGGGAGAGCGGCGTCCTCGGCGCCCAAGTCTCCGATTCGCCCGAGCCTCCTCGGGAGTGCTCGGGAGAGCGGCATCCTCGGCGCCCAAACCTCCGATTCACCCGAGTCTCCTCAGGAAGAGCTCGGGAGAGCGGCACCCACGGCGCCCAAATCTCCGACTCGCCCGAGTCTCCTCGGGAGAGCTCGGGAGAGCGGCCCGAGCGCCCGAGCCTCCCCGGGAGAGCTTGGGAGAGCGGCACCCTCGGCGCCCCAAATCTCCGATTCGCCCGAGCTTCCCTATCCCCCTCGAGCGCAAACTCGCAAAGGCATCCAAGGCGCAGGTGATGTCAGCGGAGCAATCTTTGACTACAAGAGATGTCTCTGACCACTTTACAAGCACTGTCCCGTCAGGCGAGACTCTCGACGCGACTGTGCTTCGCACGCGCCTGACGGCCATACAACCTGTCCTCCACGGTATGGTCCACGGTGCGCCGCCCCGTTTTCCGCCGGGACCTATCAACTCCGACTGTGACAAGCGCCTGACAACGGGCTACGCAAGAACAGGAAAAGCGCCTACTGCGCTGTCCACTCGAAAGGACGAGCACGCCTTCCATCCGGGCCGACGTGACATAGTCAGACGACTGTTCCCACCTTGGAACCCACCAAGATCGTGCGAACCACGACAGCCATGCCCGGAGACGCGGAGAAAAGGCAGTAGCTGCATAGTCAAATGGGAAACAGCAACTCCTCACTGTAAAATACGTAGCTGCCCCTGCCTCTCCCTTGCGACTATAAAAGGGAGAGCAGAGGCCAGCTTTAGAACGAGGGAGAACGACGGAGAACGACGGAGAAGTTCTAAGTTCTCACCCACACAAACGTACCCATAGCAAACGACTTGTAAACACTTCGACACACTCAGAGACCTAGGAGCTCTTCCCTCTCTCGCCTAGCTTGTAACCCCCTACTACAAGCACCCCGGTGCAAGGCAACACGACTCTCCTCTCCACTGGACGTAGGGCTTGCTTGGCCTGAACCAGTATAATCCCTGTGTTCCCCCTTGCACACCATCCGTAGCCTCAACCACAAAACACATATTTACTAGCCGGTGTTAGCCCCGCCAAAACTAGCACCGACAGCAATCGAACATGGTCAAGCTAAGTGGCTCGAGACGAAGCGTGGGCCGGCGCGGTCAAGGATCGGGGGGGACATGGCCCGAGGATGGTTTACTGGTTTGGGCCTCAAAACCAGCGGCGGACGGTTTTTGAGTTTGCGCCTCAAAACCCGGGCAGAGCTTCTGAGGGAAGTGGGACGACACGTGGCGGAATCCTAGAGCTTGTGTCGAGGCGACGGCAACTCAGGCAGGAAGTGGGGTCGTCCGATCACATCTGCAGTCACAGTCTGTTTTAGAATGCTTTAGGGCTAGCTGGCTCGCCTGATTAGGATTAGAGAGTAAGTAGGGACTATTTCTCAAAAATGTAATAAGACGATAAGAGGGGGATAGCAGCCCCTCATCTCTCTACCTCTTTCATTTTCATTCCCATCCTCCACTATCTAGGGTTAGTGTGTCATTAGTGAGAGAGCTCCACAATCAAGACATATCGTTTTGTAAACTTGATATTTTCAGTGGGAATTGAGGCCCTAACCTCGTAATTCCTCCAGGATTCGAAGTTAAGTCTTGTGTTCATCGCGTTCTTCGCTTGTTCTTCACTTCCCCTCTCTTGTTTGCTGTGATTCGCGAGTTTTGGGGCGTTTCAATTCGTTCCTTTTGCGTACACTTGTTCTTAGACGTGAGGAGAATGTTTTGACCAAGGGAAATCGATTGATTTCACTCCTATCCATAGATCGGGTCAATTCTTCCTCATGTTCGAGTTCATGGACACTTTTGGGGACTTTTCAATTCGTCGTTGATTGAATCCAAATTGGGCTACGATTCTTTGGGTGTAGCTTCTTGACTGCCAAGTGGCCTCATGGCCGAAATCTTGTGGCAGTTCATTTGGATTTGATCGTGTGCTCGTTGATTTGTGTTTGAGGCGATTTTGGTTCGCCCCTCACTGTACAGGCGCGGATAGTCCGCGGGGTACCTCCGGACAGTCCGACTATCGAGACTGACCACAGAGGGTTGTTGCAGCCTGCTCGATATATAGCCACAGATAGTCCGCACCCCAGGCAATCCGTTCTTGTTTTTCTCTAGGGTATAACGCCGGACAATTCGCCTATAATTCGCGGATAGTCCGACGTAGGCAACCAGACAGTCACCAGTTTCGGTTCAGTGCACTATAGCCCATCAGGGTGTGCCGCCAGATAATCCGGGCTCTAACCACGGACAATTCGAGCCTAGACTGTTGGATAGTCTGCCCCTATGCCGTGGACAGTCCAGGTCTATACAATTTGCACTCGTTTGTGCTTTGCTTCCTCGTTTTCTGCGATGGTCTGAGTATCCCGGCAACTGTGTGTTCCTAAGGACCCAATCTCTAGTAGATTCATGGATATCTCTTTAGTGTTTGCACGCGTTTTGGGATCATGACTTGGGACAGTGGTCTAGATTAATTTTGAAAGGAATTTTTAAGGCTCCCATTCAACCCCCCTCTTGGTCGTCTCTTTAGTCCTTCAATATCTCTTCTACTGGCGCAAAGCCAAGTAACCTGTGACGAAGCTAGTAATTTTCTAGAGTCTGAGTGAGACAATACGCCAAACTAATACACTACAAAAAATATCTTTATACATGACGGTATACTTTAGTCATAGATAGACCAAAATGCGCCACGGTTAACTCATGATGACGATGTAGAAAACCGTCATGTATCCCGCGTCATAGATTTATTGGCCCAAATTGAGCCGTCACAGATTGATATTTGAGTTCGTCATGGATTATCTGCCCGTCTATTATATCCAGCCCAAATCCAAGCCCAGATCCAAATCATAGTGACGAAAAATAATATCACAGATTAGTGCGAAAGCATCACTGCATTAACATGTTGCATATCTCATAAAACACCAATCATACAAACACTGATTCTTTCATTTGTTGGCATGCCCACTATTGTCACGTATAGTTTGAGGACAATCAATTCACATCCAAACTAACAAGTAGGTTTGAACTAAGATTTCATCTCTGGGGAGTCTAAAATAAACAAAGAGTACTATCCATGATTTCACAAGTACTTCAATTGGCTTGCTGTCCATATGTTGTGCTACCAAGCACCTCCAGAAGCTTCCTGAAAATTAATATGAGTATGAAATCAGTTAGTTTTGAGTAAATACTCTAATCACAAATGCCATCTATTTATTAGCAAAGCTTTGCAACACAGTTTTATTGGCCTAGAGGCAAGCATACAAACAGTTTCCTGTGAAAGAAGCATGTTGATCATGAAGGAAAGAACACGTTAAAGTGGAAGACACAAACAATCAAAGTAGATTGTTCTTGGACTACACTAGTTAAAATCTATGCTGACAAATAAAACTAATGGTTGTTCCTGGATTGCACTAGTCAAAATCTGTGCTAACTAATAAAACTGATGGTTATAGCTCAAAAACTAACAAGAGTGGCCAACCTGAACAATAAATCATTGACCACTCTATAGAAAAGATTTAATTAACTTGTCATAATTCCGCAGCTCACACATAACATATCTATCTATGGGCAGCAACACTAATAATTCAGTTGAGATCAGATGCGTACTAGAGGTCTAGAGCTGGTGGCTGGACACAGATAGAAGTACTTTGTTCCCATAATTACTGCATCCAAGAAAAATACTTTAATCAGCAAACCAAGAGATACAGAGCAATAGAAAACAATAAAATTAGAAAAGTGGCATCCATCAGCACTTTGATTAGTTTGTGTCAACAAGATAATAACAAACACCTCCCAGAAGCACTTTATCAGGCGTTCATATCTGAATAAACAATGAATTTATAAAAATGCATAGTGATGTCCAGTTCAGCAGCCACTCATCAAGCAAAGTCATGTACAACTCATTACAGGAACTCAAATTCAGTAACTTCAGTGTTACAAAAGTTTCAAAAATCTCAGCCCCTTCAGTTAATTACCTTGTGGAGTTGACATAGGCATTTATTCAACATGATCTGAAAATCATGTTGCTCTGCTTCTCCCAACCACAATCAAGTTCAAGCACTCCTCATTCCTCCCTACTTCAGTGAAAAGCTAGCACTAGATCCATGCCTCTGAAATGAATAATAAAATTGAAGCTACTAGAACAGAGAAAACATGCTTTAGTGTATTAATCCTGCAAAATTATAGAAAGCCTACAAACCTAA
The DNA here is from genome assembly GCA_038502445.1 of Eremochloa ophiuroides. Lineage (NCBI taxonomy): Eukaryota > Viridiplantae > Streptophyta > Magnoliopsida > Poales > Poaceae > Eremochloa > Eremochloa ophiuroides. Next base: position 32,305,493 of record JAHLJS010000002.1, read on the forward strand.
TTTTCTAGAAATTAATTGGCAAAATAACTTTCAGTCAGATTGCATCATTATAGATTGCATCATTATAGGATAAGATTGGAAAAAGTTTGGAGGCACGGGAGTGCCAAACTGAATGCCGCTGAGCGACCATGGAATCTGATAACCATACCTAGCATTGATCACATTAATCTGAGAAAAGTATATGTATGCTAACAATGGTATTTGCATTGAATATTTTGAATGCAATTTTCCAATTTGCTAACCAATTTGCTAACAGACTGGACACTGTAGGAAGCACGTCCTCTTACTGCGTGCTCCTGCAGGAGTGATAGGACCGGCGGCTCCTCCTCGGGGTAGAACTGTAGATCGGGAAAACGGGGAAGAGGATGGTTACCAAGAAGCAAATGGGGCACTCATCGAGGTCAGCGCACACGTCGTCGGTGCCCCGGTGGCAGGGCGCGAGCTTCCAGAGGTCCCCATGGCGTGGATCTGGATTGGGGAGAAAAAAAGGGCATGGCTGCCTCATCGCGGATCTGGCTTGGGGAAATGAAGGGCGGCCACCCCATCGTGGATCTGGCGGCTTGCGGTCAGCGGCTCGGCACGGCCGACCTGCCTAGCTAGCACGACATCTATGGAGAGGAGGGAGTGGGGGAGGAGCAGCTTGGGCGGCGGTGTGAGGGAGACCGAGAGAAAGAGACTAGAGAAAGAGACTAGGAGGGAGTCGTGCGTGAGAAGGATGGGGACCAGGAGAAGTGGGTGTCGACGTAGTCCTCGTCATCTCTATTTTCTGTTTCTTTTCTACTCCTATCTTCTATTCTAGTATGTCTTTTCTATATATATATAAACCATAATAATAGGACATCAAGAGGAGACGTGTGTAACTATCATGTATTCTTCTCTTCTTCTTTTTTGTTTTTATTTCTCTTTTTATGTAATTATATTTTTTGTTTTTATTTATGAAATTATTTTATTTCATTTGTTTCTCTATATTCTCACCCGAAAATCCTTCAAAATTCGTATTAATTTCGTTGATGCATTAATGACTAGTGTTAATGACTGTCTAACACCAGGTGTTATAATTAATTTAATTTTAAACATTAGTTGTAACTTCATGGTTAGGACTTAACAAAGCTATCAAAATAATCAGTGACGTCCAATCATGACGAACAACTTAATTAGTCGTCATAGATGTATCACGCTAAAGATGAACCGTCACAGATGATAGAATTCTATGATGATTTCTTATAAGGTCACCGGTAAACCGTCATATATAAGGGTATTTCTTGTAGTGATATTGACAAACAATGCACATGAATACATTTTAATAATATGTGGCAAATTATCTGTTTAAGTTGTAGCCATCATTTTCAAACAGGTCTAAAAGAATTAAGATGTCTATAAAATTACTAAGTAAGATGTGCTTTCCATTACAACGTGCGGACATATTTGATACTGCCTCTATCTCAAATTGTGACTCATTTAAAGAATGTTGGAGAGTCAAAGCATTTCAAGTTTGACCAAAATTATTAAGAGAAATATAAAAATTTATAACACCAAATAAGTGTACTATAAAAATATATTTGGTGAAGAATCTAATGATACTTAGTTCATATTATAAATATTATTATCTTATCATATAAACTTGGTTAAAGTTGAGATAGTTTGACTTACAATTTAGAATAGAGGGAGTAATTGATAGTAAATAATAAAAAAAAACTTAAATATTTAACTCCTTATGGAGCATGACATGTGTTCGTTTTGGGACGGAGGAAGTACAAACATTGGTGTTGTATTCCAATACCCATAATGAGAAAGAGTAAATATAAAGAATTTTTCATCAGTTATGGATCCTAAATTTATTTATGAACCCTTTATTAACGCTATATCTTTTAGAATAAAACCGTGAAGCAGCTTGCTTGTTGGGTTATAATTAAATTTTCCTGCTTGAGTAGCTAAAACTATTTCTATAAAGACTACAGAAGGAAAAGATTAATCTGTGTAGGAAAACATTCCTGTCCACAGCCGGCCAGAATTTCTTTTTCCTCCGGACAGCCAGCCAGATTACACTGTCAGAATCAGGTTAAAAATGTATAAGATGTGTCAATAAGGCCATGTTTGACAAGATTTATCGAACGGCTTTAGGAGCTGTTTGGTGCTATTAATTTTTAGTCAAATAGGGTAAAACCAAACGGCTTCACCTAAGGAGTCCAGTAAATCATGCTGTCACAGAGAATATATGGAGGGCGGATCGAGCCAAAAATAATAGTTGTGTTTTTTAGAGCATGTGTTAAGGAATTTTACATGGGGAGTAATTTTGCCAAACGATTTAGTAAAACGGCTTCACCTTCACTTAAGTAGTTGTTCATGCAACCAAAGCTAAAAATTAATGGCTTCATCGGTGAAGTGGAGACTAGAGTCGTGCTAAACGGGGCCTAAAATGAGTAAAAGTTGTGTTTTGGCCTTTACCATGTTATTTGGACTATATGGTGTCATTTAGTACTTTGGAAGATATGAGGTGCGATAGATTAATTTAGACAAGGATTCTACCATCAAAATGTATAAGATGTTTCAATAAAATGAGATATAAGTACTCGATGTTATACAATCATATACCACGAATGGAATCATACTATAGATTCGTAATAGTAACATCAAAAAAAAAAGTGGGTCACCTGTTCTGTTTGAATCTGAACTTCCATGCAAATCTCTCTTCGGACATACTATATCATATAGACCAGATCACCAGACCCCTTTTTTGTTGTTTGCGAGGATATATCAAAACTATTTCAAATAAATACGGGTACCCTCAACATTTCTCCCAAAGTGCGTGTAATCTGCTTTACTCCCATCAGATATTATGAATAAGTATTGGCGTGGAGTATGCGATTTCTTCGGTTGATGAAGCACACGTCCACCGAAACATCTGGGCTTTTCCAGCTTCAATTCAGCTACACAGCGACTTGTTCAACAGTTATTCTTTGGGCGGGAATTACGTACAGAGTAGCGACGAACAACCTGACAGCCTGACGCATATACCAGCGTCACATACAGATAGCTATAGCTTATTATTACTCGGCCTTGTTCAGATACACAGGGCCAGTAAACCTGCATCGAACTCAACGATCTGGGATCTGAGAGCACGGCTACATATACACCCCAAGGCCAAGAAGGGGGCACTGCATCCCAATTCCCAAGCACCTCGATCAAAGCAAGCTTAGGAATAAACAGCAATGGCGAAGGCTAAGGTTGCGGTAGTAGTCGTCGTCATCATCGCCATTCTAGCTCTGCTTCAGGTCTCGTGCGCCGAAGCCCGGCGGCACCATCATAAGCCGGCCCACGGCGACGGCAACCATGCTCTGATGACGGTGAACGGTTTCAAGCGCCGGGAGGACGGCGGCGGCGCATCGGAGTGTGACGGCAAATTCCACAGCGACGGCGACCTGATCGTGGCGCTGTCGTCGCGGTGGTACGCGGGAGGGAAGAGGTGCCACAGGGCTATCCGCATCACGAGCGCAGACACCGGGCGCAGCGTGGAAGCGAAGGTCGTTGACGAGTGCGACTCCAAGCGAGGATGCCGCGACAACATCGTGGATTCCTCCCGCGCCGTTTGGAAGAAGCTCGGGCTCGACACTAACGTCGGCGTGGTCCACGTCACGTGGTCCGACGCCTGAACATGCCGTGCAATGCATGCACCGAGTTGGATGGTGGCACTATGCAGCATGCAGCCTTTACTTGTGCTGCCCTACCACTTGGTACTGCACGTAGTTTGCTACATCTTCCACTTGAGAGTGGAGAGGTGGATTCAATAAAAAGTTCCCTTTTTCAATAGAAATTGTTGCTTGATGTATGTGCGTTATTTTCTTGTAAAATCACATTTGTTTCAGTTATTTTATTTTACCTAGACAAGGCTGGCCAGCTCCTCCGATGGAAGCCGTAGCCACGTCGCCCCAAATTCTCCGGTCCGTTCGAATTCTCATCGTGCGGTCAAGATTTCTTGAATCAGCTTCCATCGGAATCGGAATCTCGCGCTTCATGTCATCTTAACTGGCTTCCCCTCTTCTTTCAACCAGCTTCCACGGATTCTCGGCAGAATCTAGGAAACTAAATATATACCCAGCTTCCACTTCTCTTTCCACAGACTTCCATCTCCTTCCCGACTCTTCTCTCCCCACCCCGCTCTCTCCCTCACGATGTGGACGGGAGAAGCAACGGTGTCGGGCACGACTGGGGCGCAGCGGCAGGCGCCCTCCTCCTCCGTCCAACCTCGCCTGCCTCTCACCTCCGTTTCTCCTACCCTTCCTCTCTCCTTCCCTCCCGATGGCGCGGCATGGTGCTCCTCTGCACGACGAAACCCTAGGTGCCTCTCCGTCAGCGGCGTCAGGGCAGCGACGACGGCTGCCTCGGCGGCTGGGTGTGCTAGCAGCTCCATCACCCACCAGGTACGACCACCCCTTCTCTTCCGTGCCTGTGGGAAACCGAGCGACCGCACTAGAGGTTCCCCACGCCCAAGATTATTGGGATGGGAAGGACAGATCCGTGTACCTTCTTCATCCTTCAGTAGCTAACTCATCTTTGGGTAACTACATTCCTCGTCATAATTCCTACAAGTGTTCTTCATATGGATATGAGATTTAACTTTAGTTATCAAGTGTACTTCCATCTACAGTACGCATAATTTTGTTGCTCGTATATATGAGATTGAAGTTGTTTCCATTATCTACAGCAATGATACCCTTCAAATCATGTGTATATGTGCATGCTTGCTTTGTCCATAATATTTTTTTGGACAAATGCTTTGCCCATAATAGTTGTTTTCATGACACAGTGCTCCTTTTGGTATGTATCGTTCTTTAAAATGGATATGTCAAGAATAAATTTTGTAACCGTCATTAGTAAATAGAACATTTGGGCGGTGCTGATTCCCAATGATAAGTTATTGTATGATTTCATTTATTTTGCTTGGTTTACATGTCTGATTTTATATTTTTTTTTAATGTATGGACAGGATGTGGTAACTCTTTCCTTTAGAAACTGATGGGTTTGCAAGTAATATATGTAGGTGTGTCTAGCCTTGCTACAATATGTTCATTTATTGCTGAACATTAGATATCTATTGCACTCTTTTTTGGGGTTTTTATACTATATATACTACTATGGATCTTGCGTTTGCCATGTGAAGAAAGCAGCTGCATGATAAATATCTGTTCCAATAAACTCTTGTTTCTAGAATGTTGTACCATCCACGCTAAGTGTGCTCCCCTAGATTTATGTGAGTATCTATGCTCGAAAAAAGGTCACCCTCCTTGTGTACAGCCACATTATGGTTGTCAACTGAAATCCTTTTTTTTTCCAATGTCAGGTTCATATTCTCGGCATTTTTTATTCAAAAGTTTGCATTATTATACATTTAGCCCTCCCAATTATACCGGAGATCGACTTGTCAGGCTATAATTACCTTGCACGGTTACATCTATTTCTTTTGAATTTGTTTTTATATTATGCATTTGATTTCAAAATTTTTTGGTGTCCCTATGACTGTCCATTGAAACTTAGGTTCATAACTGTCCATACATCATCTGCTTCGTTCTCATCCTCATGACTCATGTGTGCAAAGCTCCGGTTCCATAATCATACTGCTTGATGGTTCTACCTGTACTCGCGATGAATTGTGGCACAATTGCAGCACAATTACTTATGTTAACTAATACACGGATTGGTACATTAATTCTAAAGCACATATAAAAATGAGAGCCAAAGCATTGGTGTTTGTTGTTCCAAAAAGAAAGAGTGCTTCCCTTTGTCCCTCTTAAATGTTTATTATTTCTAAACATTTATTCTAATTTGGATCCAAATCATATAAATATATAGATTACAATATCCATCCTTTGATATATGTGAGTTACAAGGTAGATGAAAAATACTTATTCTTTGCCCTATGTGATTTCTCCTGAATTTGAGCTCTCTCGGTGATTTGAATATAGCAGTGTGTCATCAAAAAAGGTAGTGTCCTAAAATAAAAAGGAAGTGTCGATATCAATAGTTTACCTTAGTTTGATTATTTACCATCCATTTTCCATGCAACACATAATCATTTCTGCACTCTTAATTGGCAACACAGACTTTTAATGCACAACTTTCAAAGAAACAAAACTTACGACATGTATTTCCACAATCCAACTGTAAATTGTGTGATCATGTTAAGGAGGACTACTTCCATGTGTGTTTCTTATCTGCATGCAACCCACCTTGGATTTGAAATGCCTAAACCCTGATTTTTGCCTGTAGATAATGACATCAATCGGACAGGGTTCTACACCCAAACTGACTGCTTGTACTTCTGCCTACCTGCTCAAAGGAAGTAAAACCAAGTTTTCTTAGTGCTCATTCGAAAGTAATACTCTGATATTGTCAGCACAGTCCCTGCTAAAACCAAAGAAACATGATGGATATGGGAGTGAACTGGGATCATCCTTCTAATCCTGTCTAAACTTAATATGTTCAGTAATTGTATGCACTACTTTCTCTGATCACAAATTCAATGGGGCATTCACTGGCCTCTAATACAATATATTTTTAGTTGCGTGAAATTAAATTTTACTCATGTTTTTCTCTTTTTTACTAACTCAAGTTTTGTTTTATTTACATGCTTCAACTCCTTTGCCCCTGAAATTTTTGTGCTCCAAAAGTAGCCAAGATCCAAACCTAATATTCACCTCGGTAAGTGCTTCATTTTGTTATGCCACAAGATAATGTTTGAGTTTTTAGTAATGGGTTACATGCATGTAACTGAACTTATGCACCCAGAAATAATCCTGCATGAAACTGAACTATCTTGGAAGGTGTATCTTCCACCAATTACTGCTAATTAATTTACTTTCCTTTAGACATTCACCTTAATGTCATCGTGCTCAAATACATTAAATATATTGATCTTAATTGTCCCTTACTATTTGCTTGCCATGGTGCTGTGGGATTGGAGTTTCAATTTACAGAACATGGCTATGCAACATACCATTATATATGAATGAAACTTTCTATAGTGAGCTGTTAGTAGTTCGACTGCCTTTTTATCCTGGAATCTTAATTTCTATTAGCAGGTTCATTGAAACAGACCAAATGTACAAAAACTGAGTTGTTCGTAGTTCAACTGCCGTTTTGGTGCTACTCTTATTTTCTATGGCCGAACTGCCATGTATCTTACAAATTAAATGGGTTCTGTGTGCATAGCTAATGCTATTGCGGTTGTGGACAGATCTCAGGAAGGGCACAACTGGTCCACTGAGCAACAAAATGATGATGTCTTCTTCCTTCATCAAGTCAACAAAAGAAACAGCAGATCTTAAATGCCTTCATCCTGCTTGAATCCATAGTCTTTGTTTGTTTGTTATCACAATTTGGTTAACCTCGTCATTAATTGGAGTGCCACAATACAGTTAGTTCAAAATGTACTATTGCCTTAGGAACCACGTTAAGAAATATTTTTGTTATTTCAGAATTAGTGCCCACCTGTTTCCAAGTGAATGCCTGAAATATGGCTGTTAGGTAATCAAAATGCTTGATATTGCTCAGAGTTTTCTGAATACCCACCTCATAAAGTAACAAATATTTCTCAAAATCGCTTTCATGTCCCATGCTATATTACATTAACTGAATGTGGGACTGTATAGCTTATTCCCTTTCATGTGCCATTATTACATTGCTAATTCAACACCTCTCTTCATTCAGAAATCATCTAATGGCTGCTTCTCAATATCTATAATGAATTTGACTACTATTTACCTATTGTTCTCTATTTTGTTGCAGGTTCATGGGAATAATGAAATATCATGTATGCTTTACTATAGTTTCACACTGAAGGAAGCAAGATCATGTTCCTTCCTTACGGGGCATTGTTACTTTAGCCTGCTAACTAGGAAAAAAAAGAATTATTGGCTTTATGCCATCTTTTCATAAGAAAAGTTAGGCTTATGTGGACATGTTACTGTCGTTTTCTTTCAACCAAATTTGGCTGCCAACATTTACCACCTTAATATAGTTTGGTTGCCCTTGACTTTATAAATGATGTTTATACCCTACTACTAAACATCCTATTTAGATTGCTTGATATACAATATAATCACATTTTTTTTCTTCAAATACCCTGAAATTTAACTTTGCTCATTGTTATTTCCTTTGGTCAATTTTGCTGACACATGTACATCTGGAACGTTGCCCCCCGCCGCAGAAGATACACAGGTACAATCATAGGCTCCGGTGATGATTTTTTTCAATATCTATAATGCTCTAGATCAGATCAAACTGATATCAGCAAGGCTTCAGTTCCAATGCCTATGGACAACTTTCAGCAATACCTGATATAGCACATTTAGGTGTGGCCACTAGCATATAATAATAAGATTGTTTAACCGTGAATGTTTTCGCGCATCCTCAGCCCTCCTGCTACTGTAGCGCACTGTTTATGACGGTGACGGGTTACTGTTCATGATGCCGTCAGCAACCGTCATTGTTTACTGTTCTTTTTTTTTGCCGCCCGCATTTTTTCCCAACCCGGGAGCGTACCGTTCAGAGCCAGCGCGGCGGTAGCGCGCCCGCCGTGCTAGTATGAATTATTCATGGATGAAATGCATGTCAGAGCGACGCCACCAAAAGAACGACTCCAAGCTCTGAGGTAATTATATAAACTACATTAGTAAGATCAAACATGTTGACAACCCATACACTCGGACAAAGATTTTTGTCTCCGTTTAACAGGATACTCCGCCAAATTAAGGTTTTTGTCTGTCTATTTGTAGGCACAGAACTCGTGCAGCTTCTGAAACTGAAACCTAAAGCTACACAACTATGATCACCTGTAATATATATCAAGCTATGCTTTAAGATACTATCACTAGTACACAAAAGCTCTGTGCTGGCAGGTTGGGAACGCATTTCTACAGGCGTTCGCTCCCGTGTCACCTCTTGCTCGATCACTCTGCTTCCTTTTCCTTGAACCAGTCTCGGTGGTCGTCTCGGTTGGTTCTGGTGCGGCGTCTCCGGGTGTCACTGTATCTTCTTCAGCAATTTGGCGGAATTGAGACATCACCTCCTATATCATAGATGTAAGGTGTAAAATAATAAACACATGAAATTATGCATGGTAAGTTAATCATGTGTAATGTAAACACATGAAATCACGGATGTGTTTACCTCGTCATTTGCCAGATCGTAATTTGGGTCACGCTGCATTTCACGGCGAGCCACCCTATCGATGCTAGGGCACGGATCGCTAGGGGTGTGGTATCCTTCGTCTTCCGAAGTAGAGCCACTCTTGTCGTTGTGCGAGGGTCGTGTTTGTCCTTGGTCATCATTATTAGGGCGACCCTTATCCTTGGTTCGTTGGAGAACTCATGGCGATGTTTCTAGCATATACAAAGGCAATAAATACAATGCAAAAAGAAACAATCATTTATAATAATGTATATTATAGTATATGATGATATGTACCCTAACAAAAAAAACCTAACTAAAAAACCTAAAAACCTAACAAAATCCTAACTCAAAGAACCTAACATATTAACTAAAACCCCTAACGAAAAACCCTAACTCAAAAAACCGAACGAAAAACCCAAACAAAAAAACCTAACAAAAAACCGAACAAAAACCTAACAAAAAACCAACAAACCTAACGCAAAGAACCGAAGGAACGAGAATAACGAAAAACACTAACCAAAAAACCGAACAAAAAAACCGAACGAAAAACCGAACGAAAAAACCGAACGAATCGAACGAAGGAACTAAACCTAACGGAAAACGAAAAAACCCTAACAAAAAAACCGAACGAAAAAACCTAACGAAACCTAACGATCGAACGAAGGAACGAAACCGAATAACGAATGCGAACGAAGGAACGTAAACCAAACGAATCTAACTAATTAACTAAATCTAACTTAATCTAAACTAATTAACTAAACCTAACTAATCTAACTAATAAAACTAAAAACTAATTTAAAAAATAAAACCACAAACGAGCCCTAGCAGACCGGCCCAAATAGCAGCGGCCGCCCTGCTAAGGCCCACCGCCGCACCGCCGCGCGTGCCACCACCGCCGGCACGCCACGTGCCACCACCGCCGGGCCCCCACCGCCGCCACCCGCGCGCGAGTAGAGGGAGAGGGATGCAAGAGAGAGAAGCACAGAGAGAGAGAGAGACCCTTACCAGGCCTCGGCGGGCGGCGGGCGCGGCGGCGCGCTCGGCAGAAAATTTCGGCAGCCTGACGGCATACCAGAGAGAAGAAAGGCGCCACCGTGACTTAGAAAATTTCAGGCTCTGCGTAGTGAATATAAATGGAAAACTTATTTTGTGCAAACCGCCTGCACTAATAGGCGGTTTTCTTAAGGAACCGCCTGCACAAGCTATTAGTGCAGGGGTTGATATAGTAAACCGCCTGCACAAATCGTGTTAGTGCAGGCAGTTGACTTAGAGAACCGTCTGCACAAATGATTTCTCCAGGCGGTTCTATAAGACAACCTCCTACAGAAATAATTTTTTATTTTTACAAGTAATCTTATTCTATTTTGCACATAATAATATAAATATATTGCTATATGTTATTCTGGACTAGTTATGCTATATTTAAATCATGTAATGGTTAGTTTTGAGTTAACCAATTATTAATTATTCATATTTTGGGTTTGGTAGCTTTAAAAGTAGTGGTTATTTTTTTGTTTGTTTTGTAATTAGGTTATCTGCATTATATATAAATAATATGTATTTTTTTATTGGTTTTGCAAACTTCTTAGGGTTAACCTATGGTTTACCTAGGGTTAACTAGGGTTTAGCTATGGTTAAGATAGGGTTTACGTAGGGTTAAGATAAGATAGCGTCGATTGATATATTATCACACATGATGGTAGGGAAGGTAATATTTATGTTCAAATGGATTACAAGACTCATAAATGGTACAAGACACATGATCCTAGCTAGCTAGCTATCCTACTACTGTTCTTCCTTCTCCATCGTGGCGCACCCATGGCAATGCAGTTGATGGGATGCTTCGCTCAACATTCTTTATCTTGATTGGATGGTCTTTAAAGACACTCATTTCATCGAATTGGTTAAAATCCTCCAGATCAGTTACATCGTCAACTTCTATGGCTTGTTGTTTTCCAGGAAAAACAACATGTTTCGGCTTGTCGGTGCTTTTTTTCTCATTCTTGGAAAGGACCTGTTCAGCATAGAAGACCTATGTAGCATGGTTAGTAAGAATCCATGGGTCATCTTTGTAACCTACTTTACTTAGATCAAGAACTCTGTGCCCATAGTTATCCACTGTGACATGTTTGTCTTCAACCTATTGGCATCGAAACACGGGGACCTGGAATGTACCATAATCTAGTTCCCATATGTCCTCAATGAAGCCAAAGTAAGTAGTGATTTCACCAGTTCCATCATCTAAGGCTTCGCATCGAACACCACTGTTTTGTGACATACTCTTTTGGTCCTTGGATTTGGTACAAAACATGAAGCCACTAATGTCATAGGTTTGCCATGTCGTGACCTGGCGTGATGGTCCCGATGCCAACTTCTTGATGGTTTTTTCCTCAATTGTTTCCCCATTTAGAATGTTCTTCTCACTTAGCCATGTGGCAAACCGCTGCTTGTGTTCTTTCATTACCCAATCATCAGTGCATCCAGAATTGTGTTTTCGAAGCTCATTAATGTGTTGCTCGATGAAAGGGTCAATTAATGATAGCTGTTGTAGGATGCTGTGGTGTGCCTCAAGGACTATTTTGTAATCTGAAGGGATGAATGATTTCCGTCCCATCCTCCCGCGTCCATGCAGCCTACCCTCATGTCATGTGGAGAGGCAAACCTATTGCAATCTGGTCTTTTAAGACAATATTGCAGAAAGGACCTCCGGACTCTATGGCCTCTTCGGTCAAGTATCCCTCTATCATGGATGCCTCAGGACGAGCACGAGTTGAAACATAGCCATTCAATATTGACATGAAACGCTCATATGTCCACATTTCATGCAAATACATGGGGCCCAATGCTTCTATTTGTCCCTACTAAGTGCACCATGAGGTGTACCATTATATCGAAAAAAGATGGGGGGAAACACATCTCAAGCTGTGACAATGTCTCCACTACGAATTCTTGTAGAGAAGGCAACTCATCGCGGTCAATTACCTTCTGTGAGATCTTATTGAAGAAGTAGCACAACCTTGTGATTGCCATCTTTAAGAACACTGGCTTTATAGCCCTGATGGCAAGAGGGAGGAAGGTAGTCAACATGACATGACAATCATGTGAGTTGTAGTTGGTGAGTGTAAGGTCTTTCATTGACACAATACTCCTTAAGTTGGAGCAGAATCCAGATGGAACTTTCAAATTCTTCCAGCACACACATATCGCATGCTGCTTATCTTTGTTGAGGTCGTAGCTTGCTGTTGGGAGGTGGTACTTTCCCATTTTCAAGAGGAATAGGGTGAAGTTCCTTTTTTATGCCTAAATTTACCATGTCTAGACGTGATTTTAGTCCTTTCCTTCGTCTTGCTCTTCATGTCTAGCAAGATGCCAACTATGCTCTCAAACACATTCTTTTGAACGTGCATACCATCGATCGCGTGTCGTACGTCCAACTCTTTCCAATATGGCAAATACTTGAAAAAGCTGACATCTTCTTAAATGTAGCCCCTGGAGTTGGCTTGACATCCTTTCTGGGCCTTCCCTTCTTTTGTCTTCTTCCCGAAAGCGAACTTGATGTTTTTGACAATTTCAAAAACTCTTTGACCTTTGCTGTTACCTGATTGAACAGTAGAAAAGTTAGCTATATGGTTGGATATGTTCAACATTATCACCGACCAATGAGCAAAACATTACCTGATTGAGCAGTAGAATGTAGTTCATCCATATTGTCGAAGTACTTATCCATCTTACGCAAGCGGAACTTGTGTCCTTTCGGTAAGAAACGTCTGTGCCTCATGTAAACTAGCTTGTTTGATTCATCTAGGTATACACAAGCTGTTTCATCTATGCATATTACACAACCAACCTTCCCCTTGAACTGCCTTGATAGCACGAATAGAGCAGGGTAGTCATTGATGGTAACAAATATAATTGCTTTCAGTGTGAATGTCTCTTTGTGGTACTCGTCCAACACTTTGACACCTTCTTCTCATAATTTTTTCATGTCCTCCATTAAGGGCTCCAAAAAGACATCCATGTCAACTCCAGGTTGTGTAGGTCCAGAAATAAGAAGTGCTAGCAAAAGGTATTTTCGCTTCTGCATCAACCAAGGAGGAAGGTTGTATATGGTGAGGATCACCGGCTATGTGCTGTGCTTGCTGCTCCTCTCGGCAAATGGATTCATTCCATCCGTACTCAGAGCGAACCTAATATTTCTTGGCTCATTAGCAAAATCTGGGCGATTTGCATTGAAATCTTGCCATTGCTTGCCATCAGCTGGATGTCTTAGCTTTCCATCGTCCTTGTGCTCCTCAGAAGCATGCCAACCCATAAGCTTGGCATCGTCAGGGTTTGCAAACAAACACCTCAATCGATCAACCACGAGAAGGTACCACATCACCAGAGCCGGAATCTTTTTCTGCGCATAGTAGTCTACTTTCCCCTTTTTCTTTCTTTGTGGGTTTTGAACTCTGCTGGGTTTTCTTTTTCCTCTTACCTGCTGTAGACACAGAGGCTACGTTCTCTTCCTCTCGATAGTCTTTGTTCGTCTTGTACCTACTTGCGCCACAATTTGGACAGCTCTCCAAGTCTTTATAATCATCACCTTGATAAAGGATGCAATAATTTCTACACGCGTGGATCTTTTCGACACCCATAGTAAGCGGACTGATTAGCTTCTTTGCGTAGTAGGTATTAGCTGGCACGTTGTTCTCCTTTGAAAGCATGTCTGCTAGAATACTCAAGAACGCATCGAAACCAGCATCACAAAGACCATATCTAGCTTTGACCATCAACAACTTCATCACAGACCGCAGGGTTGTGAACTCTTTCGTACAACCCTTCGACTCATCGTAAAAAGTCTCTTCTGCTGCCTTCTTCATGGCCTCCATACCTTTCACGAAGAACATTGATGGATCAGTATGACGACGCAACATTGCGTCTAAGAGTTCTGCATTTTCCTCAGCATCTGGTAGGACATGATCAGTTCTGTCGTCTACATTTCCTCCAACGAAATCATGATCAGTAACATTTGGCACTACATATTCACTCTGGGTACTAGACTGATGTGTCCCTCGTACAAACTTATCTAGGCCATCGGCGCCGATGTTCTCATGGTTTTCAGCTAAATAAGGTGCAGAACTACCCTCTCCATGCTTAGTCCAAATCAAATAGTCCTGCATAAATCCTCGACGGACCAGATG